>JAMFTG010000289.1:0-20000 GCA_023974075.1 Chaenocephalus aceratus
GATGCTTCAGGCAGACTTTATTCAATCTCCATCAGATGGCAGCAGCTCATATTCTCTGTTGGAGCATGCTTCGGGTCCCGGAGGATGCTGCTGAGCCGCACTAACTGTTGACTACACGGAGCCACTCAGACGTCGAGTGTTAATGGAGCAGATATTCAGACGCCTCTCAGCTCCTCCGTCTGTCGGGAAACGTTTCAGACTCGCAGCTATTGAGACGTGTTGATGCGGCGCTGCGAGAGGGTTCGTATCGGAGACGCGTCTGACGATCTCTTCCCGAGCGGATCGTCCTGCAGGATGATGAACTCTGCCGGATGATTCGCTCAAAGATGTGTGTCGAGCTTCATGAGCTCACAGCTGATTTCACACACACTCATTCACACACTGATGCACACACACTTGTATTGTATGCTTTAGCACACACCAATGAAACCGTCCTGAGCTCACGGAGAGGCTGCTAATCATCTGGAACATGAGCAATACTCAGGAGCAGCTTCCTGTCCAGAACCCCTGAACTAAAGCTCCCGTCTCTCACGTTGTTCCTCTCAAACGTCACGAGGAGGGAATCAGGACCAGGTGCAGAGTAAAAGAGGAGGGGTATTCAAGTATAAACACAGCAAGCTTTAATAAATGAAAGCTAAGATCATCACAAAGAGACACATACATTTAAAAACAAGAACTAAGGTCATAATACAAATATTGTAGTTTTTACCTCGTTACCGTTATCTGACAGCTGTAGCTGTACACAGCGTACACACTCAGCTCTATAGCCCAGTATAATACATGTGCACGAGGGTTCAGACTATAACGATCGCTGTCTAAAGCAAGTCCTCTCTGGATTCACATGTCTCCAGACTGCTGCCTCTGGTCCTATTCATCACCTGCGAGCGCCAACAAGCTGAATTATTAATATTTAAAATGCAATCAGTCCTCCCTCCTCATTACTCTGTGATAAACTGGACTGCTTGAGCTTTCTGTGGAAAACTTCTCCGAGTGATGGATGGTCCACTTCTGGCTCCTGATTACAGGAAATACTCTTATTTTAAACTTCAGATTAATGTTTGATTTATTGCCATGAAATAATGAGTAAAAACATGTATAATTCATTCAAATTCATCGAGGATGCATGGCTCTAACTTTGATTAAATCCATGCCCTGCAGCTGGAAGCTAACGCTGCTAGCACAAACACTGCTGACGCTACTAGCTCTTACACTGCTAACGCTGCTAGCTCAAACACTGCTAACTCAAACGCTGCTAACGCTGCTAACGCTGCTAACGCTGCTAGCTCAAACACTGCTAGCTCAAACACTGCTAACTTTACTAGCTCTAACTCTGCTAACGCTGCTAGCTCAAACACTGCTAACTTTACTAGCTCTAACTCTGCTAACGCTGCTAGCTCAAACACTGCTAACTTTACTAGCTCTAACTTTACTAGCTCTAACTCTGCTAACGCTGCTAGCTCAAACACTGCTAACTTTACTAGCTCTAACTCTGCTAACGCTGCTAGCTCAAACACTGCTAACTTTACTAGCTCTAACTCTGCTAACGCTGCTAGCTCAAACACTGCTAACTTTACTAGCTCTAACTTTACTAGCTCTAACACTGCTAACGCAGAATTGCCAACTTTGGGTACCTGGCTGGAGTGAGATTTTGATATCATGGGTTTAATTACACATATGCGCACTAAATGACTGCTATCGTGTCAGCAGCGGGACCTTAGCATATATATAGGATATATACAATATATACAAATACACAAAATTGGACACAGACTATAAAGGGCACACAGTTTCATTCACTAATGAAAGTCAAACACATGTTTGTTTCCACTGTTTTATTGTGTGCCTGTGGCGATAAGCAATTAATTGACTTATCGTACGATAAATAAAAATGAACTCGATACATTTCCATTTACATGAGGATGTGACTAGCAGTTCGAAAGGATGTACTTCAGTTATTATTATATATTATCATTATGTCAGCGGTCTAAAATGGTCATACAACGGTGCCGACAATATTATTGTTTATCGCAATAATTTCCTTGGAAATGTATCCAACTAAATTAATTATCGTGAGAGGCCTATACATGAAACACACACACACACACACACACACACACACACACACACACACACACACACACACACACACACACACACACACACACACACACACACAAACAAATCTACAGACTTACTCCAAACTGCCAAACATATTAATTAACACACTCTATGTTGGCCTAGTAGAACAATAAGCAGCAGACTTTTACTTTTTTATCATTTCTACTGGATCTTAGATCTGCGCTTGCGCAATACGGGTCGGCAGTTGCCAGAGAGTATTTGTGTTGGGTAATCTATGGTAGGGCTAACCCACACAGGGGGGGGGGTGAAGTCAGTATTTGCAATGTGATTACATACCCGCTCCCCGACAGTGAAACGCGTGAAGTTTAGATTATTTCCCGTCTCAATCCAAATTGAACTGTATGAAATAAAAAGGCACATTTGTCTTGTAGTAAATAAAAAGGGCGACCTGGAGCCGATCCTGCAGCTTCCCCTCAGGGGAAAGAGTTACCTGCTGAAAGCCCAACCCCTGCAGGGGGTCTGGGGGGATTCTGCCCCAGGAGATCTTTTGAAATACTAACATAAAATACACATTCTGGTCCTCTCTTGAGAAGAAAATAGATAATAGATAATATTACTACACGACATATTTAAACAAATGAATGCCATTTCAGTTTTGTGTTACTTTGTTCTGAAAGCTGAACCTGCTGCTCCTCACAGGGAGAAGAGGAAGAGGCTGTGAATGACTTTACATGGTGGATCAGGGTGGATAGCCCCCATTGTTCTGTGTGTCAACATGAAAGACAGCCCACACATCAATCATCACACCGTGCGGTCTTATTTCATTACGTGTTGATTTCTATCAACACGTAATGTTGTATCGATGTATATAGAGATGTACTACAGCAAAAGTATTCTCCGTCGGGACTTCCTGCAACAACACCACGCCGTTATCTTGATTCTGATTGGCCAGGAGACATTATCAAAGATGTTCTATTGAGAAGACGATCACTACCTGACAAAAGTTTTCAAAACCGTTTATAGTCTTCGGTATTCTTGTTTTTGGCGTGAGAATAGTTTGGGCAGAGTGAGAGCGTGAGATTGAGGGTGAAAGCGTGTGTCACACGCCAGATGCGTGAGAGTTGGCAACCCTGGCTAACGCTAACGCTGCTAACGCTGCTAACGCTGCTAACACTGCTAGCTCAAACACTGCTAACTCAAACGCTGCTAACGCTGCTAGCTCAAACACTGCTAACGCTACTAGCTCTAACACTGCTAAAGCTACTATCTCAAATGCCGCTAACCCTGCTAGCTCAAATGCTGCTAACACTGCTAGCTCAAACACTGCTAACACTGCTAGCTCAAACACTGATAACACTGCTAGCTCCAACACTGCTAACGCTACTAGCTCTAACACTGCTAAAGCTGCTAGCTCAAACACTGCTAACGCTGCTAGCTCAAACGCTGCTAGCTCAAACAATGCTAACGCTGCTAGCACAAACTCTGCTAACACTGCTAGCTCTGCTAACAACACTGCTAGCTCTAACACTGCTAACGCTGCAAGCTCAAACACTGCTAACGCTGCTAGCTCTAACTCTGCTAACACTGCTAGCTCTAACACTGCTAAAGCTGCTATCTCAAATGCTGCTAACCCTGCTAGCACAAACACTGCTAACGCTACTAGCTCTAACACTGCTAACGCTGCTAGCTCAAACACTGCTAACGCTACTAGCTCAAACTCTGCAAACCCTGCTAGCTCAAACACTGCTAACGCTGCAAGCTCAAACACTGCTAACGCTGCTAGCTCAAACACTGCTAACACTGCTAGCTCAAACACTGCTAACGCTACTAGCTCTAACACTGCTAACGCTGCTAGCTCAAACACTGCTAACGCTACTAGCTCTAACACTGCTAACGCTGCTAGCTCAAACTCTGCAAACGCTGCTAGCTCAAACACTGCTAACGCTGCTAGCTCAAACACTGCTAACGCTGCTAGCTCCAACACTGCTAACGCTGCTAGCTGAAACTAGTGATGTTACGTATTGCGCCGAGGCTTCGGAGCGTGTGTCGAGTAATCCCCGAAGCTTTTTGTGAAGCTTGTATCGAGGCTTGTGTCGTTTTGGGCCAGTGACGTCATCGATGACAAACGAAGCCTCGCTGCCTGTCGATACCACGTGACTGCTTCAGGAAGCGATTCAGATCGGTTGGACCGTTGAACCACAACGCTCATTTTACCCATGGATGTATAATAAGAACCATATTACCCCTCCTGTACCCGGGCCCAGAGAGCTCAGACCCTCACTCATATAGAGGTCGGAACATGTCATAAGTATAAATAAATAAAAGCATAAATAAATGTAGGAATAAAAACATGAATAAATAAATAAATGAATAAAAACAGGAATAAATAGTCTACAGTGTTTTCAGATAAATTCTGAGTGTGTGCTGCGGCTCAGCTGGAAAGCAGTTCACTCACGACCGCAGGGTCCCTGGCTCAACGACTGGTCAATACGTATTTGTTGTTGTTTATAAAAGCTACAGCTAAATGAGATAATGTAGTTAATAAATGTATTCTTTGATATGGTTTAGCCTTTCTCCGGCTACAACATGGTTACGAATATTATTAAGGACCACAAATCCCTCTTTGCAATGTGTACCAGCCTCCTTAGGATTTTCAATCACAATCATTAAACTGGAATAAAAACAATATTGTTAACGTGAAAATATGATGTTATGTTCGTTGCTTAGAGTTATTCTAAGGCTTTACTCATTGGGAACTCGGTATGAGATAGAGCACACCGTTGAGATGTCCAATCTGCCTGTTGTACACACTTTGACCACTTTGTGTTCAAATGAAGCCTCATGAGATGAACCCTTTTGCGAATCAACTGGCTGGAAAGCTTCAAAGCTTCATCTCGCCATCACTAGCTGAAACGCTTACATGAAGCTCATATTCCATCATTGGAACCCTAACCTTGATGCTATCTGTAGATGCTTTGGTTTGAATCCTGTGCACCTGTTGCCTGTCTCTCCCCTCTAAGCAGGGGCGGATCTAGACAAATATTCATGGGTGGCCAGAGGGTGGCAGGAGAATTTCAGGGTGGCACCCCCTGGCAGAAGTATATGCTGATTTAATCGCAGTCATATCAATTAATGTTAACTTGGAAAGCCACAATATTTATTTTAACTCAATGACATTAGGTGACATTATTGTGGCACAGTAAAGCCTTACATATAAATATATAAGCTGGCAGACATCATTTAATGCATTTTAACTGAGCAATAGCTGAATGAGTTTGTCTCACTCTTAGCCAAATCTATGCAGACTGCTGCAATAAGTACATTCATTAACTGTCTCGTCGATGTTTGTCTAAATTAATGATACTATTAACAATCATATTATTCCCATCAGCTGTCAATCACCGTTATGATTCACATATTCAGTGTTATTATTAAATAAACTATATTTTTTGGAGAGTTAATGGTGAATGTTCCTCAAGATGCTTGCTCACCCTCCTTCAAATTTGAAAGACAAGTAATTACTATCATAAATCAAAAGAATCAAAGGAACAGTTCAGCGCCCCACGACTTCACTGCAAACAGTTACAACCTTGACTTTACATCAGAAAGAACAAACATTAAAGAAGTGACTAACTGCATCCGTTAGGGTTAGAGAACGTGTATTCAGCTAAAACATAAACATCGCTGCAGCTATGACCCAGTGGAGAGTCCTTACCTGCTGGCCTAGCTAAATCAAAGTGGTTACTTTCTTTTGACTGCAGTGTAGTTTTACACACCGTCTGATTTGACTTTCTCAGGACTTCAAACTGTTTTTTGGGGGCAGACCCCCTCAAAGAAAAATATATATTTACACACGTAAGGTCATCATCTTAAGTGTATTCTGCTCATCGAGTCATCCGTGAGCAGAGCATCACGCTGCCTATAACAGCTGAATGTGGCGATTCCATCTTGATCAGCCAAACGCCTCACAAACTGATTAAGATTTAAAGCTATGGTGCGTTTTGATTCAATGCCGAGTACAGCCTGAAGAATATATCGAGGATTAAAAAACTAATGTCACAACAGGACTTAGAAAAGCTTTTATCTTCAGTAGACTCGACTACTGCAATGGTGTCTTCACAGGTCTCACTAAAGAATCCATCAGAAAGCTGCAGCTGATCCAGAACGCCGCAGCTCGAGTCCTCACTGACACTAAAAGAGTGGATCACATCAGTCCGGTTCTGAAATCTCTACACTGGCTTCCAGTCGGCCAAAGAATTGATTTTAAAGTACTATTGCTAGTTTTTAAATCATTACATGGTTTAGGACCAAAGTATATTGTTGAACTCCTACATAATTACGAGCCATCAAGGGGCCTCAGGTCTTCTGGGACGGGCCTGCTATCGGCTCCGAGAGTAACAACAAAACATGGAGAGGCAGCGTTTAGCTGTTATGCCCGACTCTGGAACAAACTACTCAAAGCATGCTTTTAATATGTATTCGTAAAAAGTCTTTTAATTTGTTTTGTAAAGCACTTTTAATTATCGCGTACAGAAAAGTGCTATAAATAAACTTGCCTTACAGCCAAACGTGACCGGCTCTTCTCCGTCATTGTAGACCGCAAATACCTCATTCCTTCCGTCTACTTGGACCCGAATGCTTCTCGTTTTGCGCTGTCCCCCCGTTCAAATGAAATCGCCGCCAATCATATTTCCAGGCTCGCGCCAGGGCCGGGGGAAGGGTCACAAGGCTCGCGTCTTTAGCTGCATTCACTTGCACTCGGACATTAGAGATTTTCTCTCATAAATGTCCGATGAGCCACAACTTTTCTTTCAAAACAAAACTGCCAGCTGGGGGGGCGGCTGGGGGGGCAGCTGGGGTGGCAAGGCATTTTTCTGAGGTGGCAGCTGCCACCCCGTGCCACCCTGTAGAACCGCCACTGCCTCTAAGTGAATGTAACCTCCAGAAAGATATCAAATCAAAACAGAACACAGGCAAGGCACTGGATCAGGAATATTTACTGGAGGTTTCAGGACAGTGACAGGGCTGCAACGACTATTACAAACGTATTGTCAGGAACTGACAGTGATTGGGACACACTCCACACTGAAGTCTGTACTAACTAAACGAACGTGGCTCTATAAACTAAATACTGGTTAGACTGAGACACTGCTGGCTCTGCTGACAGGACTTTATAGAGAGGAGGTTAATGAGACGCAGGTGGCATCAATCAGGGAGGGCTGACATCGTGCTGCAGGGAAAACACACAACAGGAAGGGAGGGGGGTAAGGGAAGTACAAAATAAAACAGGAAGTGCATGACCAGACTAAACGTCAATAACTAAATGTAAACATGGACCATTAATAGAACATGACCAAACCTGATAAATAACAACCTAAACATGACGTGAGTAAATGTTGATGTTACACACATGATGTTAACTACCTGTGTTGATGTTACACTATGTTGTATCTTTGCGTTGCAGTTGTATGGCAAGCCATTTGAGTATTTATTCCATATCCTTGATATCAGACGGCAGCGGCCTACACTAGTTGGCTCTTTGATTGCACTTGTTAGATATATGGTCAAACTAGTTTGGCACTCTGCTTTACTAGTTCAATAAAACATTACACTAGTCGCTCTTTTTCAGCAACTAGTGGCCCTTTTGTCCGACTAGTTGGCTCATAAGCCTTTAGTGACGCCAGGAGCAGCACTAGTAGCACCAAAGTCCCAACTTGTAAGCTTGTTGATGAACTAGTGGCCCTCTGACCGTACTAGTGACACTAAAAGTCACTAGGGAGCGGAACAGCGGGATTTCAAGATGGCGCCTGTGTCGGCATGCCGCTGCCTCAGCTCTCTGCCTTTAGATCCTGTCTTTGTTTTATGTGTGTCAGAATGTCTCTGCTCTGCTCGTCTCTGATCGCCAAGCTCTCCTCCACCTCAGACCCTCACTGGAGTTTATACTGCTGCCCAAACCTATATCTGGCAACCGTAAATCGCCTCCCCCCCTCTACTGTCAGATATTCCAACCTACCTGCGCCGGTTGCCGGTTGCCGGTTGCCCTGCATCCTGCCTCGCCCAAAGCACTTTAGGCGACAGGAAAGCGTGGTGGGCGCTGGTCCATCAAAAAGCACACCTGACGGCTTCTTCCGTGACTTATCCACGCATCAGATGTCACGGCCCTCCCGCTGCACGCCATCCGAGGGTTCGGTGGATTCGCCCTGTCTCTCCGGAGCTGCGGCCTCTGCTGGGCCCGCTGGCAGCTCCTCCCGCCCGACCGACTGCTCCCGGTCCGCGCGGCGTTAACACGCACATCTTCGTCAGCTGAGACGCACTACACCTTCGGCCAGCCCGGAGAGAAACCTCTGCATGGCTTTGCTGAACGCTAGGTCAATAGCAAACAAGACGTTCCTGTTATATATAGGAATATAGATCCACTTTAAAACAGTTTATTAAGCTGCAATTTGAAAGGTGCTTGGATTAAAATAGCACTGTGATAACAGAGTGACATCTATGGTGGGTTAGGGTTAGGGTAGTTTCACGTACATGTCAACTAGCAAGTCATTGTGTTGAACTAGAGAGAAGAAAACCACAACTAGTGGGCTCAAAATATCCACTTCCTGAAACACAATGCAATGTTTTCGAATCTGATTGCACAAAAAACACTGAAATGTATTTTCTGATCTACTTATTGCTGCATGGTGAAGTGGAAGTTAGCCATGAGGTGCTGAAGATTGACGCGACCAGGGGTAAGGATGCAAGAATAGTGATAGAAGGAACAGAAGTCCTTCAAATCCCGGGTGCGTCAAGAGCCTGTGCCAAAGTGTGCGGATGGGGCTAAGATATGCACTGAGTCTAAACCACCCAAAAGAGAAACTTTGGAAGCGTTTCAAAAAAGACTCCTGGATGGCATGAAGGCTTGCCTCAAGGTAACAAGCCTAAAACACACAAACCTCTTAAATGCTGTCAGAAAGGTCAAGGTAGCATGCATGTTAGTGCATGTTGGTATGTACGTGGATGAGTTGTTCACACACAGCCCACAGTAGCCTCATGTGATGGCTCAACATGTTCGTGTCTATATGCTATGTTGATACTGATTATTCAGACTATTGGTTTCAGCTTGTTATTTATATATTGTTTTTAGATATTTCACTGTATGTATTTATAATAAGGGCAGGTCTGAAATAGCACAGTTTGGAAAGTTGCCATTGTTGAATTATTGTCTATTATTATTGAGAGTTGACGGAAGTTTAAGAGGAGGAACAGAGAGAAAAGAGGGCCTGCCAACAGCTATTTAAAGGTTCATGCCCTTATTTACTTTTGTGTATTTACTTTTATTTCACATTTGAGAACATTTGTAAAAGGTCATTGTGTAAATAACATTTTAAAATAAACTGTTAAAAAGTGGAACTTAAATGTGTATATTATTTTTGACTCAATTAGAATGAGTTTCTAATACTCAAACAAATTAAGGTAACAATTTGCATGGACATCTTTGAGTAGTGTGGACTTAAATAAATACATTTTAATAGCTTAAATTAAAATGCAACTTAATATCACTAGATCTTTACGATTAAAATTAAGTTGGTTCAACTTAATTTAGGTGAAAGCAAGTTCTGTTTGTGGTACTGAACTAATTGAGTTACTCAGGTAATAAATGGATACTCGGATTAACTTAATAATCGATTCAGTTGGAACTACTTAAAAAGATCAACGCAAACCCAAACCGGAAGCTGGTTGGAGCTCTCATAGCAGCTAATATGATATCAGTAATCATTTCAAAGTGACGCAGACACGTTGGATTAACCTTCAGCAGCGTTTTCTCGTTTGAAGCCATGGAACACAACTTTGATCAGAAAACAGCAAAGGTACGACATATGGGCCGTGTTGGCTCAGGAAAGCTACGCTGCGTGTCGTCTGGGTTAGCCTGAGCTGCCGCGAGTTTTGGTCGCACAGTGATGATACTTATATACCGCTAGAATCTGTGGAATCTCAGTTTGAATCTGATATCGGGTTTGTGCAGATCCGATGAGTAATAAAGTATTTATACCGTGAGTTCTGTGCTAAGTGCGTCAGCATTTTTTTTGCTCAAGGCTAATTCAGAGGCTCGGCGTTAGACTTGTGTTTTGTTTCGGTAAAAATGGTTCATATCGTCGGCTGAGTTTCTTCCCGTTAAGCGGGCATGACACATTCATAGTTGGTCGAATGTTAAGAAGCCCTCAGCCCCCCCCCCCCCCCCACTCTCTAGCTCTTCAGGTGTGAGAGGACGTACACTGCTGCCTAGTTCAATGTGATTCCTCCATAGGATGTCCTCGTCCTGAGCTGCAGGTATCCCCCCCCCCCCCCATGCAGCTTGAGCCCCTCTCTGAACTAACACTGAAACACAACATCATCCCGGCAGTCATTTGTGTTTGCTGCTCAACGAATTGGGCACATTATGCAAACCTCCTGTCATTATGGAAGCCTTCAGACCGGAGACGCTGTTTAAGTGTCTTGAGGGAGGTTTTAGGTTCATGTTGGGAAACACCAGAAACACCAGAAACATCAGAAACACCGGAAACACCAGAAACACCGGAAACACCAGAAACACCAGAAACACCGGAAACACCGGAAACACCAGAAACACCGGAAACACCAGAAACATCAGAAACACCGGAAACACCGGAAACACCGGAAACACCAGAAACACCGGAAACACCGGAAACACCAGAAACACCGGAAACACCGGAAACACCGGAAACACCGGAAACACCAGAAACACCGGAAACAGCAGAAACACCGGAAACAGCAGAAACACCAGAAACACAACAAACAGCAGAAACAGCAGAAACAGCAGAAACACCAGAAACAGCGGAAACACCAGAAACACCACAAACAGCAGAAACAGCAGAAACACCGGAAACACCGGAAACACCGGAAACAGCGGAAACGAACCGGAAACACCGGAAACACCGGAAACACCGGAAACACCGGAAACATCGGAAACACCGGAAACACCAGAAACACCGGAAACACCAGAAACACCGGAAACACCGGAAACACCAGAAACACCGGAAACACCAGAAACACCGGAAACAGCAGAAACACCGGAAACAGCAGAAACACCAGAAACACAACAAACAGCAGAAACAGCAGAAACAGCAGAAACACCAGAAACACCGGAAACACCAGAAACAGCGGAAACACCAGAAACACCAGAAACACCAGAAACACCACAAACAGCAGAAACAACAGAAACAGCAGAAACACCGGAAACACCGGAAACAGCGGAAACACCGGAAACACCGGAAACACCAGAAACACCAGAAACAGCAGAAACACCAGAAACAGCTTTAAGGAACGAAACAGCAAAATGTCATTAACTTCAAATGTGCCAGAAACACAAGAAAAACCAAATGTCATCGAAAGCGATGTAGAGATGGCTACACAAGTTCATTTAGAGTCCATCATGGAGACAGAGAGAGAGAGAGAGTGTGTGTGTGTGTGTGTGTGTGTGTGTGTGTGTGTGTGTGTGTGTGTGTGTGTGTGTGTGTGTGTGGAGACCTTGGTGCAACAAAGACAACACGAGCGGCAGCGTCTTTCTTTCATCGCAGCCACAAAGAGACGTATCACAGAAACACACTGAAGATCCTTCTGCCGCACGACGACATCCAATTATAGGTCTTTGTTAGGGACAGCTCCCATCTGTGTGTGTGTGTGTGTGTGTGTGTGTGTGTGTGTGCGTGTGTGTGTGTGCGTGTGCGCATGTGTGTGAGTGTGTGTGTGTGTGTGTCTGTGTGTGTGTGTGTGTGTGTGTGTGTGTGTGTGTGCGTGTGTGCGTGTGTGTGTGTGTGTGCCTCATTATATCTCCATCTCTCCGCAGGCCGCTGACCTGAAGTGTGTCTTCATTGTAAACAAGTGTTTGTGCTGCAGGTGAGCTGCTGATAATGTGCTGTTTGTTTCTGGAGGAAACTCTAATTATACGAGCTGACATCTCCCACCTGAACAGAACCACCTCCCACCTGAACAGAACCACCTCCCACCTGAACAGAACCACCAGAACCACCTGAACAGAACCACCTGAACAGAACCACCAGAACCACATCCCACCTGAACAGAACCCCCTCCCACCTGAACAGAACCACCAGAACCACCTGAACAGAACCACCTCACACCCTGAACAGAACCGCGTCACCACCTCACACCCCGAGCAGAACCACCTCCCACCCTGAGCAGAACCATCTCACACCCTGAACAGAACCGCGTCACCATCTCACACCCTGAGCAGAACCGCGTCACACCCTGAGCAGAACCGCGTCACCATCTCAAATCCAGTCTTACCTCAAACGCACTGGCTGTGGAAAATCACCAGTTTCAGTTTTTTCTTTTTTTTGACATTTCCTCATGTCCTCACTTCCTGTTCCTCTTCATCACCCGTTGCTCTTCATCACCCGTTGCTCTTCATCACCCGTTGCTCTTCATCACCTGTTGACACAGACTCACCTGATCTGTGTCTCTCCGTCACCTTCAGTTGTTTCCGTGATTGGCTGCATGTTGTTTCACATTGACCAGTCGAAAAGGACATTCCCAGAACAGTTGAATATAACTTCTAAAAGGGGGAAATTAATAATATTTGTTCTCAAAGCAACGATACCGTCACGATCTGTCTGCGTTGTGTTTAGATCTGTCTTTGGTTTCCTGTCTGTGTGTCTCCTCCCTCCTACCTGTTTTCTTGATTGTGTTCACCTGGTGTGTTGTCTCCTCCCTCCTACCTGTTTTCTTGATTGTGTTCACCTGGTGTGTTGTCTCCTCCCTCCTACCTGTTTTCTTGATTGTGTTCACCTGGTGTGTTGTCTCCTCCCTCCTACCTGTTTTCTTGATTGTGTTCACCTGGTGTGTTGTCTCCTCCCTCTTACCTGTTTTCTTGATTGTGTTCACCTGGTGTGTTGTCTCCTCCCTCCTACCTGTTTTCTTGATTGTGTTCACCTGGTGTGTTGTCTCCTCCCTCCTACCTGTTTTCTTGATTGTGTTCACCTGGTGTGTTGTCTCCTCCCTCCTACCTGTTTTCTTGATTGTGTTCACCTGGTGTGTTGTCTCCTCCCTCCTACCTGTTTTCTTGATTGTGTTCACCTGGTGTGTTGTCTCCTCCCTCCTACCTGTTTTCTTGATTGTGTTCACCTGGTGTGTTGTCTCCTCCCTCTTACCTGTTTTCTTGAGTGTGTTCACCTGGTGTGTTGTCTCCTCCCTCCTACCTGTTTTCTTGATTGTGTTCACCTGGTGTGTTGTCTCCTCCCTCCTACCTGTTTTCTTGATTGTGTTCACCTGATGTGTTGTCTCCTCCCTCCTACCTGTTTTCTTGATTGTGTTCACCTGGTGTGTTGTCTCCTCCCTCCTACCTGTTTTCTTGATTGTGTTCACCTGGTGTGTTGTCTCCTCCCTCCTACCTGTTTTCTTGATTGTGTTCACCTGGTGTGTTGTCTCCTCCCTCCTACCTGTTTTCTTGATTGTGTTCACCTGGTGTGTTGTCTCCTCCCTCTTACCTGTTTTCTTGATTGTGTTTACCTGGTGTGTTGTCTCCTCCCTCCTACCTGTTTTCTTGATTGTGTTCACCTGGTGTGTTGTCTCCTCCCTCCTACCTGTTTTCTTGATTGTGTTCACCTGGTGTGTTGTCTCCTCCCTCCTACCTGTTTTCTTGATTGTGTTCACCTGGTGTGTTGTCTCCTCCCTCCTACCTGTTTTCTTGATTGTGTTCACCTGGTGTGTTGTCTCCTCCCTCCTACCTGTTTTCTTGATTGTGTTCACCTGGTGTGTTGTCTCCTCCCTCCTACCTGTTTTCTTGATTGTGTTCACCTGGTGTGTTGTCTCCTCCCTCCTACCTGTTTTCTTGATTGTGTTCACCTGGTGTGTTGTCTCCTCCCTCCTCACCTGTTTTCTTGATTGTGTTCACCTGGTGTGTTGTCTCCTCCCTCCTAGTGTTAATTTCGTCAGCTATTTTTTAATTTAGTTTTAGTCTTAGTCCTGTGTTAAATTTCCTTTTTAGTTTTAGTCATATTTAGTCACCTTCATCCTGTTTTTATTTAGTCAAGTTTTAGTCGACTAAAAGTCTGAGCATTTTAGTCTTATTTTAGTCGACTAAAATAGTAAACATTTTAGTCAAGATTTAGTCGACTAAAAGTCTGAGCATTTTAGTCTTATTTTAGTCAAAGAAAACTAATTATTTTAGTCTACTTTTTGTCAATGAAAACTGTTGAGTCTTTTTTAGTCATCAGATTATATAGAACATTTCAGTCAAACTAGTCTAGCCAAAACCAATAATTTGTCATTTTAGTATATAAATAAATAAGATTATCTTGTCCTTATTTGATGAAACACAGGTTGAATGATTAAGCAGCTTTGCAGAGAGTATCTGGTGTGTGGTGGTTGTACCAGCTGTGTTTTGGCCACATTGCTTCCCTTCTGATGAAACAATGCATTCGCTTTTTTTCTCCGCCTCATTGTAGCGAAAATGGGCCCAAATATCACATCGTTTCTTTCTCCCAAGCAGTGGTGGATTTAGACTTTTTCGTTGTCAGTCATTTTGACGGACAGGATCGTAACATTTCCGTCATAATCCATTATTATCCGTCGAGTGCACAATGTATCACTCACTCGCGCTGACGGGGGGGTATTCGGTTAACGCGACCACTGCTCCTAAGCCCTGTTGTTGCCATTTCATTTTCTGTTAAATAAGGTGAGTTAGACCACGAGTTAGACCACGAGTTAGACCACGAGTTAGACCACGAGTTAGACCACGAGTCAGACCATGAGTCAGACCCGAGTCTTCCTGACAGTTCATATTGTGCCGCTGCCCGGTGTAATTCAAATGTACCGCCGCGCGCAGCACAGAAACAGCTGCTGCCCTGCTGCAGCACCGGAAATGGAACTGCTGGGAGAAAAACTGACTATCAGAGATTTAACGTTATCTTTGATAATATTTCGTCTCCTCATTTTTCTCAACGAAAGTAAAGAGAGATTTTGTCATAGTTTTTATTTAGTAAACTACATTTTCGTCTCGTCACTTTTCGTCAACGATATTGCATGATGATTTCGTTACAGTTATTGTTTACTGCCGTCGGTGCCGTCTCGTCATCGTCTCGTTTTCGTCATGGAAAAAAAGGTCGTTGACGAACATATTTCGTCATAGTTTTAGTCAACGAAATTAACACTACTCCCTCCTCACCTGTTTTCTTGACTGTGTTCACCTGGTGTGTTGTCTCCTCCCTCCTCACCTGTCTCTTGTTTCCTTGATTAGTCCTGTGTGTATTTAAGTTCTGTTTTTCCTGTCTGTGATTGTTGGTTCGTCGTTTGTCTGTGACTGGGTTCTGATTTTTGACGTTTAGCCTTGAAATAAAGGATGTTCAGTGTTTTCTGCGTTTGGGTCCTGCTTGCTTCACTCACTGTAACAGATACACCTGTGAGTCGGATGCAGAAGAGTCAGAATCAATATATCTTTTCTTTATTTTAAAGTAATTTCAGATTGAAAAATGTAAATGATTGTGTCCGTCCAAAAAAGTGTGCCGAGTGTAGGGGTAGGGTGTAGGGGTAGGGTGTAGAGGTAGGGGGTAGGGGTAGGGCTAGGTGGTAGGGTGTAGGGGGAGTGGGTAGGGTGTAGAGGTAGGGTGTAGGGGTAGGTGGTAGGGGTAGGGGTAGGGGGTAGGGTGTAGAGGTAGGGGGTAGGGGTAGGGCTAGGTGGTAGGGTGTAGGGGGAGTATGTAGGGGCAGGGTGTAGGGTGTAGGGCATGGTTTGGGATTTGGCCTGCATGTTGCAGCTGCAAGGCATTGTGGGACAGCACTTTCTCTTTTCCTTTCCTAAAGGAGCAGGGGTCGTTAATGAAGCGCTCTTGAGCTGAGACAGCAATAAGAAGGAAATCAAATATTTGTAGGAATATTTATATTGAAAATGTTTCGTATCTTGTATTTTGAGGTGATTCTGTGACACATTAGGTCACCTGCTCGTCTTCATCACCTGTTGCTCTTCATCACCTGTTGCTCTTCATCACCTGTTGCTCTTCATCACCTGTTTGTCTTCATCACCTGCTCGTCTTCATCACCTGCTCGTCTTCATCACCTGTTGCTCTTCATCACCTGTTGCTCTTCATCACCTGCTCGTCTTCATCACCTGCTCGTCTTCATCACCTGTTGCTCTTCATCACCTGTTGCTCGTCATCACCTGTTCCTCTTCATCACCTGCTCGTCTTCATCACCTGTTGCTCTTCATCACCTGTTCCTCTTCATCACCTGTTGCTCTTCATCACCTGGTGCTCTTCATCACCTGTTCCTCTTCATCACCTGTTGCTCGTCATCACCTGTTGCTCTTCATCACCTGTTGCTCGTCATCACCTGTTACTCTTCATCACCTGTTGCTCTTCATCACCTGTTCCTCTTCATCACCTGTTGCTTGTTCCTCTTCATCACCTGTTGCTTGTTCCTCTTCATCACCTGTTGCTCTTCATCACCTGTTGCTTGTTCCTCTTCATCACCTGCTCCTCTTCATCACCTCTGAGTCTTTGCTTAACGAGCACATTAACGAGTAACACGGTAATTAGACTTTGAGATGTTTCGACCTCACAGGACGGATTCTCTCTCTTCTAATATTTGCATTGAGAGATGGAGGAGGAAGAGGAAGAGGAGGAAGAGGGTGAAGAGGAGGAAGAGGAGGAAGAGGATGAAGAAGAGGAAGAGGATGAAGAGGAGTGGCAGCCAGACGTTTCAGTGAGTGTGCGAGAGGCAGAGAGTTTTAAAGTAGTATCCCGAGGCGAGAACAGAGTTAAGTGTTCCTCCTCCTCCTCCTCCTCCTCCTCCTCCTCCTCCTCCTCCTATCCACCGAGGAAATGAATGGTTGACTCTCCTTGAAAAACAGAGTTGCTATGACAACTGGCCCTTTTCTCAATTTTTCTTTAACTCCCCTCACACACACACACACACACACACACACACACACACACACACACACACACACACACACACACACACACACACACACACACACACTTCTCCCCCTTTGTCTCAAACACACACACACACACACACACACACACACACACACACACACACACACACACACATACACACCACACATACACACACGCGCACACGCACACACACACAACACACACACACACACACACACACACACACACACACACACACACAACACACACACAGACACCCACCCACACACACACACACACACACACACACACACACACACACACACACACACACACACACACACGCACGCACGCACAGGTAGTTGTAAGTGTTTAAAGTGCAGCAGTAACACGCAGCAGCTTCTTATTAATAAACTCATGTAGTTGCTGACAGTCAAACCCGGAGTCTCACACACACACACACACACACACACACACACACACACACACACAGATGTGTGTGAGCTTCTTCACAGCATATCCGTCTAACAGCGGAGACGTTGTTGTGTTGCAGGCACATGTTGCACAGAGACTGAGCCCGTCCGTCTCTCAGCGGAGTCCTCGCCACCTTCTGGGAAGAAAAGAACAAATATACAGCTTTGTGTTATTGAATAAAGTCGTGCACTAGCAAATAGATCTGAGCGAGTTACACAGAAAGCAAAGACTTTATACAGAGGACGAGGAAACACAGGGAAATGAGACGGGTAACGTCCGTATGATAATGTTCCTGACAACGGTCGTCCTGTCTGTCGAGTGAAGAGAGCAGAAGGCTGTCTCTCGTATTAAAGGTGTGATGGAGCCTGGGAAGGACATCATGCAAGATGCACTTGTGTACGTCTTGTATACCTGAACATGTCCCCCGGTGCGTCAGGGAACCCACAACCCTCCCTCTTTTCCTCCCAACCCAAATCTCTAGAAACGGAGCCGATACAGATTTAAATTTTTCTGACGTCAGAAACGAGGAGCTCCGCCTATCAGGGGAGTGAGAGGTTGCCGTGGCATGGTAACAGCATGGTAACAGCATGGTAACAGCACGGTAACAGCACGGTAACAGCACGGTAACAGCACGGTAACAGCACGGTAACAGCATGGTAACAGCACGGTAACAGCACGGTAACAGCACGGTAACAGCACGGTAACAGCACGGTAACAGCATGGTAACATGACGCTCGTGCCTCGCCCCCCGCGTGGTCAGCTGCAGCTCATTTGCCACAGAATCAGCCCTTGCAAAAACAGGGCTGGAAAAGAGCAACTAGAGCGAAATGAGGCTAAAATGCAGGATCTGTTTGGTGTTTGGAAAAAAAAAATTCACAGACATGTTTTATCTACACTGAACAAAAATATAAACGCAACACTTTTGTTTTTGCTCCCATCCTTCATGAGATGAACTCAAAGATCTAAAACATTTTCTATTAACACAAAATAACCATTTCTCTCAAATATTGTTCACAAATCTGAAAGAATGTGTGATAGTGAGCACTTCTCCTTCGCCGAGATAATCCATCCCACCTCTCAGGTGTGGCATATCAAGATGCTGATTAGACAGCATGATTATTGCACAGGTGTGCCTTAGGCTGGCCACAATAAAAGGCCACTCTGAAACGTGCAGTTTTGCTTTATTGGGGGGGTCTGGGGGGGTCCGAAAACCAGTCAGTATCTGGTGTGAGGGGAAGGGTTAGGGGTAGGGGTAGGGGTAGGGGTAGGGTAATGTTGTGAATCGAGTGGCCCATGGTGGTGGTGGGGTTATGGTATGGGCAGGCGTATGTTATGGACGACGAACACAGGCCACTCGATTCACAACATTACCCTACCCCTACCCCTAATCCTAACCCTTCCCCTCACACCAGATACTGCCTGGTTTTCGGACCCCCCCAGACCCCCCCAATAAAGCAGAACACAAACTGGAAGCTGATTCCACAAATGTGGAGCTTGATAAGAAAAGGCTCTGGCTCCCATTGTACTTTTAGAGACTCTAGGAACCACCAACAACCTGCATTCTTGGAACGCAATGCCCTAGTAGGCCAGCAGGGTATAATGAGTTATTTAAGGTAAGATGGCGCCTGCCCATTAAGGGCTTTGTAGCGTCTCAGCACCGGGTCACCGCAGGGCTGCGTGCTGAGCCCCCTACTATACGCCCTCTACACCTATGATCTCGTCCCCGCCCACACCAGCAACTACATCATAAAGTCTATCTATCTATCTATCTATCTATATTAAAGTCACCTACGATAATTACTTTGTCTGTTTTAAGAACCAAAGTTGATAAAAATAAGGACCTGGTGCACGGTACACTGTAACAAAGAAGATTGGCTGCACAGTTTTCCAGGTCGGATGCGTAAGACTAAAAACGAGGCTTTCAAAAGAGGTATAATTACATTTTGGTTTAGTATTGATAAGTAAACTTGAGTCAAAGATTGCTGCAACTCCACCTCCTCGGCCCGTGCCTCGAGCAATATGAGTGTTGACATGGCTGGGTGGAGTGGCCTCATTCATGCTGACATGTTCTTCATGTCTCAACCAAGTTTCAGTGAGACAGCATATATCAATATTATAATCTGATATTAAATCATTTATAATATTGCTTTAGATGCTAGAGATCTTCTGTTTAAGAGTCCACATTTAGTCTTCCTGTTGTGTTGCACTGTAGTAGTTGTTACATTTACTTTTATTAGGTCATTATGTGTGACACCTCTATTAGGTTTTACTTTAAAGGTCCCAGGGCCACGTCCACTGATCAGAGTTCCATTGGGAGGTCTACTGCGAGACGCAGCGAAACCAGCCCGAACACACACACACACACACACACACACACACACACACCCGCAGCCTGGCACACCGACTCACAGCCTCGTCGGGTCCCGCCGTCTCAGGGAGGTTCAATCGGCGGAGCTGCAGCTGAGAAAAGATTGAGTGTGTGTGTGCGTGTGTGTGTGTGTGTGTGTGTGTGTGTGAGAGGAAACGTAACATGTAAATATGTAAACGATCGATTAGGTT
>JAMFTG010000289.1:25000-30000 GCA_023974075.1 Chaenocephalus aceratus
CTTCTACCTGGACGTGTGGACGTGCTCACATTCCTGAAAGATAACCTTGATGACGCTGAGCGAGCGAGTTAGAGTTGAGTTACTTGAACAACTAAAGTGAAACTTGAGTTTTTCTATTGCAGGGTCTGATTATTATATTGGTGACACTTTAAAATACTGCTATCTACTAAAATGCTGTAGAAATCAGATTTATTATTTAATAAAGGAAAAAAAATCAAGTAAAAAAAAAAATTACAAAAAAAATTCACATTTTTTTCTTTATTTTTCAATATCGCAATAAATATCGTACCGTGGACTTTTTATCGCGATATTATCGTACCGTGAGTTTTTGGTATCGTTACATCCCTAGGACCTATCATGCAAAATGCACCTGTCTTTTATACATAAATATATGTCCCCGGTGCGTCGGGGAACTCACGCAGCGTCAGGAAATAAAACCCTCTCTTTTCCTCCGTACCCAAATCTTTTAAAAACGGGTGAACAACGAGCGGATACAGATTTGCTGCCGATCTGACGTCAAATCGGCAGCGGACCCACAGCAAATTACCATCAGAAACAATGCCTGACGTGTTCTGGACGTAATCTCGTCTTTGTTTACATTAGCAAGCCTCGCTAACACTCAGAGCTAACCTTTACTGGTAGAATTCTGACCAGGCGTTAGCTCCGCCTCCTCTTCTTTTTCTCTCTAACAGGGCTTCAAAAGAGGGGTTTGAGCAGTATGAGGCATGGCTACCATGGCTGAACTGTTTGGGATTTTAAGCAACAAACTTCACAGACATGTTTTTTATAGGTATGGCCCTACAATATATGTTTCCAATATAGCATGATAGGTCCACTTTAAAGTAAGTTAAAACCCAATACTCACATTTATTAGTGATTCCTCCGCTTGCTGCAGCTTTTAAATCCACTCGGCTGGGAGACCGGACCGCCATTTCATTTGGGATACGGTAGACCGCGGAGGATCCATCAGATCCTTAACCTGTTCAGCCCTGAGCCTGTTTTTCAGGTCTCAGGCTCGAAAATGACATTCCCAGAACAAATGACCATATCTTCTGAAAGGGTTAAATTAATAATCTTTGTTCTCAAAGTAACGATGAACCTGTGAGTTGGATGCAGAAGAGTCAGAATCAATATAGATGTTTTTATTTTAAAGAAAATTCAGATTGAACATGGTAAAAAACTGTAAATTATAGTGTCCGTCCAAAAATAGTTTTTTACTTATAGTGAAAACTACCCTTGGATGATGGTAAGGTAGACTAAAAGCTTTAGGAATCCAAAGTACAACATATAATAAGTACCCTGTATCAAGATTGATGCAAAACAAGTGACCTTTGACCTTTTTAGAGGTTTAGCAAAAACAACTCCACCTCTGAGGTGATTTGGGTGGAAATGGGGGTTTTACCGTTTCTCTGGAACCCATTGGTCGATTTTGCTGATTGACATCTCTTTCTGACTGTTAGAGCCAATAGAATCAAAGGGGAATCTCCCCTCTCACACACAGTCTAAAACAAAAAGGTGTGGGCTTCGCGCATACAGTTTTGCATCAGAGCGAACCTATCTCTAGCTCTGACATCTAGAAACGGAAAAGGAGGTTTATTGCTTATGGGTTATCAGAAATCATTTCAAAGGGACACATCCGTAGGTTGGCCTCGTTCATTTGGCTTGAATCCAAAATACTGCCACACCGGAGATGTGTGGTTAGGTTTTGTAACCAATTCCATTTCCCTTTAAATTCCCCGCGAGTAAGTCACATGTTGTCTCCTGCTTGTCGCTATATTATTAATTTGGATGCTACACACTGCTACACACTGCTGCACGTGCATCCCCGCCCTTCACAGCGCGCCTGGCTAAAATGCTGGTCACATCCTTATGTAAACAAACACGCATGTAAACGGCAATTTATCGAGCTCAGAAAAGTTATCTAGTCCATTTTTATTTATCGTACGATAAGTCAATTTATTGATTATCACGACAGGCCTAGAGGACTATGAGGTGAGTGGGAACAGGTGGAAACAATCAGGGTCGGGGCACTAACTGATGAAAGCGGAAAAAACACACAAGGGGAGGAAAGAAACAGGATCTGAAATGAAAGACAAAAGGTAAATACAAAATAAAAACAGGAAATGACAGACGAAATACATAAACATAACTAACACATTTGAGGAGACACAACAACGTTAAGGCGAGACACTAGAGGTGAATAGGGTAATCTTTTTAACTTAAAGACATCAGCAAGACGTTTTCTCCAGTTAATTACTTACATTGAGACGATTGTTTTTTGTATTACAAGTGTTCTGAAATAGCATGTTTAAATATGCAAATTAGCCATCATCTCATTAAATATGCGCATATTTTAACACATTTCAGGAACACAATTCTGAACATTGGATAAAGCCAGGATCGAAATTCTTGTTTCATTTTGTAGTCATATTAGAATGTAAAGTTTTTACAGAAGGGATTTTGGATATCTCTTTTTATCACTCCATAAACCGGAATATATTTCATGTTCGGGGTCATTTGTTTTTGTCTAACCTTGCTTCGTGCAAGTGACAATTGTTGTCGTCTTTTCTGTGAATGTTTTTTGCGCTGTTCTTTTGCCATTCTGAGATTTAAATTTCCGGCTGAAAGCTAACCAGGAAGTGTTTTAGCACACCACGTGACGCATCTGAACGAATCACGTTGTCAGAAATTGACACCAGCCAATGAGATTTCGTTTCTTGGTTGAAGACCCCTTTGTGCTTTCACGATTGGTTGCTGATACGAAGGAAATGGCCATATTTGGATCCGATGAGATTGTGCCGGAGAAACGGAGCTTTCCAGCGATACCTCTGTTGACATGGTGCACACAGCGGTCGCGGGTACTTTATGTTACGTTAGAATGCTAACTTTTGGTGAATTTAGGAGAAATCTACAGACGCAAACAGACAAACTAAAGTCAAATAAACACTTAAATGTGTATTTTGTACGTTTTCCTTCCAAAAGCCTGAAAGAAAACATGGAATCAAAATAGCACAACATCTCAAAATTGACCAGTACTTGAAAAACGATGTTTTGGCCTGCCGTGTCTCGCCTTAAGAAACTCGTGGTCTCTATAATGGATCTCTGTGAGAGTGTAACTCTGCTTTAATCCACCTGTCCTCTGTGTTTACCTTCCTCACATCTCCTCTTATTCTCCGTCTTAATCCTCGCAGCCTCCCTGCACCCATATCTCCTCTTTCTGTTTCCCTGTGGTGCTCTTCACCTCCTCCTGCACCATCATCATCATCATCATCATCATCATCTTCTTCATCATTTTCAAAGATCTGTTCTTATAACATCCACGTCTTCAACACAAGGGTTTTATGATTTTAAGATGAGCTCCACATGTTTTATAAAATGCTGCAACTAACAATTACATCAACATATATTTATCTGCCAATCAACAGTCTTTAAATAGTCAGAACATAATAATAATTGTCAAAGTCCAATATTATGTCTTTAAAAGTCTTGTTTCTCTATAAAACCTAAACCAAAACCTTAACGATTCACGGATTATCGAAATCCAACACGGCGCTTGTTTAAAATCTTTTCTGTCATTTCAAATCTGCATTTATTCTTTTAAATGCTTGTAAAGTTATGTGTTATTTATCTTTTGTTTAGCGCATACTGTGTGATGTTATTCACATTAACCCTAATTATATATGTTCACATCACACAGTAGCTTCTAGATGGAACTGTAACTGCATCCAGGTGCTAAAGTCATCAAAGCAAACTGGATCTGCACAAACAGCGGATCGTATTATGTGTGTTTGCAGAACGAGGTGTTTCCGTGCCCACGCCTCCTCAGAGCGCGGCGCCCGATGGAGCCGCGCAGACAGAACAGGAACACTGAGACCACACGCTTCATTTCACCTGAATTATGTCAAATCCAGTCAGCGGCAGCTGGGATGTTGCAGGTGACGGATGAATGCATGAACACACACCTACACACATCTACACACACACACACACACCTACACACCTACACACCTACACACACACGAGGATCAACATGTACGGTGGTGGAAGAATTTAATCGCTCCAGTAAATCAGTTATTTCAACAACAGCGGCTCGCTCTGAGCTACTGGAGCCTTTCATTGAGTTAGGTATGCTTGAACACACACACACACACACACACACACACACACACACACACACACACACACACACAGACACAGACACACACACATCGCTGCACCAATAAACACCTGTCCAGGTCAGATCACCTGTTTGTGTTTCTGCTCTTTACAGTCAGGCGACGTGTTCATTGTTTCACACCGTGTCGCCTGTCCTTCACGTCACAAAGAGACACACACACACACACCCACCCACCCGCCCACCCACACACATACACACCCACCCACCCACACACATACACACACACACACCCACACACACACATACACACACACACCCACCCACACACACACACCGCTGTACAACGTTTTTTTTAATGTAATTCCTGCAAGTCACAATCAAATGTCCAATGAAGAAGTCATGCTGGTGCCTAATTGGGACTCAAATCTCCAGTAGACGTGGTTATAGGGGGCCAAATATAATATCATTTAATTTGCATTAATTTGCATTCACACACGTCGCCGAGGGAACATGTCTATAAGAGCAGAGTTTAGACCTTATGTCTCTGGGATATAACATTTCGCACAGCCACTCTACTGTAAAGATCTGACAGATAATAAACAGTACCTAGATACGGCCAGTGGAGGCAGCACTTGCACTAATGTTGCACAGAAAATGTTTCATACTGTCAGAATGAAATACAATAACTGCAGGCATCTATAGGGACCACCGTGTGTTCTGTACTGACACGCAAGGCCTTCAGGAGGAAACAGAGAGAGGTCCTCGTGACTGTGTAAACAAACTGACGTCCCCAAATAGTGCTAATACCAACACACACACACACACTGACTATTGAGTGCACACTTTGAGCTCTCTGTCGACGGCAGTCATTGATCGTGCCGCT
>JAMFTG010000289.1:35000-37500 GCA_023974075.1 Chaenocephalus aceratus
GCAGCCTACCATATCCCACGGTGTAATGCGCGCTGGGAAGAGGGAGTTTTTTTCAAATGAAATGGCGGCCCGGTCTCCCAGCAGAGTGGATTTAAAGCTGCAGCAAGCGGAGGAATCACTAATACATGTGAGTATTGGGTTTTAACTTACTTTAAATTAACTAACGTCGCACACGTCAAACCCAAGGGGCATTACAACGTACATGTTCGTTAAATAATACAGATAAATACGTGACGTTAGTGATGCTAACTAGCTAGCTGGACGTACTGCACTTATTTTGAATTCAGTTCAGAATAGAATAGGATTCCTTTATTGTCATCGCACCAGGTACAACGCAATTTAAAAAAGCAATCCTAGCAGTGCATTTCCACATAAAACGAATACGTATATATCTATAAACATATGCTCACACATCCATACCAACATGCATACTGCCCGCAGAAGCTAACTAAAGTCACACAGAGGCTCTGTTAGAGATAAGTTATACTTTATATTACATAAACAGACCAAAGGGAAAACATTTGGACCGGTATAGCCGACAGTACGGTGGGATTTATAAAACGCTACCCTGACGTGTAGCTGCTGTTAGCTTTATTCATTTCTCTGACGTGTTGCAATGTTGTACCGTTTATTACACTTTGGGACAACATCACACCCTTTGTGTTCAGCTCATGCTGCTTTGAGGTGGGGCTAAAAAAAGCCTATTTTAAATATTTCCACCAGATTTGATCATCTTTTATTTAGGTTAAAGTGTATTTAATTTATCCTAACCCCATAATAATAAGACAATCACAAATAGACAGCAGCCTTTAGCTTGATGTTGGTTTGCTTTAAGGATCATCACATGTCACTTGTTAGACGCTTTTATCCAAAGTGACTAACATACTCAATACTGTGTTCAATCCCCACTGGAGCACTTTGGGGTGAAGGGTCTCAGGGACACAACGACATGCTGACTGCAGTGGGGTTTGAACCTGTGACCCCCTGACCGAACACCAACGCTCAACTCACTGTGCCACACTCCATATGAAATAATAAACTAGAGAATGCAATTCCTGAAGAAATTGCTAGTGGGAATGCTTTATGCTGAAAAGCTGACGCAAAACTGCTATGCTGAAATGTAATGTGTGAGAAGAAAGTGAAGAATTTAGATTAAAATGAAATGTGTAAAAAGAAAGTGAAGAATTGAGATTGAAATGATACATGAATACACGGGGCTTGAATGTGTGATGAGAGAAGAAAAGAAAGTAAAAAGGCTTGGAAAAGCATCAGAATATTTGAACTGCAAACTTCTGAACTAACTTGATGGCGAATTATCTGTTGCCATGGCAACGGCATTTGATGACACCCCATAATACGCTTAGATGCGTTGATGGCTGCATCGTTACCAAACCTGTGAAGTTTTGGGGCGTTTGGAGCAGTTTCACTGAAGTTATGAGAAAACCGTGTTTCATGGCGAGCATTGTGTTGCCATGGCAAAGGCATTTGAAGAAATCTCAACTGTCCCATGGATGTCTTCACGGCTGGACTGTTAGCACAAATGTGAAGTTTGAGCACTTTTGAAACATTTTCATAGGAGTTATAGCGACATCATGTTTTATGGCGAGGGATGTATTTCCATGGAAACGGCATATGGTGAGATCTCAGATTTGGCGTAGAGCTGTTGAGGCATGGACCGGTGATATACAAGTGAAGATTGGGGGACGATTGGACTGTGTCCATTGGACTTATAGCGACATCATGTTTTATGGCGAGGGATGCGTTTCCATGGAAACGGCATATGGTGAGATCTCTGACCGTGTCGATTGGACTTACAGCCAAGCCACATCGTGTTTCATGGCGAGTGGTCTGTCGCCATGGCAACGGCATTTGATGACACCCTATACTACGCTTAGATGCATTGATGGCTGCATCGTTACCAAACCTGTGAAGTTCTGGGCTGTTTGGAGTATTTTCACTGAAGCTATGAGAAAACCGTGTTTCAAGGCGAGCATTGTGTTGCCATGGCAACGGCATTTGAAGAACTCTCCAAACTGTCCCGTATATGTCTTCACGGCGGGACTGTTGGCACACTGCTATCTGGAGTCTGCTGCTCTGAGCAGGTCAGCTGGAGCGATGACATCATCGTGTTGGAGTGATGACATCATCGTGTTGGAGTGATGACATCATCGTGTTCCATTGCACAGGTGTTTGTAGTTGAGCTAACGAGCTCTGTAGAGATCACAGGTTTCCATAGTTCTGAATGAGAGATGAACCTCTTACATGTGAACGTTTTGTGGAAGAACCGTAACAGATATCTGTGAAATTTCAAAACGTGAAGCATGTCAAGGAAGCTGAGTATCTGAAGTGTAATTGTTGTGTACTTTCGGGTCAATAATGTGGCCTTTTTGGCAGTTTAACTAAAGGTGTGCGGCTGCTGCCGTGAGGAAATATCTGCCTGACATTACAATGGGCTTCAATGGAGGCATGTTGAACGTTGTTGTCACTTCATGCCCTCAAG
>JAMFTG010000289.1:50000-92500 GCA_023974075.1 Chaenocephalus aceratus
TCCCAGCTGTGTGCGTCACTCTTTAGTGTCCCCTGGTCTCCAGCTGTGTGCGTCACTCTTTTGTGTCCCCTGGTCTCCCAGCTGTGTGCGTCACTCTTTAGTGTCCCCTGGTCTCCAGCTGTGTGCGTCACTCTTTAGTGTACCCTGGTCTCCCAGCTGTGTGTGTCACTCTTTAATGTCCCCTGGTCTCCCAGCTGTGTGCGTCACTCTTTAGTGTCCCCTGGTCCTCCCCAGCTGTGTGCTTCACTCTTTAGTGTCCCCTGGTCTCCAGCTGTGTGCCTCACTCTTTAGTGTCCCCTGGTCTCCAGCTGTGTGCGTCACTCTTTAGTGTCCCCTGGTCTCCAGCTGTGTGCGTCACTCTTTAGTGTCCCCTGGTCTCCCAGCTGTGTGCTTCACTCTTTAGTGTCCCCTGGTCTCCCAGCTGTGTGCTTCACTCTTTAGTGTCCCCTGGTCTCCCAGCTGTGTGCTTCACTCTTTAGTGTCCCCTGGTCTCCCAGCTGTGTGCTTCACTCTTTAGTGTCCCCTGGTCCTCCCAGCTGTGTGCCTCACTCTTTAGTGTCCCCTGGTCTCCCAGCTGTGTGCGTCACTCTTTAGTGTCCCCTGGTCTCCCAGCTGTGTGCGTCACTCTTTAGTGTCCCCTGGTCTCCAGCTGTGTGCGTCACTCTTTAGTGTCCCCTGGTCTCCCAGCTGTGTGCCTCACTCTTTAGTGTCTGCTGGTCTCCAGCTGTGTGCGTCACTCTTTAGTGTCCCCTGGTCTCCCAGCTGTGTGCGTCACTCTTTAGTGTCCCCTGGTCTCCCAGCTGGTGTGCGGCACTCTTTAGTGTCCCATGGTCTCCAGCTGTGTGCGTCACTCTTTAGTGTCCCCTGGTCTCCCCAGCTTAATTTAAACAAGTTCCTTTATTTTAAGGACAACATGTTCCTCATTCTGTCTCCAGGTTAGAACTAGTTCTAGAACAAAGCTGTTTGTGTCCCGCTGGGATCAAAGATGATGGACATGACTTTATTAATCAAGTTTTAAAACATGACTATTTTATTTCAACAGGACCCAAAAACACAAGGCGTATAAGTGGTAAACACATTCTGTGATTGAACACAACAACACCATCTATTATTGACCTTTATAGCAAATTCAAAACATTATAAATGATACAAAACACCACTTTTAGTGTTAGACAGAAAATAGGAGACGAGACACATTTCTATTCGTTAGACGAGGCGCTGTGGTGAGAGTAATACACACAGCTTCTATTCCATTTGTTTTGAAAATGTAAATTTATAAACAAAACTGGTTACCCTTTTTTTAAATTAGCATACAGAACATTATGAAGAGAAACGTGTCGGCTCAGAACCCAGAACACAGAAGAGGAAACGCTGCACAGATTCTCTTTCATGTTGAAGCAGCTGCTGACCTGAAGCGTGTGGAAGACTTACATGATTACAAAGCTCACAATCACATTAATAAAATGTTGGGGGGGGGGGGGGTTTCCGATATAGTGAGTAAGTGGACTGCACATGGTCCTGCTGTACACTATATGGTCCTGCTGTACACTGGCTTTGATATATGGAGTAAGTGGATTGCATATGGTCCTGCTTTACACTATATGGTCCTGCTGTACACTCGCTACCCTTAGCAAGAACTGTTTTTTTTTACCCTCATCTGCCTTACACATCCTCCCACACTTGAGCACTCCTCAATCAGACTAAACCCCTCCATGCACACCACCAGAACCAGAACCTCATGCCTCATGCTCTCCGTTCAGCACCACAGAGAGTGCCTCCCTGCTCCTGCTGCTGCTTCTGCACACCTGTGCTTCTGCTGGTGACTCTCTGCACGTGGCTATCCCTGGGCAACCTGAGGTGTGTGAGGGGTCGGTGGGGGCCCACGCCCACGGCCGACAAAAGCTTGGATCAAGGGCTGACTTTCAATAGATCGCAGCGAAGGAGCTGCTCTGCTACGTACGAAACCCCGACCCAGAATCAGGT
Source organism: Chaenocephalus aceratus (assembly GCA_023974075.1). Classification (NCBI taxonomy): domain Eukaryota; kingdom Metazoa; phylum Chordata; class Actinopteri; order Perciformes; family Channichthyidae; genus Chaenocephalus; species Chaenocephalus aceratus. The sequence goes on from JAMFTG010000289.1 coordinate 51,984, forward strand.
CGTCTGCAAGTGATTTAGCACCAGGTTCTCCACAAATATGCGGTGGTCAACATGGTCCTGCTGTACACTCAATAACTTAGCATGAACTGGCTTTGATATATGATATACATAAGTGGGCTTGCATATGTCCTGATTTACACTATATGGTCCTGCTGTACACTCAATAACTTAGCAAGAACTGTCTTTTTTTACCCTAATCTGCCTTACACATCCTCCCACACTTGAGCACTCCTCAATCAGACTAAACCCCTCCATGCACACCACCAGAACCAGAACCTCATGCCTCATGCTCTCCGTTCAGCACCACAGAGAGTGCCTCCCTGCTCCTGCTGCTGCTTCTGCACACAAAGTTATCTATATATACGGGGATTGGGGCGATGTCCCACATATGTAAGCCCACATCTCAATATTATTAATAATTCCAAAATAATAATAATTATAGTTTTTTATAACTATTAAATATGCACCCATATTGACTTTGGGTCAAATATAAAAATAAATTCAAGGAACTCAAGATTTGATGCCAAGGCCGGGTTTCAAACCCCGCTCTCGCACTCCAAGGAGCGACTCTCTATCCATTGCCCCGTTTTGGCGATCAAACTTGACACAAAAACACATTAAATCACATCTACAAATCAATACGAAGCTAATGAAACCACTTTCAGACTCCTAGCGTGTTTACAAGTTTGAAAACGTAGCAATGGCTTTTCACATCACACCATTGTGTGATATATGAGTCGTTTGTACATTTTACTGGTGGAAAACAAAGCTAAATGTCTCGTTACTCTATTGACGAATCTATAAACCCACCCGAAACTGGTAGTCAAAATAGAATTATTATAATATATATTATAGATATTATAATCTATTATACTATATCTATTATGTCTTTTTATTGCCATAGTGGAGTCTATATATGATACTTTTGTTCAATAAGCTTTTAGCGCCACTTGTGGGGCAATGGATAGAGAGAGCGGGGTTCGAAACCCGGCCTTGGCATCAAATCTTGAGTTCCTTGAATTTATTTTTATATTTGACCCAAGTCAATATGGGTGCATATTTAATAGTTATAAAAACTATAATTATTATTATTTTGGAATTATTAATAATATTGAGATGTATATTATATATATATATTGTGGTGCACTTTTTTTTTTTATTCAAATATTGCTATATCTGCAATCAAAGTCAGTCCCTCCCAGTACTGGGTACTAGTTAATTCCACTATCCCCACTATATTTAAAAAATAAGTCATATATAAAAAAATTATTTAATAAAGTCTGAGTTAACTTTTTTTGAGATCCATAGAAAAGGGGTGAAAATGGAAAAAAGTATCCGAAAATAGTGTCCCGTAAGGCGGGTAGAGTCCCTGACAACTCCCCCTACCTTCCTCCAGAGTCGGAAAAAGTCTAAGTTAACTTTTGGAAGAACCATAGAAAAGGGGTGAAAATGGAAAAAATGTATCCCAAAATAGTGCCTCATATCCGGGTAGAGTCCCCTGACAACTGCCCCTACCTTCCTCCAGAGTCGGAAAAAGTCTAAGTCAACTTTTGGAAGAACCATAGAAAAGGGGTGAAAATGGAAAAAATGTATCCCAAAATAGTGCCTCATATCCGGGTAGAGTCCCCTGACAACTGCCCCTACCTTCCTCCAGAGTCGGAAAAAGTCTAAGTCAACTTTTGGAAGAACCATAGAAAAGGGGTGAAAATGGAAAAAATGTATCCCAAAATAGTGCCTCATATCCGGGTAGAGTCTCCTGACAACTGCCCCTACCTTCCTCCAGAGTCGGAAAAAGTCTAAGTCAACTTTTGGAAGAACCATAGAAAAGGGGTGAAAATGGAAAAAATGTATCCCAAAATAGTGCCTCATATCCGGGTAGAGTCCCCTGACAACTCCCCTGATTCTTCCAGAATCAGGAAAAGCATGTTAACTTTTGGAAGAACCAGAGGAAGGGGTGAAAATGGATGGAATGTATACGAAAATAGTGGCCTCATGTAGAGTCCCCTGACAACCAGTTCAAACCATACTGGGGGGTCTCCAGGGAAAACATGTACCGGGGCCAGAGTGCACATGGAGCGGGGAGACATTCCTCCATGAAGTGAGGCAGCCGTTTTTCTTCTCAGTCCTTTCAAAAACCGACTTCCGGTTTCCGATTTCGTGCAGACAGTAGTCTTTCACACCATCAAATGGACAAACGATACCTCGAATGACATCTACAGACCAAGACGAAGCTAACCGAAGTACTCCCAGACTTCTAGCGTGTGAAAAACGTGTGCAAAGTATCCCCAAACGGACCAGTGTCTGTGATGCTAGCTTTGCTGCTAGCGGTTAGCATTTTCAATGGGACATTTTCATATATTAAACCGACTTCCGGTTTCCGATTTCGTGCAGACAGTAGTCTTTCACACCATCAAAATGGACAAACGATATCTCGAATGACATCTACAGACCAAGACGAAGCTAACCGAAGTACTCCCAGATTTCTAGCGTGTGAAAAACGTGTGCAAAGTATCCCCAAACGGACCATGTCTGTGTTGCTAGCTTTGCTGCTAGCGGTTAGCATTTTCAATGGAAAAATACATTGAAATGGTTGCCGTTAGCTTAGCGACTAGCGGTTAGCATAATATTAGTATTTCACACATTCCACTGTTCACCCTGACATAAATTATAATGTAACCCATTATCCCTCTCTTAATAAAAGTATCCCTCTCGCAATTCAACTAATTTTAAATAATTTTAATAAAAGGTCTCACGCGGGTAGCGAACCAGGGTCACCCACACCAAGAGGGGAGGACTATTCCATTGCGCCAAACATGGCACTGAATGTTATTGAACAAAAGTATTATATATAGACTAATAACAGCCCTTTTATAAATGCATTTGGACAATTGCTCGTCATCTCATTACATTTACATGGATATAAGCCCTGTTCTGGGTGGCTTACAGTTTACATACTTCAGCATCCTGATCTGGGCCTTATTTAGAGGCCCCCTGTGAAAAAATTATCTCTTTAGCCCTTTTCAAAGTACTTTAAAACACTCAAGGAGCACTGCGGCTTCTCAGAAGGCCTTAATGGAAGGTTTTGTTACATTTTAAGCCGTAACCTTTGACATTTAGTCGCACCAGAGGCATCCATTTGCATCTGCTCTCCGAGACGGTTAAAATGACATCAAGCTCAAAGCGGTCAGACCTTCCTTTGTGCTGTAAAGGGCACCGTACGGCATGAAAGCGTGACCTCTGACCTTTGGAGCTTTGTTACATTTCAAGCCGTAACCTTTGACATTAGGAGCAGCGGAGGCATCAATCTGCATGTACTCTTCGAGCCGGTTCTAATGAGAGCAAGCTCCAAGCGGTCGGACCTTCCTTTGCGCCGTCGAGAGTACTGTCGGCATTGCGAATGTGACCTCTGACCTCGGTTTTGACCTTGTCCGAGGTCGCAGGGTCCCCATATTTTGCAGTCGGGTTCCACACAAGTGCAACAACACACTCTGGGAGTTTCGGAGCGCCAACCACATTTTTTAAATTTGTTCAATTTTCTTCCCATCTGTCAACACAAGCCTGTCATATGCGAAGCTCCAGACAGCATTTGGTGAGAAAGTTTGACATTTTATTGAAAAAAGTTCTGGGTGGGTTACAGTTTACATACTTCAGAATCCTGATCTGGGCCTTATTTAGAGGCCCCCTGTGAAAAAATTATCTCTTTAGCCCTTTTCAAAGTACTTTAAACACTCAAGGAGCACTGCGGCTTCTCAAAAGGCCTTAACGGAAGGTTTTGTTACATTTTAAGCCGTAACCTTTGACATTTAGTCGGACCAGAGGCATCCATTTGCATCTGCTCTCCGAGACGGTTAAAATGACATCAAGCTCAAAGCGGTCAGACCTTCCTTTGTGCTGTAAAGGGCACCGTACGGCATGAAAGCGTGACCTTTGACCTTTGGAGCTTTGTTACATTTCAAGCCGTAACCTTTGACATTAGGAGCAGCGGAGGCATCAATCTGCATGTACTCTTCGAGCCGGTTCTAATGAGAGCAAGTTCAAAGCGGTCGGACCTTCCTTTGCGCCGTCGAGAGTACTGTCGGCATTGCGAATGTGACCTCTGACCTCGGTTTTGACCTTGTCCGAGGTCGCAGGGTCCCCATATTTTGCAAGCGGGTTCCGCACAAGCTAAACAACACACTCTCAAAGGCTCGGAGCGCCAAGCACATTTTTGGAATTTTTTTCAATTTGCTCATTCTTCTCCAGCACTAGCCTCTCAGACTATTCACGTAAATCAGAATTATGTGAGACATTTTAAATGTTATTGAAAAAAAAATTATGGGTGAGTTTAAGTTTCCATACTTCAGATTCCCAGACACCCCCCCCCCCCATAAGTACATGGTAAAAATATTTGGTAAGTGGGACCCATATTGGGTTGTCGTACAACCCCCCCCCACACACCATTACAAATATTTGGTAAGTGGGACCCATATTGGGTTGTCGTACACCCCCCCCCCCACACACCATTACAAATATTTGGTAAGTGGGACCCATATTGGGTTGTCGTACACCCCCCCACACACCATTACAAATATTTGGTAAGTGGGACCCATATTGGGTTGTCGTACACCCCCCCCCACACACCATTACAAATATTTGGTAAGTGGGACCCATATTGGGTTGTCGTACACCCCCCCCCCCACACACCATTACAAATATTTGGTAAGTGGGACCCATATTGGGTTGTCGTACACCCCCCCCACACACCATTACAAATATTTGGTAAGTGGGACCCATATTGGGTTGTCGTACACCCCCCCCCCACACACCATTACAAATATTTCGTAAGTGGGACCCATATTGACTTTCTGCCACCCCCAACCCCCCCCATAAGTATAAGTACACAGTACGTTAATATTTGTTTAATATGTGGTAAGTGGGCCTCATATTGACTTTCTGCCACCCCCCCATGCAGTACAAGTACAACCCTATTAGAACTATTAGAACACCGCCACCTAGAGTCCAAGAACGTGCACCACACAAATATGTTATGTCCGGCACAAATATAGTGGCGACGGGACTGCAAATTCGGTGGACCATCCCTTGGCCCCAATATATGGACGGCGCTGCTATATCCCTATGGAAGAATTGGACGGCCGGGCACTAGCGTGCTTCCCTTCTGGAAGTCTGGTGGATTTGTGTCAAGTCAGTAGAAAGAAACGTTTTTGCTGCAACCTGCTGCTGTCTGTGCGAATCTCAGAGTGGTGCGCGCGAGTATCAGAGTGGTGCGCGCGAGTATCAGAGTGGTGCGTGCGAGTATCAGAGTGGTGCGCGCGAGTATCAGAGTGGTGCGCGCGAGTATCAGAGTGGTGCGCGCGAGTATCAGAGTGGTGCGCGAGTATCAGAGTGGCGCGCGAGTATCAGAGTGGTGCGCGCGAGTATCAGAGTGGTGCGCGAGTATCAGAGTGGTGCGCGCGAGTATCAGAGTGGTGCGCGAGTATCAGAGTGGTGCGAGAGTATCAGAGTGGTGTGCGCGAGTATCAGAGTGGTGCGCGAGTATCAGAGTGGTGCGAGAGTATCAGAGTGGTGTGCGCGAGTATCAGAGTGGTGCGCGAGTATCAGAGCGGTGTGCGCGAGTATCAGAGCGGTGCGCGAGTATCAGAGTGGTGTGCGAGTATCAGAGTGGTGTGCGCGAGTATCAGAGTGGTGTGCGAGTATCAGAGTGGTGTGCGCGAGTATCAGAGCGGTGCGCGAGTATCAGAGCGGTGCGCGAGTATCAGAGCGGTGCGCGAGTATCAGAGTGGTGTGCGCGAGTATCAGAGCGGTGCGCGAGTATCAGAGTGGTGCGCGAGTATCAGAGTGGTGCGCGAGTATCAGAGTGGTGTGCGCGAGTATCAGAGCGGTGCGCGAGTATCAGAGTGGTGCGCGAGTATCAGAGTGGTGTGCGCGAGTATCAGAGCGGTGCGCGAGTATCAGAGTGGTGCGCGCGAGTATCAGAGTGGTGCGCGAGTATCAGAGTGGTGTGCGCGAGTATCAGAGTGGTGTGCGAGTATCAGAGTGGTGCGCGAGTATCAGAGTGGTGCGCGAGTATCAGAGTGGTGTGCGCGAGTATCAGAGCGGTGCGCGAGTATCAGAGTGGTGCGCGAGTATCAGAGTGGTGCGCGAGTATCAGAGTGGTGTGCGCGAGTATCAGAGCGGTGCGCGAGTATCAGAGTGGTGCGCGAGTATCAGAGTGGTGCGCGAGTATCAGAGTGGTGCACGAGTATCAGAGTGGTGTGCGCGAGTATCAGAGCGGTGCGCGAGTATCAGAGTGGTGCGCGAGTATCAGAGTGGTGTGCGCGAGTATCAGAGCGGTGCGCGAGTATCAGAGTGGTGTGCGCGAGTATCAGAGTGGTGCGCGAGTATCAGAGTGGTGTGCGCGAGTATCAGAGTGGTGTGCGAGTATCAGAGTGGTGCGCGCGAGTATCAGAGTGGTGCGCGAGTATCAGAGTGGTGTGCGAGTATCAGAGTGGTGCGCGCGAGTATCAGAGTGGTGCGCGAGTATCAGAGTGGTGTGCGAGTATCAGAGTGGTGCGCGAGTATCAGAGTGGTGCGCGAGTATCAGAGTGGTGTGCGCGAGTATCAGAGTGGTGCGCGAGTATCAGAGTGGTGTGCGCGAGTATCAGAGTGGTGTGCGAGAGTATCAGAGTGGTGCGAGAGTATCAGAGTGGTGTGCGAGAGTATCAGAGTGGTGTGCGAGAGTATCAGAGTGGTGCGAGAGTATCAGAGTGGTGCGCGAGTATCAGAGTGGTGTGCGAGAGTATCAGAGTGGTGCGAGAGTATCAGAGTGGTGCGCGCGAGTATCAGAGTGGTGCGCGAGTATCAGAGTGGTGTGCGCGAGTATCAGAGCGGTGCGCGAGTATCAGAGTTGGTGCGCGCGAGTATCAGAGTGGTGCGCGAGTATCAGAGTGGTGTGCGCGAGTATCAGAGTGGTGCGCGAGTATCAGAGTGGTGTGCGCGAGTATCAGAGCGGTGCGCGAGTATCAGAGTGGTGCGCGCGAGTATCAGAGTGGTGCGCGAGTATCAGAGTGGTGTGCGCGAGTATCAGAGCGGTGCGCGAGTATCAGAGTGGTGCGCGAGTATCAGAGTGGTGTGCGCGAGTATCAGAGCGGTGCGCGAGTATCAGAGTGGTGCGCGCGAGTATCAGAGCGGTGCGCGAGTATCAGAGTGGTGTGCGCGAGTATCAGAGTGGTGTGCGAGTATCAGAGTGGTGCGCGCGAGTATCAGAGTGGTGCGCGAGTATCAGAGTGGTGTGCGAGTATCAGAGTGGTGCGCGCGAGTATCAGAGTGGTGCGCGAGTATCAGAGTGGTGTGCGCGAGTATCAGAGCGGTGCGCGAGTATCAGAGTGGTGCGCGAGTATCAGAGTGGTGTGCGAGTATCAGAGTGGTGCGCGAGTATCAGAGTGGTGCGAGAGTATCAGAGTGGTGCGCGAGTATCAGAGTGGTGCGAGAGTATCAGAGTGGTGCGCGCGAGTATCAGAGTGGTGCGCGAGTATCAGAGTGGTGTGCGAGTATCAGAGTGGTGTGCGAGTATCAGAGTGGTGCGCGAGTTATCAGAGTGGTGTGCGAGTATCAGAGTGGTGTGCGAGTATCAGAGTGGTGTGCGAGTATCAGAGTGGTTGCGCGAGTATCAGAGTGGTGTGCGAGTATCAGAGTGGTGTGCGAGTATCAGAGTGGTGCGCGAGTATCAGAGTGGTGCGCGAGTATCAGAGTGGTGTGCGAGTATCAGAGTGGTGTGCGAGTAATCAGAGTGGTGCGCGAGTATCAGAGTGGTGCGAGAGTATCAGAGTGGTGCGCGAGTATCAGAGTGGTGCGAGAGTATCAGAGTGGTGCGCGAGTATCAGAGTGGTGAGCGCGAGTATCAGAGTGGTGCGAGAGTATCAGAGTGGTGCGCGAGTATCAGAGTGGTGCGCGCGAGTATCAGAGTGGTGTGCGAGTATCAGAGTGGTGCGCGAGTATCAGAGTGGTGCGAGAGTATCAGAGTGGTGCGCGAGTATCAGAGTGGTGCGAGAGTATCAGAGTGGTGCGAGAGTATCAGAGTGGTGCGAGAGTATCAGAGTGGTGCGCGAGTATCAGAGTGGTGCGAGAGTATCAGAGTGGTGCGCGAGTATCAGAGCGGTGCGCGAGTATCAGAGTGGTGCGCGCGAGTATCAGAGTGGTGTGCGAGTATCAGAGTGGTGCGAGAGTATCAGAGTGGTGCGCGAGTATCAGAGTGGTGTGCGAGTATCAGAGCGGTGCGCGAGTATCAGAGTGGTGCGCGAGTATCAGAGTGGTGCGCGCGAGTATCAGAGTGGTGCGCGAGTATCAGAGTGGTGTGCGAGTATCAGAGTGGTGTGCGAGTATCAGAGCGGTGCGCGAGTATCAGAGTGGCGCGCGCGAGTATCAGAGTGGTGCGCGAGTATCAGAGTGGTGCGCGAGTATCAGAGTGGTGCGAGAGTATCAGAGTGGTGCGAGAGTATCAGAGTGGTGCGCGAGTATCAGAGTGGTGCGCGAGTATCAGAGTGGTGCGTGAGTATCAGAGTGGTGCGCGCGAGTATCAGAGTGGTGCGCGCGAGTATCAGAGTGGTGCGTGAGTATCAGAGTGGTGCGCGCGAGTATCAGAGTGGTGCGCGCGAGTATCAGAGTGGTGCGCGAGTATCAGAGTGGTGTGCGAGTATCAGAGTGGTGCGCGAGTATCAGAGTGGTGCGCGAGTATCAGAGTGGTGCGAGAGTATCAGAGTGGTGCGCGAGTATCAGAGTGGTGCGCGAGTATCAGAGTGGTGCGAGAGTATCAGAGTGGTGCGCGAGTATCAGAGTGGTGCGAGAGTATCAGAGTGGTGCGCGAGTATCAGAGCGGTGCGCGAGTATCAGAGTGGTGCGCGCGAGTATCAGAGTGGTGTGCGAGTATCAGAGTGGTGCGCGCGAGTATCAGAGTGGTGCGGAGAGTATCAGAGTGGTGCGAGAGTATCAGAGTGGTGCGCGAGTATCAGAGTGGTGCGAGAGTATCAGAGTGGTGCGCGAGTATCAGAGTGGTGCGCGCGAGTATCAGAGTGGTGTGCGAGTTATCAGAGTGGTGCGAGAGTATCAGAGTGGTGCGCGAGTTATCAGAGTGGTGCGAGAGTATCAGAGTGGTGACGCGAGTATCAGAGTGGTGCGAGAGTGATCAGAGTGGTGCGCGAGTATCAGAGCGGTGCGCGAGTATCAGAGTGGTGCGCGCGAGTATCAGAGTGGTGTGCGAGTATCAGAGTGGTGTGCGAGTAGCAGAGTGGTGCGAGAGTATCGAGCGGTGGTGCGAGTATCAGAGCGGTGTGCGAGTATCAGAGCGGTGTGCGAGTATCAGAGTGGTGTGCGAGTATCAGAGCGGTGTGCGAGTATCAGAGCGGTGCGCGAGTATCAGAGCGGTGCGCGAGTAATCAGAGTGGCGCGCGAGTATCAGAGCGGCGCGCGAGTATCAGAGAGGTGCGCGAGTATCAGAGCGGTGTGCGAGTATCAGAGCGGTGCGCGAGTATCAGAGTGGTGCGCGCGAGTATCAGAGTGGTGTGCGAGTATCAGAGTGGTGCGCGAGTATCAGAGTGGTGCGCGAGTATCAGAGTGGTGCGAGAGTATCAGAGCGGTGTGCGAGTATCAGAGTGGTGCGCGAGTATCAGAGTGGTGCGAGAGTATCAGAGCGGTGCGCGAGTATCAGAGTGGTGCGCGAGTATCAGAGTGGTGCGAGAGTATCAGAGCGGTGTGCGAGTATCAGAGTGGTGCGCGAGTATCAGAGCGGTGGTGCGAGTATCAGAGCGGTGCGCGAGTATCAGAGTGTGAGCGAGTATCAGAGTGGTGCGCGAGTATCAGAGTGGTGCGCGAGTATCAAGTGGTGCGCGAGTAATCAGAGTGGTGCGCGAGTATCAGAGCGGTGCGAGAGTATCAGAGCGGTGCGCGAGTATCAGAGTGGTGCGCGAGTATCAGAGTGGTGCGCGAGTATCAGAGTGGTGCGCGAGTATCAGAGTGTGGCGCGAGTATCAGAGTGTGCGCGAGTATCAGAGTGGTGCGCGAGTATCAGAGTGGTGCGCGAGTATCAGAGCGGTGCGAGAGTATCAGAGTGGTGCGCGAGTATCAGAGTGGTGCGCGAGTATCAGAGTGGTGCGCGAGTATCAGAGTGGTGCGCGAGTATCAGAGTGGTGCGCGAGTATCAGAGCGGTGCGAGAGTATCAGAGCGGTGCGCGAGTATCAGAGTGGTGCGCGAGTATCAGAGTGGTGCGCGAGTATCAGAGTGGTGCGCGAGTATCAGAGTGGTGCGCGAGTATTAGAGTGGTGCGAGAGTATCAGAGCGGTGGTGCGAGTATCAGAGTGGTGCGCGAGTATCAGAGTGGTGCGAGAGTATCAGAGCGGTGTGCGAGTATCAGAGCGGTGTGCGAGTATCAGAGTGGTGCGCGAGTATCAGAGTGGTGCGAGGAGTATCAGAGTGGTGCGCGAGTATCAGAGCGGTGCGCGAGTATCAGAGTGGTGCGAGAGTATCAGAGTGGTGCGCGAGTATCAGAGCGGTGTGCGAGTATCAGAGCGGTGCGAGAGTATCAGAGCGGTGCGCGAGTATCAGAGCGGTGCGCGAGTATCAGAGTGGTGCGCGAGTATCAGAGTGGTGCGCGAGTATCAGAGCGGTGCGCGAGTATCAGAGTGGTGCGAGAGTATCAGAGTGGTGCGCGAGTATCAGAGTGGTGCGAGAGTATCAGAGTGGTGCGAGAGTATCAGAGTGGTGCGAGAGTATCAGAGTGGTGCGAGAGTATCAGAGCGGTGCGCGAGTATCAGAGTGGTGCGAGAGTATCAGAGTGGTGCGAGAGTATCAGAGTGGTGCGAGAGTATCAGAGCGGTGCGCGAGTATCAGAGTGGTGCGAGAGTATCAGAGTGGTGCGCGAGTATCAGAGTGGTGCGAGAGTATCAGAGCGGTGCGCGAGTATCAGAGTGGTGCGCGAGTATCAGAGTGGTGCGCGAGTATCAGAGCGGTGCGAGAGTATCAGAGTGGTGCGCGAGTATCAGAGTGGTGCGAGAGTATCAGAGTGGTGCGCGAGTATCAGAGTGGTGCGTGAGTATCAGAGTGGTGCGAGAGTATCAGAGCGGTGCGCGAGTATCAGAGTGGTGCGCGAGTATCAGAGCGGTGCGAGAGTATCAGAGTGGTGCGCGAGTATCAGAGCGGTGTGCGAGTATCAGAGTGGTGCGAGAGTATCAGAGCGGTGCGCGAGTATCAGAGTGGTGCGCGAGTATCAGAGTGGTGCGAGAGTATCAGAGTGGTGCGCGAGTATCAGAGCGGTGTGCGAGTATCAGAGTGGTGCGAGAGTATCAGAGCGGTGCGCGAGTATTAGAGTGGTGCGCGAGTATCAGAGCGGTGCGAGAGTATCAGAGCGGTGTGCGAGTATCAGAGTGGTGCGCGAGTATTAGAGTGGTGCGCGAGTATCAGAGTGGTGCGAGAGTATCAGAGTGGTGCGCGAGTATCAGAGCGGTGTGCGAGTATCAGAGTGGTGCGAGAGTATCAGAGCGGTGCGCGAGTATTAGAGTGGTGCGCGAGTATCAGAGCGGTGCGAGAGTATCAGAGCGGTGCGCGAGTATCAGAGTGGTGCGCGAGTATTAGAGTGGTGCGAGAGTATCAGAGTGGTGTGCGAGTATCAGAGCGGTGTGCGAGTATCAGAGCGGTGTGGCGAGTATCAGAGCGGTGTGCGAGTATCAGAGTGGTGTGTGCGAGTATCAGAGTGTTACCATGGTAGCAGAGGGAGAGGGAGGGGCTGCAGTATGAGTGTTGGAAGCTCAAATCAAGCGACTGTGTATTTGTTGTTAAATATCAGATAAACTACTACACATACGTGACTGGCGAGGCGGTGTGTGTGGTGGGGGGGCCAGTGGGGGGGCCAACACATATATCAGGGTGGCCATGGCCCCCCCTGCCCCCCCCCCCCTGCTGGCGCCACTGCATCCGTACCGTCTCTTGGTTGTTTGATTAAGAAACAGAAGCTTCTGACTTTCAGAGACCCCTGTGTGAGGCTGAAGACACACACACACACACACACACACACACACACACCACACACTCACACACACTCACACACACTCACACACTCCAGAACAATTACAAATAAAGGTGTGATAGGCAGGAAGTAGCAGGAATACAACTCAAATGTGATGAAGAGGAAACAGAGAGGAAACAGGAGAGGAAACAGAAGAGGAAACAGAAGAGGAAACAGGAGAGGAAACAGGAAGAGGAAAACAGGAGAGGAAACAGAAGAGGAAACAGGAGAGGAAACAGGAGAGGAAAAGAGGAAACAGGAGAGGAAAGAACAGGAGAGGAAACAGGAGAGGAAACAGGAGAGGAAACAGAAAGGAAACAGGAGAGGAAACAGGAGAGGAAACAGAAGAGGAAACAGGAGAGGAAACAGGAGAGGAAACAGAAGAGGAAACAGAGAGGAAACAGAAGAGGAAACAGGAGAGGAAACAGGAGAGGAACAGAAGAGGAAACAGGAGAGGAAACAGAAGAGGAAACAGGAGAGGAACAGGAGAGGAAACAGGAGAGGAAACAGGAGAGGAAACAGAAGAGAAACAGGAGAGGAAACAGGAGAGGAAACAGGAGAGGAAACAGAAGAGGAAACAGGAGAAACAGAAGAGGAAACAGGAGAGGAAACAGGAGAGGAAACAGAAGAGGAAACAGGAGAGAAACAGAAGAGGAAACAGGAGAGGAAACAGAGAGGAAACAGGAGAGGAAACAGAAGAGGAAATAGGAGAGGAAACAGGAGAGGAAACAGGAGAGGAAACAGAAGAGGAAACAGGAGAGGAAACAGGAGAGGAAACAGAAGAGGAAACAGAAGAGGAAACAGGAGAGGAAACAGGAGATGAAACAGGAGAGGAAACAGAAGAGGAAACAGGGGAGGAAACAGGAGAGGAAACAGAAGAGGAAACAGGAGAGGAAACAAGAGAGGAAACAGGAAACAGGAGAGGAAACAGGAGAGGAAACAGGGGAGGAAACAGGAGAGGAAACAGAAGAGGAAACAGAAGAGGAAACAGGAGAGGAAACAGGACAGGAAACATGAGAGGAAACAGGAGAGGAAACAGGAGAGAAACAGGACAGGAAACAGGAGAGGAAACAGGAGAGGAAACAGGACAGGAAACAGGAGAGGAAACAGGAGAGGAACAGAAGAGTTCCATACTTGTAGGTCCAGACTTGGGACTTGCTCATGACTTGCACATGTAGGACTTACTCCCCTCTGCAGGAACCAGACCAACGTGTGTGTGTGTGTGGTGTGTGTGTGTGTGTGTGTGGTGTGTGTTGTGTGTGTGTTGTGTGTGTGTGTGTGTTGTGTGTGTGTGTCTGTGTGTGTGTAGATACATCAGTGGTGTGTGTGTGTGTGTGTGTGTGTGTGTGTGTGTGTGTGTGTGTGTGTGGTGTGTGTGTGTGTTTTGCATATACATCAGTGTGTGTGTGTGTGTGTGTGTGTGTGTGTGTGTGTGGTGTGTGTGTGTGTATGTGTGTGTGTGTGTGTGTGTGTGTGTGTGTGGGTGTGTGTGGTGTGTGTGTGTGTGTGCAGATACATCAGTGTGTGTGTGTGTGTGTGTGTGTGTGTGTGTGTTGTTGTGTGTGTGTGTGTGTGTGTGTGTTTGCATATACATCAGTGTGTGTGTGTGTGTGTGTGTGGTGTGTGTGTGTGTGTGTGTGTGTGTGTGTGTGTGTGTGGTGTGTGTGTGTGTGTGTGTGTGTGTGTGTGTGTGTGTGTGTGTGTGTGTGTGTGTGTGTGTGTGTGTGGTGTGTGCAGATACATCAGTGTGTGCAGATGAATAATAAATGTGTGTGTGATCCATCCGAGAGGCTGTGATTGTTATGTTGACAAAGCGTCTCTGCTGCTTGTTAATGCTCTCTACCTGAAGCCGCCTCAGCAGTGCGGACGCTGGGGGGTGGGAGTGATGGGGGGGTGGGAGTGATGGGAGGGGTGGGAGGGGGTGGGAGGGGTGGGCGTGATGGGGGGGTGGGAGTGACGAGGGGTGGGCGTGATGGGAGGCGACTGGGAGGGGTGGGAGGGTGGGAGTGATGGGAGGGGTGGGAGTGAAGGGGGGGGTGGGAGTGATGGGAGGGGTGGGAGTGAAGGGAGGGGTGGGAGTGATGGGAGGAGACTGGGAGGGGTGGGAGTGATGGGAGGAGACTGGGAGGGGTGGGAGTGATGGGAGGAGACTGGAGGGGTGGGAGGGGTGGGAGTGATGGGAGGGGTGGGAGTGAAGGGAGGGGTGGGAGTGATGGGAGGGGTGGGAGTGAAGGGAGGGGTGGGAGTGATGGGAGGACTGGGAGGGGTGGGAGGGGTGGGAGTGGGGAGGGGTGGGAGGAGACTGGGAGGGGTGGGAGTAATGGGAGGAGTGGGAGGGGTGTGAGTAATGGGGAGGAGACTGGGAGGGGTGGGAGGGGTGGGAGTGATGGGAGGGGTGGGAGTGATGGGAGGAGACTGGGAGGGGTGTGAGTGATGGGAGGGGTGGGAGGGGTGTGAGAAGGTCAGGTTGTGTTCAGAGGTCTTCAGGAGTCAGTGATGGAGACTCTGCAGATCTCCGTGGAGCTGCTTCTCCCTCAGCTTGATCTGATAAAGACTTAAAGTCCACGACAACATCTTTGATCCTTCGCCTCGATCTTCTCTTTGATCCTTTCTTTTTACCTAATGCTGTGATTTTAAAGGTGTCTCTTCTGGAATGTGATCATAAATATGTGCAGTAAGACAGGAGTCCTCTGATTGGCTGATCGCCTCCTCTCTCATTGAGCATCAGTCAGAGTAAGCCTTGCCTCAGAGATGTTAGGCTTGTTTGAGACACATTGCGGCTCGCCTCGAAAGTAGACGAGAGTAGCCGATCGCAGCCGGGGGAGGTGTCAAAAAGCTCGTCTTAAGTCGGACAGCTCGGACTCGGAGTCGGCTTGACTGGCTGGGTTTGCAATGGCGGAAATTGCGTTGGCGTTTTTCGTTGCAGATGAAGTGGATGCAATAGAAATGCTCCTCCCTCTTAATGTTTGCTACAAATGATCAGTCCATCAGCCTGTGAGCAGTATGAACAGTGTGTATTAATACACTAGATATCAGCCTGAGAGCAGTATGAACAGTGTGTATTAATACACTAGATATCAGCCTGAGAGCAGTATGAACAGTGTGTATTAATACACTAGATATCAGCCTGAGAGCAGTATGAACAGTGTGTATTAATACACTAGATATCAGCCTGAGAGCAGTATGAACAGTGTGTATTAATACACTAGATATCAGCCTGAGAGCAGTATGAACAGTGTGTATTAATACACTAGATATCAGCCTGAGAGCAGTATGAACAGTGTGTATTAATACACTAGATATCAGCCTGAGAGCAGTATGAACAGTGTGTATTAATACACTAGATATCAGCCTGAGAGCAGTATGAACAGTGTGTATTAATACACTAGATATCAGCCTGAGAGCAGTATGAACAGTGTGTATTAATACACTAGATATCAGCCTGAGAGCAGTATGAACAGTGTGTATTAATACACTAGATATCAGCCTGAGAGCAGTATGAACAGTGTGTATTAATACACTAGATATCAGCCTGGAGCAGTATGAACAGTGTGTATTAATACACTAGATATCAGCCTGAGAGCAGTATGAACAGTGTGTATTAATACACTAGATATCAGCCTGAGAGCAGTATGAACAGTGTGTATTAATACACTAGATATCAGCCTGAGAGCAGTATGAACAGTGTGTATTAATACACTAGATATCAGCCTGAGAGCAGTATGAACAGTGTGTATTAATACACTAGATATCAGCCTGAGAGCAGTATGAACAGTGTGTATTAATACACTAGATATCAGCCTGAGAGCAGTATGAACAGTGTGTATTAATACACTAGATATCAGCCTGAGCAGTATGAACAGTGTGTATTAATACACTAGATATCAGCCTGAGAGCAGTATGAACAGTGTGTATTAATACACTAGATATCAGCCTGAGAGCAGTATGAACAGTGTGTATTAATACACTAGATATCAGCCTGAGAGCAGTATGAACAGTGTGTATTAATACACTAGATATCAGCCTGAGAGTATGAACAGTGTGTATTAATACACTAGATATCAGCCTGAGAGCAGTATGAACAGTGTGTATTAATACACTAGATATCAGCCTGAGAGCAGTATGAACAGTGTGTATTAATACACTAGATATCAGCCTGAGAGCAGTATGAACAGTGTGTATTAATACACTAGATATCAGCCTGAGAGCAGTATGAACAGTGTGTATTAATACACTAGATATCAGCCTGAGAGCAGTATGAACAGTGTGTATTAATACACTAGATATCAGCCTGAGAGCAGTATGAACAGTGTGTATTAATACACTAGATATCAGCCTGAGAGCAGTATGAACAGTGTGTATTAATACACTAGATATCAGCCTGAGAGCAGTATGAACAGTGTGTATTAATACACTAGATATCAGCCTGAGAGCAGTATGAACAGTGTGTATTAATACACTAGATATCAGCCTGAGAGCAGTATGAACAGTGTGTATTAATACACTAGATATCAGCCTGAGAGCAGTATGAACAGTGTGTATTAATACACTAGATATCAGCCTGAGCAGTATGAACAGTGTGTATTAATACACTAGATATCAGCCTGAGAGCAGTATGAACAGTGTGTATTAATACACTAGATATCAGCCTGAGAGCAGTATGAACAGTGTGTATTAATACACTAGATATCAGCCTGAGAGCAGTATGAACAGTGTGTATTAATACACTAGATATCAGCCTGAGAGCAGTATGAACAGTGTGTATTAATACACTAGATATCAGCCTGAGAGCAGTATGAACAGTGTGTATTAATACACTAGATATCAGCCTGAGAGCAGTATGAACAGTGTGTATTAATACACTAGATATCAGCCTGAGAGCAGTATGAACAGTGTGTATTAATACACTAGATATCAGCCTGAGAGCAGTATGAACAGTGTGTATTAATACACTAGATATCAGCCTGAGCAGTATGAACAGTGTGTATTAATACACTAGATATCAGCCTGAGAGTATGAACAGTGTGTATTAATACACTAGATATCAGCCTGAGAGCAGTATGAACAGTGTGTATTAATACACTAGATATCAGCCTGAGCAGTATGAACAGTGTGTATTAATACAGATATCAGCCTGAGAGCAGTATGAACAGTGTGTATTAATACACTAGATATCAGCCTGAGAGCAGTATGAACAGTGTGTATTAATACACTAGATATCAGCCTGAGAGCAGTATGAACAGTGTGTATTAATACACTAGATATCAGCCTGAGAGCAGTATGAACAGTGTGTATTAATACACTAGATATCAGCCTGAGAGCAGTATGAACAGTGTGTATTAATACACTAGATATCAGCCTGAGAGCAGTATGAACAGTGTGTATTAATACACTAGATATCAGCCTGAGAGCAGTATGAACAGTGTGTATTAATACACTAGATATCAGCCTGAGAGCAGTATGAACAGTGTGTATTAATACACTAGATATCAGCCTGAGAGCAGTATGAACAGTGTGTATTAATACACTAGATATCAGCCTGAGAGCAGTATGAACAGTGTGTATTAATACACTAGATATCAGCCTGAGAGCAGTATGAACAGTGTGTATACACTAGATATCAGCCTGAGAGTATGAACAGTGTGTATTAATACACTAGATATCAGCCTGAGAGCAGTATGAACAGTGTGTAATACACTAGATATCAGCCTGAGAGCAGTATGAACAGTGTGTATTAATACACTAGATATCAGCCTGAGAGCAGTATGAACAGTGTGTATTAATACACTAGATATCAGCCTGAGAGCAGTATGAACAGTGTGTATTAATACACTAGATATCAGCCTGAGCAGTATGAACAGTGTGTATTAATACACTAGATATCAGCCTGAGAGCAGTATGAACAGTGTGTATTAATACACTAGATATCAGCCTGAGAGCAGTATGAACAGTGTGTATTAATACACTAGATATCAGCCTGAGAGCAGTATGAACAGTGTGTATTAATACACTAGATATCAGCCTGAGAGCAGTATGAACAGTGTGTATTAATACACTAGATATCAGCCTGAGAGCAGTATGAACAGTGTGTATTAATACACTAGATATCAGCCTGAGAGCAGTATGAACAGTGTGTATTAATACACTAGATATCAGCCTGAGAGCAGTATGAACAGTGTGTATTAATACACTAGATATCAGCCTGAGAGCAGTATGAACAGTGTGTATTAATACACTAGATATCAGCCTGAGAGCAGTATGAACAGTGTGTATTAATACACTAGATATCAGCCTGAGAGCAGTATGAACAGTGTGTATTAATACACTAGATATCAGCCTGAGAGCAGTATGAACAGTGTGTATTAATACACTAGATATCAGCCTGAGAGCAGTATGAACAGTGTGTATTAATACACTAGATATCAGCCTGTGAGCAGTATGAACAGTGTGTATTAATACACTAGATATCAGCCTGGAGCAGTATGAACAGTGTGTATTAATACACTAGATATCAGCCTGAGAGCAGTATGAACAGTGTGTATTAATACACTAGATATCAGCCTGAGAGCAGTATGAACAGTGTGTATTAATACACTAGATATCAGCCTGAGAGCAGTATGAACAGTGTGTATTAATACACTAGATATCAGCCTGAGCAGTATGAACAGTGTGTATTAATACACTAGATATCAGCCTGAGAGCAGTATGAACAGTGTGTATTAATACACTAGATATCAGCCTGAGAGCAGTATGAACAGTGTGTATTAATACACTAGATATCAGCCTGAGAGCAGTATGAACAGTGTGTATTAATACACTAGATATCAGCCTGAGAGCAGTATGAACAGTGTGTATTAATACACTAGATATCAGCCTGAGAGCAGTATGAACAGTGTGTATTAATACACTAGATATCAGCCTGAGCAGTATGAACAGTGTGTATTAATACACTAGATATCAGCCTGAGAGCAGTATGAACAGTGTGTATTAATACACTAGATATCAGCCTGAGAGCAGTATGAACAGTGTGTAATACACTAGATATCAGCCTGAGAGCAGTATGAACAGTGTGTATTAATACACTAGATATCAGCCTGAGAGCAGTATGAACAGTGTGTATTAATACACTAGATATCAGCCTGAGAGCAGTATGAACAGTGTGTATTAATACACTAGATATCAGCCTGAGAGCAGTATGAACAGTGTGTATTAATACACTAGATATCAGCCTGAGAGCAGTATGAACAGTGTGTATTAATACACTAGATATCAGCCTGAGAGCAGTATGAACAGTGTGTATTAATACACTAGATATCAGCCTGAGAGCAGTATGAACAGTGTGTATTAATACACTAGATATCAGCCTGAGAGCAGTATGAACAGTGTGTATTAATACACTAGATATCAGCCTGAGAGCAGTATGAACAGTGTGTATTAATACACTAGATATCAGCCTGAGAGCAGTATGAACAGTGTGTATTAATACACTAGATATCAGCCTGAGAGCAGTGAACAGTGTGTATTAATACACTAGATATCAGCCTGAGAGCAGTATGAACAGTGTGTATTAATACACTAGATATCAGCCTGAGAGCAGTATGAACAGTGTGTATTAATACACTAGATATCAGCCTGAGAGCAGTATGAACAGTGTGTATTAATACACTAGATATCAGCCTGAGAGCAGTATGAACAGTGTGTATTAATACACTAGATATCAGCCTGAGAGCAGTATGAACAGTGTGTATTAATACACTAGATATCAGCCTGAGAGCAGTATGAACAGTGTGTATTAATACACTAGATATCAGCCTGAGAGCAGTATGAACAGTGTGTATTAATACACTAGATATCAGCCTGAGAGCAGTATGAACAGTGTGTATTAATACACTAGATATCAGCCTGAGAGCAGTATGAACAGTGTGTATTAATACACTAGATATCAGCCTGAGAGCAGTATGAACAGTGTGTATTAATACACTAGATATCAGCCTGAGAGCAGTATGAACAGTGTGTATTAATACACTAGATATCAGCCTGAGAGCAGTATGAACAGTGTGTATTAATACACTAGATATCAGCCTGAGAGCAGTATGAACAGTGTGTATGAATACACTAGATATCAGCCTGAGAGCAGTATGAACAGTGTGTATTAATACACTAGATATCAGCCTGTGAGCAGTATGAACAGTGTGTATTAATACACTAGATATCAGCCTGAGAGCAGTATGAACAGTGTGTATTAATACACTAGATATCAGCCTGTGAGCAGTATGAACAGTGTGTATTAATACACTAGATATCAGCCTGAGCAGTATGAACAGTGTGTATGAATACACTAGATATCAGCCTGAGAGCAGTATGAACAGTGTGTATTAATACACTAGATATCAGCCTGAGAGCAGTATGAACAGTGTGTATGAATACACTAGATATCAGCCTGAGAGCAGTATGAACAGTGTGTATTAATACACTAGATATCAGCCTGAGAGCAGTATGAACAGTGTGTATAATACACTAGATATCAGCCTGAGAGCAGTATGAACAGTGTGTATTAATACACTAGATATCAGCCTGTGAGCAGTATGAACAGTGTGTATTAATATGCTAAGATATATAAAGTATGAAAACGGTAAGCAGTATAGTATAAATATATAGATATTAATGTCACGATGATAAACATTGTGGAACAATGATGAAAAATGGGAATGGATGTGGCGACGTAAAACTGACACAAAACAACAACAAACTTTTGCCAGCCAATGGGAGAGCTTCATCAGCAGCACGTGGTAAAAACCACCAATGAGCGCTCAGCTGAGATACCAGCGAGCCGTTTCCTATCAAGCATTTCGCTTCTGCAGCTCGTGGAGAGCAACTGCGCCAACTCGCCTCGCCTCGCTCTCAAGGCTGCGGGCGTCTTTGTCCCGCGAGATTTCAAAGTCTCATGTGGGCGAGCCTCCAGAGCAAGTCGGACAAAATGACTACCCATCATGCAATGCACTAGCAAGACGTTGATCGCAACTGCGCAGGTCTGCGCAGGTCTTGCTTGTCTCAAACAAGCCTGTTGTTAAAACAGCTGATCAGAACCCCCCCCCCCCCCCTTTAAACAGCTGACCAGCCCCCCCCCCTTTAAACAGCTGACCAGCCCCCCCCCTTTAAACAGCTGACCAGCCCCCCCCTTTAAACAGCTGACCAGCCCCCCCCCTTTAAACAGCTGACCAGCCCCCCCCCTTTAAACAGCTGATCAGCCCCCCTCTTTTAAACAGCTGACCAGCCCCCCCCCCTTTAAACAGCTGATCAGCCCCCCTCTTTTAAACAGCTGACCAGCCCCCCCCCCTTTAAACAGCTGATCAGACCCACCTCTGTTGCAGCTGGAGACCCCCCCCCATCTGTCTTGGTGCTGAGGCAGTGTGTGTGAGCTCCTTACCTCCAAAGGTCACGTGACTGGCTCTGGTCCTGGGAGACTCTGAAAGGTCAAGCGACCCCCCCTCTTCTTCTCAGTGACACGCTGTTGAGCCAAAATGGCAGCCGCCGAGGGGGGCCTGTCCTCACGTCACTTTGACTTTGTGTTGCCATTTGTCCTGCGCACACACCGAGACACACGGGGGGGGGGGGGGGGGGGGGGGATATTAAGACCTGAACTCTGTGACTCCCCTCAGGTCAGGGCTTCTCCCTCAGGGGTTTAAAGGGTTAATGTGCTTCAGATCACCAGAGAGCTGCAGGGGCGGTCCTAAAGCATCCCATAATAACCTCAGGGGTGTGATCCAGTCTGAAGACACTTAGTGGTGGTTTGTAACTCCGTACTTTAAACTCTATAAATGATTTGTTTTGTCCATTTGGGCTCACCTTTGTCCAGTGGCGGCCGGCCCATAGGGGCGCCGCCCCACCTCTTGCCAGATACAAAAATATATATATATTAAATAAAAAATATATATTTAAAAAAAAAAAAGTTTTCAAATATATATTTTATATTTTAATTTGTAATGAACAAGGTAAATCATACAATTAGTATCACAAAAATGTATAATCTACAATACAATCTCGTTTAAAATGGTGTACGATGTCTAAAGTTACTGATGAGTCACCTGCTTCCTGCCTGGCCTTGCCCGTGGCATTAGTTTATCATTACGGGGCGGAGCCCCCGAGCGAAACAGCAACCAGCAGGTTGCAAAAGTCTCAATAGTAAACTGTGCCGCCGAAACATAATTTCAGCCAATCAGCGTCGTCAAATATTTTGGTCACGTGGGCGCTCACGTTGGCGCCCATGTTGCTTACGTGCGTTGACGTGAGTTGTTTTTTAGACTCGTGAGTGACCAAGGTGACGCAGTATTTGGATGAGAATGGTGTGCAGGTGGAGTCGCCGGAGCCTCGGTCCGCCCAAGAGCTACTCTCCAATCCTTTTGAAAGGAGAAGTTTGGGAGATAAACTGATACTTAAAGACCTTGGACCGGACCAACCCGATTTGTATATCACAGCAAGCTCGTGAAAAAGACAAAACGTATCAACGAGGCTTCTCACATGGCTAGCTGGATGCAAACAGGTAAATGCTATCTTTTGTTTCCCATGCTTGCTCTTCAAACAGCCGGGGACAGATACGATCTGTTCAGGAACCAGACAGAAGTGAAACCAGTCCAAACCACAGACTGTCTGTGTCACGGAGAATACAGGCGCTGCTGATGTCTGTAGGCCGTTGCTGTGAGTGGGTGACGGTCGGAGCATATATAGCGTTAGCTTAGCCGATCTCCATTCAGAAAAACACGCATTCTAAAAGGTGTGTTCTCTGCCGTCTGTCTGCAGACTCAAAGCATTAACTCATGGTGTTTACTAACCGGTATCAGTGTGTTGTTCCTTCATCATTTAGAAACCATTACAATTACATCACGGTCAGATATGTTCATCTTGTTGGAGTTGTAGCTCCCGAGCCAGCGCGTCTTGTTTGAATGATGCGAGTAAACACAGCTGACAGCTGCGGTGAAGCTCGAGCGACTAGAGCGATGCGATAGGAGCGTTTAGAGCAAAGCGAATATTCGCATCGCGTCCGGTCTGAACGCAGCATTAAAGCGAGCTCCGCGCTGCACTGGAAACGCGCCATTACACCAGAAGTCCTGATTTAAGGTCATTTCTCCCAAAAAAAAATATTGTACTCACTCCATCAACAAACCCACCAACAATATTTTCCACCAGCCGCCACTGCCTTTGTCTCTTGACCAAACCCCCAGGAAGTGCACCGGACTCTCAGCAAAATATTCCCAGAGTCTAAACGGCGGTACTACAACTTCCGTGTCACCCGGCCCAGAAAGACTCTCTCCCTTTGACTAAGTGGGGAGAGAGACTCTGTGAATCAGAGGACCATTGTTTTCAGACTGAAGGAACGACCCAGAATGAACTCGCTGAAAGCCCTCATTAGAAACATTCGGTCCTTAAAGTTCTAAAATGCACTAAAAGCTGAATCCAGATTTATTTCCTCTCTCCATTCATTCTACTGAGGAGAGGTAGATCGGGGGCGGGGCTTAATGACAGCAGGCGGGGCTTAAGGGAAAACGTAACTGTGCATGCTCGTGTGGTTAAACCTGATTGGCCCCACCTGCCTCGTTAACTGTCCTCCTAGTTACCTGTCCTCCCTCGTTACCTGTCCCTAGTTAACTGTCCCTTGTTACCTGTCCTCCCTCATTACCTGTCCCTCGTTACCTGTCCTCCCTCGTTGCCTGTCCCTCGTTACCTCTCCTCCCTCGTTGCCTGTCCTCCCTCGTTGCCTGTCCCTCGTTGCCTGTCCCTCGTTACCTGTCCCTCGTTACCTGTCCCTCGTTACCTGTCCTCCCTCGTTGCCTGTCCCTTGTTACCTGTCCCTCGTTGCCTGTCCCTCGTTACCTGTCCTCCCTCGTTACCTGTCCTCCCTCGTTACCTGTCCCTCGTTACCTGTCCCTCGTTACCTGTCCTCCCTCGTTACCTGTCCTCCCTCGTTACCTGTCCTCCCTCGTTACCTGTCCTCCCTCGTTACCTGTCCCTCGTTGCCTGTCCCTCGTTACCTGTCCTCCCTCGTTGCCTGTCCCTCGTTAAAAAAAAAAAAATTACAGTTTTTTATTGTATTTCATAATTACAGGAAATCATTTTAAAATTACAAGAATAAACGGTTTATTGAAATGTGTCATGTATTTAACAAAAACAAACTGTAGAAATGGAATACATTATTTATTGTTTTTAAATGCGAATTTAACAAAACTAACCGTAAAAATAAATGATTTTCCGTTGGCAAAATTAGCTGCATTTTCTGTAATTTACTAAAAAATACTTTTGTTATGGCTATACATCACTGTCAAACACATACACAATACTGATCATACTCTTTTAAAAAATGCATAATTGCAAGAAAAATATATGAGTAAAGAAAGAAATATTTTGTAATTTTGCTTAATTGAACCTCTTTACGTTGATAAACTGACCATCCTACATCAGTAACTACAGCGAAAGACCTTTACAATCCAAGTCAATGAACTTAAATATGAATTGTGATAATGTCCAGTTGGTTACAACAATCATACATACATGTAATAAGTTCCATTACATGCATGATCTGTATGTGTAATGTGTATTTGTAAAGCGTGTTGAGAGTCATTGAGAAAGCGCTATAATAAATATAAGGATTATTATTATTATTATTATTATTATAACAATCTACAGTGATGTCACAGGGATTTCAGGCAGCAGGTGGTTGAAGGTTAAGTATCTAAATGCACTTGCTATGGCTACAACTGCCTCGTGGAACAACACAGATGTATTTAGTTTGTTTAATATAGGAATGCATCTTTGTTTATCACACTTGGTTACTGTAGATCTCCCACCTGACTTTATTGTGAGCTTCAAAAAGTAAATTGGCATGTCTTATGAGACTGATGAACAGGCACACTCTTAAACCCCAGGTAGGGGCGCGAATAGGTTTCTCAAAAATCAAAGCAATCAGGAATAATACAGTTAATAAATATGTTTTCATTCTTGAATATACTTATTTCTATTTGTTTAATATATATGTTTATTTTGAAATTGGAAATAACCCAGTACTGAGATATTCTTGGAAATTAAATGAGAATCCATAAAACAGCTGGTTACGGCCGACCGGCTCTTTGGAGTGGAACGCACCCCATCAAGTCAATGTGTGCACTCTGGAGGACCTGGTAGGTTTTCGCGGCTTTATTTTTCCGGTAGGGTTTTGTTAGATCTCGGGGCAGGACTGTTTCCACTCGGACTTTAATACAGCTACACCATTGTTTGGTTTCCATGGTCTCTTCAGTAGCGTGCGCAGCTGAAAGTCTGACAGGGTGAGGAAGATAGTCACAGAAAACAGAACGAGAATCGACAACTCGACCCTCTGCTCCTCCTCTCCGTGACGAGTCTCCCTTGGGATTTGAAGACTTCCATCAGACGAGTCCTTCGGGGGGCGGGGGGGAACCTGTTAGTCAGAATCACCACTTCCTGTCCTGACAGTGGAGGCCTGCAGGCAGACCGGCCTCATCACCACACACACACACACACACACACACACAGAATGCATTCCTTACCTCATGAAACATTTACAGGTGGTGTGTTAAATATTTAATCTCCATATCTCCATGTGTTTCAGGTGTGTGTGTTCTCTCTGTCTCTCAGGTGAGTCTCTAACGAGCTTCTTAACGAGCAGCACCTGTTCTTCACCTCCATGTCAGTCGTGCTGCGTCTAACAGGTACGGAAAGTCATAATCATATAAGACTTGATTTGTCAAATTGTAAAAAATGAGTTGAACTTTTCCTGGCAAGTCTTTCAAATAAAATAAAGGTTTGTGTTTGAGAAATGTTAATTATTGTGTGTGTGTGTGTGTGTGTGTGTGTGTGTGTGTGTGTGTGTGTGTGCTATGAGGCCTCATCTGTAAAGAGTACATCAATGAACGCTGTTGTCATGGTTTCCTTTGTTCCCGCTGCAAGTGTGTGTGTGTGTGTGTGTGTGTGTGTGTGTGTGTGTGTGTGTGTGTGTGTGTTGTGTGTGTGTGTGTGTGTGTGTGTGTGTTGGTGGTGACGCTGTGTGTTTGAAGTCATGTCCGACTGTTCATGGATTTCATTTCTCCGAAACGTCCCTCGCTTTCTCTCTGTTGCTATGACAACACATGGCTTTAGTTGTGGCGAGAGAGAGAGAGAGAGAGAGAGAGAGAGAGAGAGAGAGAGAGAGAGAGAGAGAGAGAGAGAGAGAGAGAGAGGAGAGAGAGAGAGAGAGAGAGAGAGAGGACGAACGAGGAACGTTGTGTTGTGATTCCTGAATCCTGCATTTGAATCAGAGGTTTATCAGAACAGATCATAAACACTCGGACACACCTGGATCAGAGAGACCTGGACCAGCACCTGGACTCCTCACTGATCCATGAGTCCATGCATGATACCTGTTGATACACACCTGCTGAAACACACCTGTTGAAACACACCTGCTGATACACACCTGTTGAAACACACCTGGGGCCTATGCTACGAAGCTGGTTCAACCTCACCTGATATGTTGGAGTTAGCCGGTTGGCCTAATCCAAAACATACGCGCTCTCGCTAAACGGTCCTACGACACGGGTTATCAAGTGGATCGCTCAGCCAGCCGTGTCCTATCTAGTTAGGTGCGCGTTCACATGAAAGGGGTGGTATCTGGAGCATTCGACCAATCACAGACATGGAGAAGCGCACTGACAGCGCAGCGTCATACTTCCTGAATGAAAAGTGAACTTTAATACTAGTCAAAAATGAAGAAGTTAAACTTTAAACATCCAGGACTTTAACACTTGATCAGGATCAAAGCCACAGAGCTGCACCTGCAAGGTGAACACAGCTGGAACAGAACAAGTGTTTGAATGCGTACATTAACAGGTTTATGATATCACTGCCCCGTCTAAAACACGATCTGACTTTCATTACATTTGTCTCGAGTGTTTCGTCAACTTAATGTGTTGCTTAAAATAATACTTCTCATCCAGTCTGTGACACTGTGAGTGCTGCACGGCCAGATACGGCTCAGCTGACTCAGATAAGGAGATATATGATACATTATGAAGTGATATGCCGCGGACTGTACTTAATGTTACTCTGATCCGGTTACTTATGTTGTGGCCGATATGTAAGTAGCTTTCTTAACGCTACTGTTATAATAGTCAGAATTGCTCTGAAGATGGAGGTGAATATCTATTCATGTTCACGTTCCACACGTCGGTGTGATTTTTGCCAGCCGTCTTTCCTGCGACGGCAGCTTTTCTGTATTTCCTTTCTCCTGTAATATGACTTGATCGCTTGAACTCCGCACACTGAGCTCTGATTGGTCAGCAGGCGGTGCTTTCACTGAGTTGAGCTCTTAGCCTGCAACCTAACCTGGTCGGGACCAGGTTAGCTGCTTAGCATATATTACCATGGAGATCTAGCCTGCTAAAAAGAGAACCAGCTTTGGATGACCGGAAAGCCGGAGTTTGCCCTGAATTTAGCCGGCTAAGCGAAAATCCTGCTTCGCAGTATACCCCCCTGTTGAAACACACCTGCTGATACACACTGCTGATACACACCTGCTGATACACACCTGCTGATACACACCTGCTGATACACACCTGCTGAAACACACCTGTTGATACACACCTGCTGATACACACCTGTTGATACACACCTGTTGATACACACCTGCTGATACACACCTGCTGATACACACCTGTTGAAACACACCTGCTGATACACACCTGCTGATACACACCTGCTGAAACACACCTGTTGATACACACCTGCTGATACACACCTGTTGATACACACCTGCTGATACACACCTGTTGATACACACCTGTTGATACACACCTGTTGATACACACCTGCTGATACACACCTGCTGAAACACACCTGCTGATACACACCTGCTGAACACACCTGTTGATACACACCTGCTGATACACACCTGTTGATACACACCTGTTGATACACACCTGCTGATACACACCTGCTGATACACACCTGCTGAAACACACCTGCTGATACACACCTGCTGAAACACACCTGTTGATACACACCTGCTGATACACACCTGTTGATACACACCTGTTGATACACACCTGCTGATACACACCTGCTGATACACACCTGTTGATACACACCTGTTGATACACACCTGCTGATACACACCTGTTGAAACACACCTGCTGACACACACCTGTTGATACACACCTGCTGATACACACCTGCTGATACACACCTGCTGATACACACCTGCTGAAACACACCTGTTGATACACACCTGCTGATACACACCTGCTGATACACACCTGTTGATACACACCTGTTGATACACACCTGCTGATACACACCTGCTGATACACACCTGTTGAAACACACCTGCTGATACACACCTGCTGATACACACCTGCTGAAACACACACCTGTTGATACACACCTGCTGATACACACCTGCTGATACACACCTGTTGAACACACCCTGCTGATACACACCTGCTGATACACACCTGCTGAAACACACCTGTTGATACACACCTGCTGATACACACCTGTTGATACACACCTGCTGATACACACCTGTTGATACACACCTGTTGATACACACCTGTTGATACACACCTGCTGATACACACCTGCTGTGAAACACACCTGCTGATACACACCTGCTGAAACACACCTGTTGATACACACCTGCTGATACAACCTGTTGATACACACTGTTGATACACACCTGCTGATACACACCTGCTGATACACACCTGTTGATACACACCTGTTGATACACACCTGCTGATACACACCTGTTGAAACACACCTGCTGACACACACCTGTTGATACACACCTGCTGACACACACCTGTTGATACACACCTGCTGATACACACCTGTTGAAACACACCTGCTGATACACACCTGCTGATACACACCTGTTGAAACACACCTGTTGATACACACCTGTTGATACACACCTGCTGATACACACCTGCTGAAACACACCTGTTGAAACACACCTGTTGAAACACACCTGTTGATACACACCTGCTGATACACACCTGCTGATACACACCTGTTGTTGATACACACCTGCTGAAACACACCTGCTGAAACACACCTGTTGATACACACCTGCTGATACACACCTGCTGATACACACCTGCTGATACACACCTGCTGAAACACACCTGTTGATACACACCTGCTGATACACACCTGTTGATACACACCTGTTGATACACACCTGCTGATACACACCTGCTGATACACACCTGCTGATACACACCTGCTGAAAACACCTGTTGATACACACCTGCTGATACACACCTGTTGATACACACCTGCTGATACACACCTGTTGATACACACCTGTTGATACACACCTGCTGATACACACCTGCTGATACACACCTGCTGATACACACCTGTTGAAACACACCTGCTGATCACACCTGCTGATACACACCTGCTGATACACACCTGTTGATACACACCTGCTGATACACACCTGTTGATACACACCTGCTGACACTCACCTGTTGATACACACCTGCTGATACACACCTGTTGAAACACACCTGTTGATACACACCTGCTGATACACCTGCTGATACACACCTGTTGATACACACCTGTTGATACACACCTGCTGATACACACCTGTTGAAACACACCTGCTGACACACACCTGTTGACCACACCTGCTGACACACACCTGCTGATACACACCTGCTGATACCACCTGTTGAAACACACCTGTTGAAACACACCTGCTGACACACACCTGCTGACACACACCTGTTGATACACACCTGCTGATACACACCTGTTGAAACACACCTGCTGATACACACCTGCTGATACACACCTGTTGAAACACACCTGTTGATACACACCTGCTGATACACACCTGTTGATACACACCTGTTGATACACACCTGTTGATACACACCTGCTGATACACACCTGCTGAAACACACCTGTTGAAACACACCTGTTGAAACACACCTGTTGATACACACCTGCTGATACCACCTGTTAATACACACCTGCTGATACACACCTGTTGATACACACCTGTTGATACACACCTGCTGATACACACCTGTTGATACACACCTGCTGATACACACCTGTTGATACACACCTGTTGATACACACCTGTTGATACACACCTGCTGATACACACCTGTTGAAACACACCTGCTGACACACCTGTTGATACAAACCTGCTGACACACACCTGTTGATACACACCTGCTGATACACACCTGTTGAAACACACCTGTTGATACACACCTGCTGATACACACCTGTTGATACACACTGTTGATACACACCTGCTGATACACACCTGTTGAAACACACCTGCTGACACACACCTGTTGATACACACCTGCTGACACACACCTGCTGATACACACCTGCTGATACACACCTGTTGAAACACACCTGTTGAAACACACCTGCTGACACACACCTGTTGATACACACTGCTGACACACACCTGTTGATACACACCTGCTGATACACACCTGTTGAAACACACCTGCTGATACACACCTGCTGATACACACCTGTTGAAACACACCTGTTGATACACACCTGCTGATACACACCTGCTGATACCACCTGTTGATACACACCTGTTGATACACACCTGCTGATACACACCTGCTGAAACACACCTGTTGAAACACACCTGTTGAAACACACCTGTTGATACACACCTGCTGATACACACCTGTTAATACACACCTGCTGATACACACCTGTTGATACACACCTGTTGATACACACCTGCTGATACACACCTGCTGATACACACCTGCTGATACACACCTGCTGAAACACACCTGTTGATACACACCTGCTGAAACACACCTGCTGATCAGGAGGAAGACATGTTTAAAGAGGCCTGTTCCTATATGCTCTGCAGGTGTCAGTGAATGTTAACGGATTCCTTTAAGAACAGATTTTGGAGATGGAGATGTCGGACCCTCCTAATTAGAGTGAATGTGAGGGAGGGGCTCTGATGGGGTCCTCTGAGTGCAGTGACAGAAGACTTCTCATCCAGACTCCATCGTCTCCCTGCAGTAATATATCTCTCCTCTCTCCGTCTGTGTTTCATCTGGACGTCACTGGGGGGGGGGGGGGTGTGGGGGGCTTCTGTCCTCAGCTCGTTCATCAGCCCTTCTGTAATGAACAACAGACAGCAGCACTTCCTGTCCGCGCTCGATACCGAGTCTGTCGTCTCTCCAGATCCAGTTAGAGACGCTGAGGGAGAGGCGCCGACAGCTGATAGATGATCGGGGCAGACTAACACCTGGAAACTGTCTCTGAGGAGCAGAGAGTACACACATCCTTTACTCGAATAGAAGTACACACATCCTTTCCTCAAGTAGAAGTACACACATCCTTTACTCAAGTAGAAGTACACACATCCTTTACTCGAGTAGAAGTACACACATCCTTTACTCGAGTAGAAGTACACACATCCTTTACTCGAGTAGAAGTACACACATCCTTTCCTCAAGTAGAAGTACACACATCCTTTCCTCAAGTAGAAGTACACACATCCTTTACTCAAGTAGAAGTACACACATCCTTTACTCAAGTAGAAGTACACACTTCCTTTCCTCAAGTAGAAGTACACACATCCTTTACTCAAGTAGAAGTACACACATCCTTTCCTCAAGTAGAAGTACACACATCCTTTACTCAAGTAGAAGTACACACATCCTTTACTCAAGTAGAAGTACACACTTCCTTTCCTCAAGTAGAAGTACACACATCCTTTACTCAAGTAGAAGTACACACATCCTTTCCTCAGTAGAAGTACACACATCCTTTACTCGAGTAGAAGTACACACATCCTTTCCTCAAGTAGAAGTACACACATCCTTTCCTCAAGTAGAAGTACACACATCCTTTCCTCAAGTAGAAGTACACACATCCTTTACTCAAGTAGAAGTACACACTTCCTATCCTCAAGTAGAAGTACACACATCCTTTACTCAAGTAGAAGTACACACATCCTTTCCTCAAGTAGAAGTACACACATCCTTTACTCGAGTAGAAGTACACACATCCTTTCCTCAAGTAGAAGTACACACATCCTTTCCTCAAGTAGAAGTACACACATCCTTTCCTCAAAGTAGAAGTACACACATCCTTTCCTCAAGTAGAAGTACACACATCCTTCCTCAAGTAGAAGTACACACATCCTTTACTCGACCTAGAAGTACACCCACACTCCTTTCCTCAAGTAGAAGTACACACTCCTTTCTTCAAGTAGAAGTACACACATCCTTTACTCGAATAGAAGTACACACATCCTTTACTCGAGTAGAAGGACACACATCCTTTCCTCGAGTAGAAGTACACACATCCTTTACTCGAATAGAAGTACACACATCCTTTCCTCAAGTAGAAGTACACACATCCTTTACTCGAATAGAAGTACACACATCCTTTACTCGAGTAGAAGTACACACATCCTTTACTCGAATAGAAGAACACACATCCTTTCCTCAAGTAGAAGTACACACATCCTTTACTCGAATAGAAGTACACACATCCTTTACTCGAGTAGAAGTACACACATCCTTTACTCGAATAGAAGAACACACATCCTTTCCTCAGTAGAAGTACACACATCCTTTACTCGAATAGAAGTACACACATCCTTTACTCGAATAGAAGTACACCAATCCTTTCCTCAAGTAGAAGTACACACATCCTTTACTCGAGTAGAAGCACACACATCCTTTACTCGAGTAGAAGTACACACATCCTTACTCGACTAGAAGTACACACATCCTTTCCTCAAGTAGAAGTACACACATCCTTTACTCAACTAGAAGTACACACATCCTTTCCTCAAGTAGAAGTACACACTCCTTTCTCAAGTAGAAGTACACACTTCCTTTACTCGAGTAGAAGTACACAAATCCTTTACTCAAGTAGAAGTACACACATCCTTACTCAAGTAGAAGTACACACATCCTTTCCTCAAGTAGAAGTATACACATCCTTTACTCGAGTAGAAGTACACACATCCTTTCCTCAAGTAGAAGTACACACCATCCTTTACTCGATTAGAAGTACACACATCCTTTCCTCAAGTAGAAGTACACACATCCTTTCTTCAAGTAGAAGTACACCACATCCTTTACTCAAGTAGAAGTACACACACATCCTTTACTCAAGTAGAAGTACAGATACTCGTGTTTAAAAATGGGTGAAAAGTAGAAGTACTGACTAAACTTCTTTACTAAGTCAAAATAAAGAGGCTTTGAAGTGTACTTCAGTAGAAAGAGTACCCATATCTAGCAGCTGCTTTAAAAGAGTACCCTGACCTCCCTTTATATGAATAGAACAATAAAGTCATTGTTAGCTAATGAAACGTTCCATGGTGACCAACGGCAACATGACAACGTTTCCATTGGTCCCTCTTCTTTAGAGAAAGACCAGGATAGTGATGGATACACGGATCGTGTTCCACCAATAGGCACGCAGGTATTTGAGTTCAACATGTAAGAAGTAGAAAGTACAGGTATTTGAGTTCAACATGCGAGAAGTAGAAAGTACAGGTATTTGAGTTCAACATGTAAGAAGTAGAAAGTACGGTATTTGAGTTCAACCAATGAGAGAAGTAGAAAGTACAGGTATTTGAGTTCAACATGTAAGAAGTAGAAAGTACAGGTATTTGAGTTCAACATGTGAGAAGTAGAAGTACAGGTATTTGAGTTCAACATGTAAGAAGTAGAAAGTACAGGTATTTGAGTTCAAACATGTGAGAAGTAGGAAAGTACAGGTATTTGAGTTCAACATGTAAGAAGTAGAAAGTACAGGTATTTGAGTTCAACATGTGAGAAGTAGAAAGTACAGGTATTTGTGTTCAACATGAGAGAAGTAGAAAGTACAGGTATTTGTGTTCAACATGTGAGAAGTAGAAAGTACAGGTATTTGAGTTCAACATGTAAGAAGTAGAAAGTACAGGTATTTGAGTTCAACATGAGATAAGTAGAAAGTACAGGTATTTGAGTTCAACATGTAAGAAGTAGAAAGTACAGGTATTTGAGTTCAACATGTAAGAAGTAGAAAGTACAGGTATTTGGGTTCAACATGTGAGAAGTAGAAAGTACAGGTATTTGAGTTCAACATGTGAGAAGTAGAAAGTACAGGTATTTTAGTTCAACATGTGAGAAGTAGAAAGTACAGGTATTTGAGTTCAACATGAGAGAAGTAGAAAGTACAGGTATTTGAGTTCAACATGAGAGAAGTAGAAAGTACAGGTATTTGAGTTCAACATGTAAGAAGTAGAAAGTACAGGTATTTGAGTTCAACATGAGAGAAGTAGAAAGTACAGGTAATTGAGTTCAACATGTAAGAATTAGAAAGTACAGGTATTTGAGTTCAACATGAGAGAAGTAGAAAGTACAGGTATTTGAGTTCAACATGTAAGAAGTAGAAAGTACAGCTATTTGTGTTCAACATGTAAGAAGTAGAAAGTACAGGTATTTGAGTTCAACATGTAAGAAGTAGAGAGTACAGGTATTTGAGTTCAACATGTAAGAAGTAGAAAGTACAGGTATTTGAGTTCAACATGTAAGAAAGTAGAGAGTACAGGTATTTGGGTTTCAACATGTAAGAAGTAGAAAGTACAGGTATTTGAGTTCAACATGTAAGAAGTAGAGAGTACAGGTATTTGAGTTCAACATGTAAGAAGTAGAAAGTATAGGTATTTGAGTCAACATGAGAGAAGTAGAAAGTACAGGTATTTGAGTTCAACATGTAAGAAGTAGAAAGTACAGGTATTTGAGTTCAACATGTAGGAAGTAGAAAGTACAGGTATTTGAGTTCAACATGTAAGAAGTAGAAAGTACAGGTATTTGAGTTCAACATGTAAGAAGTAGAAAGTACAGGTATTTGAGTTCAACATGTGAGAAGTAGAAAGAATACAGGTATTTGGGTTCAACATGTAAGAAGTAGAAAGTACAGGTATTTGAGTTCAAACATGTAAGAAGTAGAAAGTACAGGTATTTGAGTTCAACATGAGAGAAGTAGAAAGTACAGGTATTTGAGTTCAACGTGTAAGAAGTAGAAAGTACAGGTATTTGAGTTCAACGTGTGAGAAGTAGAAAGTACAGGTATTTGAGTTCAACATGTGAGAAGTAGAAAAGTACAGGTATTTGAGTTTCAACATGTAAGAAGTAGAAAGTACAGGTATTTGAGTTCAACATGTGAGAAGTAGAAAGTACAGGTATTTGAGTTCAACATGTGAGAAGTAGAAAGTACAGGTATTTGAGTTCAACATGAGAGAAGTAGAAAGTACAGGTATTTGAGTTCAACATGTAAGAAGTAGAAAGTACAGGTATTTGAGTTCAACATGTAAGAAGTAGAAAGTACAGGTATTTGAGTTCAACATGAGAGAAGTAGAAAGTACAGGTATTTGAGTTCAACATGTAAGAAGTAGAAAGTACAGGTATTTGAGTTCAACATGTGAGAAGTAGAAAGTACAGCTATTTGTGTTCAACATGTAAGAAGTAGAAAGTACAGGTATTTGAGTTCAACATGTAAGAAGTAGAGAGTACAGGTATTTGAGTTCAACATGTAAGAAGTAGAAAGTACAGGTATTTGAGTTCAACATGTAAGAAGTAGAAAGTACAGGTATTTGAGTTCAACATGTAAGAAGTAGAAAAAGTACAGGTATTTGAGTTCAACATGTAAGAAGTAGAAAGTACAGGTATTTGGGTTCAACATGTGAGAAGTCGAAAGTACAGGTATTTGAGTTCAACATGTGAGAAGTAGAAAGTACAGGTATTTGAGTTCAACATGTAAGGAAGTAGAAAGTACAGGTATTTGTGTTCTAAATGTAAGAAGTAGAAAGTACAGGTATTTGTGTTCAACATGAGAGAAGTAGAAAGTACAGGTATTTGAGTTCCACATGTAAGAAGTAGAAAGTACAGGTATTTGGGTTCAACATGTGAGAAGTCGAAAGTACAGGTATTTGAGTTCAACATGTAAGAAGTAGAAAGTACAGGGTATTTGTGTTCTAAATGTAAGAAGTAGAAAGTACAGATATTTGTGTTCAACATGAGAGAAGTAGAAAGTACAGGTATTTGAGTTCAACATGTAAGAAGTAGAAAGTACAGGTATTTGAGTTCAACATGAGAGAAGTAGAAAGTACAGGTATTTGAGTTCAACATGTAAGAAGTAGAAAGTACAGGTATTTGTGTTCTAAATGTAAGAAGTAGAAAGTACAGGTATTTGTGTTCAACATGAGAGAAGTAGAAAGTACAGGTATTTGAGTTCAACATGTAAGAAGTAGAAAGTACAGGTATTTGAGTTCAACATGAGAGAAGTAGAAAGTACAGGTATTTGAGTTCAACATGTAAGAAGTAGAAAGTACAGGTATTTGTGTTCTAAATGTAAGAAGTAGAAAGTACAGGTATTTGTGTTCAACATGAGAGAAGTAGAAAGTACAGGTATTTGAGTTCAACATGTGAGAAGTAGAAAGTACAGGTATTTGAGTTCAACATGTAAGAAGTAGAAAGTACAGGTATTTGTGTTCTAAATGTAAGAAGTAGAAAGTACAGGTATTTGTGTTCAACATGAGAGAAGTAGAAAGTACAGGTATTTGAGTTCAACATGTAAGAAGTAGAAAGTACAGGTATTTGAGTTCAACATGAGAGAAGTAGAAAGTACAGGTATTTGAGTTCAACATGTAAGAAGTAGAAAGTACAGGTATTTGTGTTCTAAATGTAAGAAGTAGAAAGTACAGGTATTTGTGTTCAACATGAGAGAAGTAGAAAGTACAGGTATTTGAGTTCAACATGTGAGAAGTAGAAAGTACAGGTATTTGAGTTCAACATGTAAGAAGTAGAAAGTACAGGTATTTGAGTTCAAAATGTGTGTGTGTGTGTGTGTGTGTGTGTGTGTGTCTCCATCCTGCTGTCATATTGAATTATGTAATGCTCTCACACAATGGGTCAGTGATAGACGGCCCCGCTCACACACACACACACACACACAACACACACACCACACACACACACACACGCTGTTGGACCATCAGTCCTGTGAGAGGAGAGGCGCAGCTTTCCTTTTAAAATCCACAAAGCCAATCACACACACACTGAAATGAGTGAATTATGCACTTGGACGTTGGCCAGCAGGATTAAATTATTCATACATGTTAACAGCCCCCCCGGCATGCTATCAGGACCTCTCTCTTTTAAACAAATGATGACATTGTTGAAAAACCCAAAACAATAAGTCATTTCAGAGACGACTCAATTCTGGTTACTACAACACACACACACACACACACACACACACACACACTTCCTTTCCATCTGGTCTAAACGGCACGCAGCAGTTTTAAGCAGACACCCTATCCGTGTTTTAAGAGTGCGCTGAAGACCTTCCTTTCTGATACAGCTTATAGTTAGGGCTGATTAGATTCAGCCCTAACTATAAGAGGGTCTAAGGACAGAGGGTCTGAGGACAGAAGGTCTGAGGACAGAGGGTCTGAGGACAGTGGGTCTGGGACAGAGGGTCCGGGGACAGAGGGTCCGAGGACAGAGGGTCCGAGGACAGAGGGTCCGGGGACAGTGGGTCCGAGGACAGAGGGTCCGGGGACAGAGGGTCCGAGGACAGAGGGTCCGAGGACAGAGGGTCCGAGGACAGAAGGTCCGAGGACAGAGGGTCTGAGGACAGTGGGTCTGAGGACAGAGGGTCTGAGGACAGAGGGTCTGAGGACAGAAGGTCTGAGGACAGAGGGTCTGAGGACAGTGGGTCTAAGGACAGAGGGTCTGAGGACAGAGGGTCTAAGGACAGAGGGTCTGAGGACAGAGGGTGTCGTATTGTCATACTGATATTCTGTACACACTGTGAAGTCCACTGAGACAAATGTAACATTTGTGATATTGGGCTATAAATAAACATTGATTGATTGATTGATGATGATGATTGATTGGTGATTGATTGATTGATTGGATTGATTGATGATTGATTGATTGATTGATTGATGATTGATGATTGATTGATTGATGATGATTGATGATTGGTTGATGATGATTGATGATTGATTGATGATGATGATTGATTGATGATTGATTGATGATGGTTGTGATGATTGATGATTGATTGATGATTGATTGGTTGATTGGTTGATTGATGATTGGTTGATTGATGATTGATTGATTGATGATTGATTGATTGATTGATTGATGATTGGTTGATTGATTGATGATTGGTTGATTGATGATTGATTGATGTGGTTGATTGATTGGTTGATTGATGATTGGTTGATTGATGATTGATTGATTGGTTGATTGATGATTGGTTGATTGATGATTGGTTGATTGATGCGATGATTGATTGATTGGTTGATTGATTGATGATTGGTTGATTGATTGATTGATTGATTGATTGATGATTGGTTGATTGATGATTGGTTGATTGATGATTGATTGATTGATGATTGGTTGATTGCTGATTGATTGATTGATTGATTATTGATTGGTGATTGATTGATTGATGATTGATTGATGATTGATTGATGATTGGTGATTGATGATTGATGATTGATTGATTGATTGATTATTGATTGGTGATTGATTGATGATTGATTGATGATTGATTGATGATTGATTGATGATTGATTGATGATTGATTGATGATTGATTGATTGATGATTGATTTTTTGATGATTGGTTGATTGAACTGTGTGAGAGGTGTTCCCCTCCATCTGAAGATAGTTATCAGTCAGCTGTTTTAGATGCACATGTGTTTTAGAACCTGATACCTGAGACCCCCCTGTGGGACTGCAGGTGTTCTGGTTCTGAAACCTGATCGAGGTGTGAACACTCTGAACACGCAGCAGCAGGAAGAGAGGGAGGGTCTGGAGACCTGTGAAGCTACACTTTGGCCCCAAAGGGTCTCCAAGAGGACCTGATGCTTTAAAGGGATTTCAGCCTCTGAAGACCATTGACCTGCACTACTATAGAACCCACTACTATAGAACACACTACTATAGAACACACTACTATAAACACACTACTATAGAACCCACTACCATAGAACACACTACTATAGAACCCATACCATAGAACACACTACTATAGAACATACTACTATAGAACCCACTACCATAGAACACACTACTATAGAACACACTACTATAGAACACACTACTATAGAACACACTACTATAGAACACACTACCATAGAACACACTACCATAGAACCCACTACCATAGAACACACTACTATAGAACACACTATATAGAACACACTACTATAGAACCCACTACCATAGAACACACTACTATAGAACACTACTATAGAACCCACTACCATAGAACACACTACTATAGAACACACTACTATAGAACCCACTACCATAGAACACTCTACCATAGAACACACTACTATAGAACACACTACTATAGAACACACTACTATAGAACACACTACTATAGAACCCACTACCATAGAACACACTACCATAGAACACACTACTATAGAACACACTACTATAGAACCCACTACCATAGAACACACTACTATAGAACACACTACTATAGAACACACTACTATAGAACACACTACTATAGAACACACTACCATAGAACACACTACTATAGAACACACTACTATAAACACACTACTATAGAACACACTTCCATAGAACACACTACTATTAAACACACTACTATAGAAACACTACCATAGAACACACTACCATAGAACACACTTCCATAGAACCACTACTATAGAACACACTACTATAGAACACTACTACCATAGAACACACTTCCATAGAACACACTACTATAGAACACACTACTATAGAACACACTACTATAGAACACACTACCATAGAACACACTTCCATAGAACACACTACTATAGAACACACTACTATAGAACACACTTCCATAGAACACACTACTATAGAACACACTACTATAGAACACACTACTATAGAACACACTACTATAGAACACACTACTATAGAACCCACTACTATAGAACACACTACCATAGAACACACTACTATATAACACTACTATAGAACACACTACTATAGAACACACTACTATAGAACACACTACTATAGAACACACTACCATAGAACACACTACTATATAACACTACTATAGAACACACTACTATAGAACCCACTACTATAGAACACACTACTATAGAACCCACTACCATAGAACACACTACTATAGAACCCACTACCATAGAACACACTACTATAGAACACACTACTATAGAACACACTACTATAGAACACACTACCATAGAACACACTACTATAGAACACTACTATAGAACACACTACTATAGAACCCACTACTATAGAACACACTACTATAGAACACACTACTATAGAACACACTACTATAGAACACACTACTATAGAACACACTACCATAGAACACACTACTATATAACACTACTATAGAACACACTACTATAGAACAC
>JAMFTG010000289.1:97500-110000 GCA_023974075.1 Chaenocephalus aceratus
TCGCCAAGGAGAACAGACCGTTGCTAAGGAGAACAGACCGTTGCTAAGGAGAACAGACCGTTACTAAGAAGAACAGACCATCGCTAAAGAAAACAGACCGTCGCTAAAGAGAACTAACCGTCGCCAAGGAGAACAGACCGTTGCTAAGGAGAACAGACCGTTGCTAAGCAGAACAGACCGTCGCTAAAGAAAACAGAACGTCGCTAAAGAGAACTAACCGTCGCCAAGGAGAACAGACCGTTGCTAAGGAGAACAGACCGTTGCTAAGGAGAACAGACCGTTGCTAAGCAGAACAGACCGTCGCTAAAGAAAACAGAACGTCGCTAAAGAGAACTAACCGTCGCCAAGGAGAACAGACCGTAGCTAAGGAGAACAGACAGTCGTTGAGCAGAATATGTGGCGTGGTATCAATCCGCTGAAAGTAGTCCGGGTGATGTACGGTCAGCTGTGGACCCAAAGGGAACTCTGCTGGATTCTTCAGATCAGAAGCAGAAACAAGTCGATCATTTGTATAAATCCATCCTGCACGTCAAGCTGTTGGTTTATCTTCTAGCTGTGAAATAAGCAGGGTCCCGGCCCCCCTGCCGGTTCATTGTTGACGCCTCGCTGCCCGTCGCCCTCACATATAATATTACATTACTGCTGTCCATTGATGTGTTGTGTTGTGTTGTGTTGTGTTGTGTTGTGATGTGTTGTGTTGTGTTGTGTTGTGTTGTGATGTGTTGTGTTGTGATGTGTTGTGTTGTGTAGTGTTGTGTTGTGTTGTGTTGTGTTGTGTAGTGTTGTGATGTGTTGTGTTGTGTTGTGTTGTGTTGTGATGTGTTGTGATGTGTTGTGTTGTGTAGTGTTGTGTTGTGTTGTGTTGTGTTGTGATGTGTTGTGTTGTGTTGTGATGTTGTGTTGTGCTGTGTTGTGTGTTGTGTTGTTGTTGTCCCCCTCCCCCCTTTGCTCTCGTATGAATCTGTAATGTGATGATTATCCTCCGAACAGAAGATCGATTGTTCCTCAGAGCGTGACGAGAGATCTGACTGAGGACCAGTGTGTGTGTGTGTGTGTGTGTGTGTGTGTGTGTGTGTGTGTGTGTGTGTGTGTGTGTGTGTGTGTGTGTGTGTGTTGGAGGTAGAGTGTGTGTTGGAGGTAGAGTGTGTGTTAGAGGTAGTGTGTGTGTTAGAGTGTGTGTTGGAGGTAGTGTGTGTGTCAGAGTGTGTGTTGGAGGTAGTGTGTGTGTCAGAGTGTGTGTTGGAGGTAGTGTGTGTGTCAGAGTGTGTGTTGGAGGTAGTGTGTGTGTTAGAGTGTGTGTTGGAGGTAGTGTGTGTGTTAGTGTGTGTGTTGGAGGTAGTGTGTGTGTTGGAGTGTGTGTTGGAGGTAGTGTGTGTGTTAGTGTGTGTGTTAGTGTGTGTGTTAGTGTGTGTGTTAGTGGTAGTGTGTGTGTTGGAGTGTGTGTTGGAGGTAGTGTGTGTGTCAGTGTGTGTGTTAGAGGTAGTGTGTGTGTTAGAGTGTGTGTTGGAGGTAGTGTGTGTGTCAGTGTGTGTGTTAGAGGTAGTGTGTGTGTCAGAGTGTGTGTTGGAGGTAGTGTGTGTGTCAGTGTGTGTGTTAGAGGTAGTGTGTGTGTTAGAGTGTGTGTTGGAGGTAGTGTGTGTGTCAGAGTGTGTGTTGGAGGTAGTGTGTGTGTCAGAGTGTGTGTGTGTGTGTGTGTGTCAGTGTGTGTTGTCCTCAGGGTTATTTGCTCGTCCTTTATGCTAACACATATTCCGGTCCAAACCTACATCTCCCATAATGCACCACCTCTTTATTATAATATGTTATCACACACATTGAGCGCGTTAAGGGCAGGGAGTGTACGGTGTGTGTGCGTCCATATGGCGCTGTGCAGACGCCTCCTGCAGGACATTAGTCTCTCTGGTTGAGTCTCCACCCGTCCCGAGGACCCGAGGACGCGCGGCGCGGCCGGTTAGCGCAGATCCAAATCAATTCCTCTCCGATGGCAGCAGAAAGTTCCCAATTGAGTTTCTGCCGAGTTAATGTGATCAGCTGAGGGTGGGGAGAGGGAGGCTGCCATCGGGGCGGCTCTGATCTCATTTCAAGTGGGCGGAGGGGGGGGGGTTCAGGGCCACCAGGAGCCCCCGCCAAATACCACAGCTGTCAGTCAAACAAACCCAAGGTTGGTTTATTTGGAAAGCACATGTGAAGACACAGAGGCGATTCACACATCATAATTAAAAACACACACAGAAAAGAAAAGACGATTCGTAAAAGCGATAAAATGCTGGCTGCGGCTAAAAGTGCAAATAAAGGGTGAAGGATCTCCTCTCAGGAA
Organism: Chaenocephalus aceratus; assembly: GCA_023974075.1. NCBI lineage: Eukaryota > Metazoa > Chordata > Actinopteri > Perciformes > Channichthyidae > Chaenocephalus > Chaenocephalus aceratus. The sequence continues at coordinate 99,818 of JAMFTG010000289.1, forward strand.
CGCTGCATTAAAAGCTGGGTTTCGCCCTGATGGGAGACCCGGCTGGAGCCTCAGAGTTTCAGGCTGCAGGTGAATGAAGGCTGAAAGCTGCTTCATGCCCTCTGACTCTGAGCCCAGAAGCCCAACGACGTGCAGTGTGTGTGTGTGTGTGTGTGTGTGTGTGTGTGTGTGTGTGTGTGTGTGTGTGTGTGTGCCGTTAGTAACTGTACATCATACCTGCTGCTAAATCCTCAGAGCGGTGACAGCACGTGAGAGGCCTCGTTTACATATATTATTAACTTTTTAAATTGTATACCCCGTTTATCTAGGTCTATATGTCACACTGTGCGACTGCGGGAAACGGTATCTCGAGCTTTCTGGATGTATAACACGTGAAGTCATTTTGACAATAAAGCTGACTTTGACTATTTAGTAAATTGTGTAATTAGAAACAAAACAATGTTCTAAAGTTTAGAGATATATCAGCTCCAGCAGAGAGAGCTGCAATGCGACTGCTGTTGAGCATGATACTTTCTAACATGCGGCAGCTTGCTCTGGGCTGCCCCCTGGTGGCCAGAAAGCAGCTTCGATGTTTCCTGACTCGCTACGGGAAGCATCACGGTGCTGCACAGGTCATTATCCTGTAGTCTGTGTATTGTTGTTCTCAACAGGACGCCATTACAGCAGGGAAACAGAACATGAACCCACACGCAGCGCAGGAAGGCCTTTTAACCGCTAATACCCCGATGTGGCCCGAGAGCCATCAATTAGAGCTCCGGGAGGCACTCAGCCGGAGCCAGGGAGCCACGAGCGGCAGGAGGTTCCAGGAGCGTTCCAGGAGCGTTTCCGGAACGTTCCCTTCAGCGTGCGGCCGCCAGCGGAAAGCAGATGTCAGTAAAGTGCTCCCTCGATGAACACTAATGGAAGTGGTTACCTCAGCAGGAAAATGGACCACTCAGTGCCGGGTCCATCTGTGCCGAGCGGAGAACATTCACTCGCTTGGCCTGACCCTCACAAACTCTATTAGCAGTGTGTGTGCCATCTCTTCTTCTCCTCTCTGTTGCCTGCATGCAACAGGTTTGACACGCACGAACCGACAGGCTTCTATAAACGTCTCAGGTCCATTTACTCGCACTTGGTTTCAAACATCGCCGAGGAGAGGAAGGGAAGGTATCAGGCACAAAGTGAGAGGAAGGTTAACCGTCTGCATCTGCATTATATAAAGTGCCATCACTTCCTGTTTGTCTACAAGAAAGAAGGAATAGGATGGAAGCACTAGGCGCGTTCACACCGCAGTACTTTCCCACTTTAGCTCCGATATGTCTCGAACCTTTTCCCCCCCTTCCCGTCCTGCTAGAGAGCCAGACCTTCGTGGGAGGGACAGGTTCCTGTGTCTGATTGGCTGAGAGGATTGCAAACCACGCCCCGTAAAACTCCCAAAAACGTTTTGTGAAGCCGCCATTTTATTATCCCGCATTAGCATTATTAGCATTAGCATTATTAGCATTAGCATTAGCATTATTAGCATTAGCATTATTAGCATTAGCATTAGCATTATTAGCATTAGCATTAGCGCAGCGCAGAAATGCAGAGAGACTAACTTATGGCAACACGAAAGAAAACATGGGAGCGGTGGAGATGAAGCCTTCCCCAACTCCGGGGACTTCCGGCCGGGGCCTCCGGGTGGCAGTATACGCCGTGAAGTGTTTTGCGGCCTGCCAGTAAACCCAAAGCAGCAGAAGAAGAAGAAGTGACGTCAGCGGCTTCATTTGCCTGATCCTCCCTCAGGGACTCATCCGGTGTGAACGCGCTCTGATGAACTCAGTACGGCAAAGTACTTGGTGTGAAAGCGCCTATTGACAAGCACCGGCTCTTATATTGGTTGTCACATTTATATAGTGGCCAAACATCGGTACTACACTATCGCTCTGATCCGTGACATCATCAGCTGCTAGCCCCGCCTCCAACGCTGGATCCAGCTCTCTTTACACATGACCAATACACATTATACGTGTTGGCATGTGTTAGCATATGTTAGCATGTGTTAGCATGTGTTAGCATGTGTTAGCATGTGTTAGCATGTGTTGCTCTGCGTCAGCAGCGTCTACAACCAGCTGAACCCTCCGGAGTGAAACATCACTGATGTTCTAGAGGAACTTTTATTCTGATGAGCAGCTCCTACGAGGAGACATGCAAGGGTAGCTTCATTTGAGAGGAACAGTAAGGATGCAGGATGTGTGTGTGTGTGTGTGTGTGTGTGTGTGTGTGTGTGTGTGTGTGTGTGTGTGTGTGTGTGTGTGTATGCGTGTGTGTGTGTGTGTGTGTGTGTGTGTATGCGTGTGTGTGTGTGTGTGTGTGTGTGTGTGTGTGTGTGTGTGTGTATGCGTGTCTGTGTGTGTGTGTGTGTGTGTGTGTGTGTGTGTGTATGTGTGTGTGTGTGTGTGTGTATGTGTATGTGTGTGTGTGTGTGTGTGTGTGTGTGTGTGTGTGTGTGTGTGTGTGTGTGTGTGTGTGTGTGTGTGTGTGTATGCGTGTGTGTGTGTGTATGCGTGTCTGTGTGTGTGTGTGTGTGTGTGTGTGTGTGTGTGTGTGTGTGTGTGTGTATGCGTGTGTGTGTGTGTGTGTGTGTGTGTGTGTGTGTGTATGCGTGTCTGTGTGTGTGTGTGTGTGTGTGTGTGTGTGTGTGTGTGTGTGTGTGTCTGTGTGTGTGTGTCTGTGTGTGTGTGTTTGTGTATGCGTGTGTGTGTGTGTGTGTGTGTGTGTGTGTGTGTGTGTGTATGCGTGTCTGTGTGTGTGTGTGTGTGTGTGTGTGTGTGTGTGTGTGTGTGTGTGTGTGTATGCGTGTGTGTGTGTGTGTGTGTGTGTGTGTGTGTGTGTGTGTATGCGTGTCTGTGTGTGTGTGTGTGTGTGTGTGTGTGTGTGTGTGTGTGTGTGTGTGTGTGTGTGTGTGTGTGTGGTTAGTGGCGTGTAGCTGGTCAATGTAGTGTGCAGAGCAGTGTGCGCCCCAGGGCTGGTGGGGGGGCAGCTCTCCTCCTGATCACAGCTGGAGGTCCTGCTCTGCTCAGATACTACACACACACACACACACACACACACACTGAGGTCATGATGGAGGAGTGTGAGCCGTGACCAGCAGCAGGAAGGAAAACGACACGTTAAAGAAACTGTTTCCCAGCGAGGGTTGAACACGTTGACGCCTCGACCCTCAGACCCTCGTCTTCCTCACTGAGACCTTCAGACCCTCGTCTTCCTCACTGAGACCTTCAGACCCTCGTCTTCCTCACTGAGACCATCAGACCCTCGTCTTCCTCAGCTGAGACCTTCAGACCCTCGTCTTCCTCGCTGAGACCCTCAGACCCTCGTCTTCCTCGCTGAGACCTTCAGACCCTCGTCTTCCTCGATGAGACCTTCAGACCCTCGTCTTCCTCACTGAGACCTTCAGACCCTCGTCTTCCTCGCTGAGACCCTCAGACCCTCGTCTTCCTCAGCTGAGACCTTCAGACCCTCGTCTTCCTCAGCTGAGACCTTCAGACCCTCGTCTTCCTCAGCTGAGACCCTCAGACCCTCGTCTTCCTCAGCTGAGACCTTCAGACCCTCGTCTTCCTCGCTGAGACCTTCAGACCCTCGTCTTCCTCAGCTGAGACCTTCAGACCCTCGTCTTCCTCAGCTGAGACCTTCAGACCCTCGTCTTCCTCGCTGAGACCTTCAGACCCTCGTCTTCCTCGCTGAGACCCTCAGACCCTCGTCTTCCTCGCTGAGACCCTCAGACCCTCGTCTTCCTCACTGAGACCCTCAGACCCTCGTCTTCCTCGCTGAGACCTTCAGACCATCGTCTTCCTCACTGAGACCTTCAGACCATCGTCTTCCTCGCTGAGACCCTCAGACCCTCGTCTTCCTCGCTGAGACCCTCAGACCCTCGTCTTCCTCACTGAGACCCTCAGACCCTCGTCTTCCTCACTGAGACCCTCAGACCCTCGTCTTCCTCACTGAGACCTTCAGACCCTCGTCTTCCTCGCTGCCCGTCTGGAACACAGAATCAGGACCAGGGTCCAGAACGACTGGAACAGAGCATCTAAGAAGACCCCAATGATTCCCCTCGTGTTTCGCGTACCTCCAGCCCTGCTGCTCAGTCAGAGACCCCCACTCACCCCGAGACCAGCTCCCCATCAGGCTGGAGCGCTGAGGGGGGTTCAGTTCATACTGAGCGTCGTTCCAGAGAAACCCCTCCCTCAATAACCTGCTACAGTCTCCCTAACAGCTGAGGCTCTCCCCCCTAACAGCTGAGGGGCTTCTCCCCCCCTAACAGCTGAGGGGCTTCTCCCACCCTAACAGCTGAGGGGCTTCTTCTCCCCCCCCTAACAGCTGAGGGGCTTCTCCCCCCCCCTAACAGCTGAGGGGCTTCTCCCCCCCCCTAACAGCTGAGGGGCTTCTCCCCCCTCTAATAACTGAGGGGACAGTACAGCAGAGAGAGAGATGGGAGAGACACCCACACGCTTCAGGGGACAGTACAGCAGAGAGAGCGAGATTGGAGAGACACCGCCTTCAGGGGACAGTACAGCAGAGAGAGAGATGGGAGACACCGCCTTCAGGGGACAGTACAGCAGGGAGAGAGATGGAGAGACACCGCCTTCAGGGGACAGTACAGAGCAGAGAGAGATGAGAGACCCTCAGGGACAGTACAGCGAGAGAGATGAGAGAGAGACACCGCCTTCAGGGGACAGTACAGCAGAGAGAGAGATGGAGAGACACCGCCTTCAGGGGACAGTACAGCAGGGAGAGAGAGATGGAGAGACACCGCCTTCAGGGGACAGTACAGCAGAGAGAGAGATGGAGAGACACCGCCTTCAGGGGACAGTACAGCAGAGAGAGAGATGGAGAGACACCGCCTTCAGGGGACAGTACAGCAGAGAGAGAGATGGAGAGACACCGCCTTCAGGGGACAGTACAGCAGAGAGAGAGATGGGAGAGACACCGCCTTCAGGGGACAGTACAGCAGAGAGAGAGATGGAGAGACACCGCCTTCAGGGGACAGTACAGCGAGAGAGAGAGAGAGATGGAGAGACACCGCCTTCAGGGGACAGTACAGCAGAGAGAGAGAGATGGAGAGACACCGCCTTCAGGGGACAGTACAGCAGAGAGAGAGAGATGGAAGGACACCGCTTCAGGGGACAGTACAGCAGAGAGAGAGATGGAGAGACACCGCCTTCAGGGGACAGTACAGCAGAGAGAGATGGAGAGACACCGCCTTCAGGGGACAGAACAGCAGAGAGAGAGATGAGAGAGAGAGAGACACCGCCTTCAGGGGACAGTACAGCGAGAGAGAGATGGAGAGACACCGCCTTCAGGGGACAGTACAGCAGAGAGAGAGATGGAGAGACACCGCCTTCAGGGGACAGTACAGCGAGAGAGAGATGGAGAGACACCGCCTTCAGGGGACAGTACAGCAGGGAGAGAGAGATGGAGAGACACCGCCTTCAGGGGACAGTACAGCAGAGAGAGATGGAGAGACACCGCCTTCAGGGGACAGTACAGCAGAGAGAGATGGAGAGACACCGCCTTCAGGGGACAGTAGCAGAGAGAGATGAGAGAGACCACCGCCTTCAGGGGACAGTACAGCAGAGAGAGATGGAGAGACACCGCCTTCAGGGGACAGTACAGCAGAGAGAGAGATGGAGAGGACACCGCCTTCAGGGGACAGTACCGCAGAGAGAGAGAGATGGAGAGACACCGCCTTCAGGGGACAGTACAGCAGAGAGAGAGAGATGGAGAGACACCGCCTTCAGGGACAGTACAGCAGAGAGAGAGAGATGGAGAGACACCGCCTTCAGGGACAGTACTCAGAGAGAGAGAGATGGAGAGACACCGCCTTCAGGGGACAGTACAGCAGGGAGAGAGATGGAGAGACACCGCCTTCAGGGGACAGTACAGCAAGGGAGAGAGAGATGGAGAGACACCGCCTTCAGTGGACAGTACAGCAGGGAGAGAGAGATGGAGAGACACCGCCTTCAGGGGACAGGTTACAGCAGAGAGAGAGAATGGAGAGACACCGCCTTCAGGGGACAGTACAGCAGGGAGAGAGAGATGGAGAGACACCGCCTTCAGGGGACAGTACAGCAGAGAGAGAGATGGAGAGACACCGCCTTCAGGGGACAGTACAGCAGAGAGAGAGAGATGGAGAGACACCGCCTTCAGGGGACAGTACAGCAGGAGAGAGAGATGGAGAGACACCGCCTTCAGGGGACAGTACAGCAGAGAGAGAGAGATGGAGAGACACCGCCTTCAGGGGACAGTACAGCAGAGAGAGAGAGATGGAGAGACACCGCCTTCAGGGGCAGTACAGCAGAGAGAGAGATGGAGAGACACCGCCTTCAGGGGGACAGTCAGCAGAGAGAGAGATGGAAGACACCGCCTTCAGGGGACAGTACAGCAGAGAGAGAGATGGAGAGACACCGCCTTCAGGGGACAGTACAGCAGAGAGAGAGAGATGGAGAGACACCGCCTTCAGGGGACAGTACAGCAGAGAGAGAGAGATGGAGAGACACCGCCTTCAGGGGACAGTACAGCAGGGAGAGAGAGATGGAGAGACACCGCCTTCAGGGGACAGAACAGCAGAGAGAGAGATGGAGAGACACCGCCTTCAGGGGACAGTACAGCAGGGAGAGAGATGGAGAGACACCACTTCAGGGGACAGTACAGCAGAGAGAGAGAGATGGAGATACACCACCTTCAGGGGACAGTACAGCAGAGAGAGAGATGGAGAGACACCGCCTTCAGGGGACAGTACAGCAGAGAGAGAGATGGAGAGACACCGCCTTCAGGGGACAGTACAGCAGGGAGGAGAGAGATGGAGAGACACCGCCTTCAGGGGACAGAACAGCAGAGAGAGAGATGGAGAGACACCGCCTTCAGGGGACAGTACAGCAGGGAGAGAGATGGAGAGACACCACCTTCAGGGGACAGTACAGCAGAGAGAGATGGAGAGACACCGCCTTCAGGGGACAGTACAGCAGGGAGAGAGATGGAGAGACACCACCTTCAGGGGACAGAACAGCAGAGAGAGAGATGGAGAGACACCGCCTTCAGGGGACAGTACAGCAGGGAGAGAGATGGAGAGACACCACCTTCAGGGGACAGTACAGCAGAGAGAGATGGAGAGACACCGCCTTCAGGGGACAGTACAGCAGGGAGAGAGATGGAGAGACACCACCTTCAGGGACAGTACAGCAGAGAGAGAGATGGAGAGACACCGCCTTCAGGGGACAGTACAGCAGAGAGAGAGATGGAGAGACACTGCCTTCAGGGGACAGTACAGCAGAGAGAGAGATGGAGAGACACCGCCTTCAGGGGACAGTACAGCAGAGAGAGAGATGGAGAGACACCGCCTTCAGCGGACAGTACAGCAGAGAGAGAGAGATGGAGAGACACCGCCTTCAGGGGACAGTACAGCAGGGAGAGAGATGGAGAGACACCGCCTTCAGGGGACAGTACAGCAGAGAGAGAGATGGAGAGACACCGAGAACAAGAGGAGAGGAGACGTCACCGAGCCAGTTTGAACATAACGCTGATCAACGAGTCGTCTGCCGAGCAGCAAAGACATGTGGTGTCGCTGAGGTACCGTCAGAGGGTACCTTTAGAGGGTACCGTCAGAGGGTACCTTTAGAGGGTACCATTAGAGGGTACCGTCAGAGGTACCGTCAGAGGGTACCGTCAGAGGGTACCGTCAGAGGGTACCTTTAGAGGGTACCGTCAGAGGGTACCGTCAGAGGGTACCGTCAGAGGGTACCGTCAGAGGGTACCGTCAGAGGGTACCCGTCAGAGGGTACCGTCAGAGAGTACCGTCAGAGGGTACCGTCAGAGGGTACCCGTCAGAGGGTACCGTTAGAGGGTACCGTCAGAGGGTACCGTCAGAGGGTACCGTCAGAGGGTACCGTCAGAAGGGTACCGTCAGAGAGTACCGTCAGAGGGTACCGTCAGAGGGTACCGTCAGAGGGTACCGTTAGAGGGTACCGTCAGAGGGTACCGTCAGAGGGTACCGTCAGAGGGTACCGTTAGAAGACGGAGAGCCAAAAAGACCGCCTTAAAAAAAAGTATTTTTCAAAAAATGAGTGTTGAAAAGAGGGTCGTCTTGTATTCGGGCGATGCGTCCCATGAGAGCAGAGACGGTCCCTCCGTCACACGTCCCTCTGTCCTCTACAGCAGACTGCAGTTCCATCGCCGATCGGAGAGGAGGACGCTCAGCCCAGTGCCTGAGTAACGATAACCACAGTGTTGCTTCTAAGGGACAGAAGCTTCGAGGATCCTTCTGAGATCTCTCAGTAATGAGTGTGCTTGAGAGGAGGCGAGTCTCTCTCCCCCTGCCGGCCGTCTGAGAGCCTTCAGGAGGAAAGACTCTCTCTGTCCTGCCCGTCCCACACGAGTCCACTCCGGCTCCGCCTCCAGACTCTGGATTTGAGGCTCATGAGAAGTGTTTCACACCAGGACCCTCACAAGGAGTCTTGGTGTGCTTCTGGAGATGCTGAGAGGCTTTGGATTAACAACCTCTAAAACACAACGAGTTCTCTGTCGAGGACCAATCGGAGACTTCTCACACGTCTTCGGGGATCGCCCGAAACCACAGTCACTGTTGGAGTACGGTGAGAGCGGGGGAAGAGATGTGGGAGTGACACGTATTACTGAACGTCTCTTCAGGGGAAGGCAGGATGCTCAGAGTTCTGTATTAATATTATATTAATGATTTCCTTTTTTTATTAGTCAATTTATTAACATGTCCGAAACAAAAACATACAACAATAATATATCTGTATCTTCTCTTTTTTCCTTTTTTTCTCACTCAAATGAATAATTATAACAAAGTACAAAGAAAACAAAACGATAATAACTCTCAGATGGTCTCCGTCCCGTCAGCAGGGGCCAGAAGGAGTGCCCCCATAGCATATATCTCTCTTATAAATAAAACGTTAGCTCATTCGTCATCAACGACGCACACGTCTTGTTCATTTGTTTGCTTTTAGTTTTCTTACAAAACAATCAGAAGAAATTACTTTACATTACAAGAAATAACAACACGTGCGATTTCACAGGTCGGCTCAGAGCCGGTGTCAGTACCAGATTGTTCGGGTACCAGATATGTTCGGGTGTATTCCGTCGCAGTCGTCATCCGTCATATCCGTCTACTCACCTCCCTCTGCTCCAGCGCTCTGCTGCCACACACCGGCCGTCTGCGGAACTGCAGCCGGAGGATATCGGGACAAGCTTGTTATGTGTGGGGTGCTATGGGTGGGGTCCCATGTACTTGTGCACATAAATAATTGTTTCTAATTATTTACAATTAAAAATATATATATATTCTGCGTTACTTAGCCACAACTTTTATAAAGCCACTAGATTAGATAATTACGAAATGTGTAGATAGAATACATATCTTTCAGGTTGTTTATTTTGTCATTATGTGTTCATGTTTTATTTACCTTTTAGTATTTTGATATAGTATCTGAACTTTGGAGAGTAGCTGGGAGACACACGACACATCAAATCACATCTACAGATCAAGACAAAGCGAATGGAAGTACTCCCATACTCCTAGCGTGAAAATGTTTGTGAAAACGTGTGCAAAGTCTCCGAAAATCCTAAAAACAAGCTCATATTTGAATTCCCCATAAAAAAAAACAAATCATTCAGTAAAAACAAGGCCCCACTGATCATCTACTCTCTGAGACGATTCCAGGAATGTCTGGCTTGAGTTTCTACCACCAGGGAAAGTGGACAAAAGTGCCCGAGATCAGCCTCTTAATTTACCCAGGGCCTAGTGCTTGGCTTTGGGCATGAACATTGAACATGAAAACAGGAAACTCCCCGAGTATTTTATTAAATATCTGAACTTTGGAGAGGAGTTGGGGGACACAAGACACATCAAATCACATCTACAGATCAAGACGAAGCGAATGGAAGTACTCCTAGCGTGTGAAAATGTTTGTGAAAAACGTGTGCAAAGTCTCCGAAAACGGACGAATGATGTTAGCTAGCTGTGATGCTAGCTTTGCGGCTAGCGGTTAGTTGTTGTTGTTTGAAGTTGTTGCTATGGAAACAACATGACGGAGAAAAAATTAATATCTTCTACATATAATAACGAACAAAGTAAAGAATGAAGTGTAGGCTATGCCTGTTTGAAGTTATTGCTATGGAAACAACATGACGGAGAAAAGTA
>JAMFTG010000289.1:122500-157500 GCA_023974075.1 Chaenocephalus aceratus
CGTGTCCCCGGGGCATGAAGATAAAAGAGACTTTAATATCGTGAATTACCTTTGATACGGCAATCAGGAAGATCGGGTTTTAATCTCTCAATAAACGTCTCGCTGTGTGTCTTCTCTACCTGGAGTGTGAGTGTGTGTGTGTGTGTGTGTGTGTGTGTGTGTGTGTGTGTGTGTGTGTGTGTGTGTGTGTGTGTGTGTGTGTGTGTGTGGAGAGATATCACACAGGGAAAGGTTCCCAATTCGTTTTGCTGCCTCGCCTTTAATTAATAGATTATGTACACGTGCACACTCTGCTGTCAGAGCTCCATTACCACTGTGACCTCACACACACAGACACACACACACACACACACACACACACACACACACACAGACACACACACACACACACACATGCATACACGCACACACACAAACACGCAGACACACACGCACACACACACACACACACACACACACACACACACACACGCACACACACACACACACACACACATGGAATGTACCTTGATATATCCATAGTGTGGAAGTGGAAACATTTCTGAAATTAAAAGAATATAAAAGACTTTTCTGACTACGTTCCTTCTGTATCTGATGTGTGTGTGTGTGTGTGTGTGTGTGTGTGTGTGTGTGTTCGAGTCCCACTGCAGTCAGCATGTCGTTGTGTCCCTGAGAGCCCAACATTGCTCCTGTGGGGATTGTCCACAGTATGTAAGTCGCTTTGGATAAAAGCGTCTAACACATTACATGTAATGTGTGTGTGTGTGTGTGTGTGTGCGTGCGTGTGTGTGTGTGTAGCAGAGGTGGATCTCGTCCGTGAAGCTGACCATAAAGGGGGGGGGGGGGGGTGATAACACAGAGATAATAAACAGACCCTGGGCGTCTTTCTGATCTGAATGTCCGGCGGCGACACTTGAGCTGAACGGAGCATGTCTTAAATCACCATGCAATAAAAGCTGCAGCCAGAAAGCAGCCTAATGGAGCCAGGGGGGGGGGGGGGGGGGGGGGGGGGGGGGTGACTACCCACCGGAGAGGAGATGGAGTCTACTCTGCAGACACCCATGATACACACTTCATTAATGACGTGGTCCCTTCTGATTGGACCCTGGGATCAGAGCGGGACCCCGCCCTGTGACGACAGAACATCTCTCTTTGTGTTCTTTGGGACGAAAGCAGATTACACTTTTGTATTTCTCTTTTTTACGACAGACTTTACAATAACGTTTGTAAATGTCATTATTTCTCCACATCCTGCACTCCAGTTATTATTTATAGTCTTATTATGTTAAAGACTATTTGTATTATTTCATTTTTAATTCATTTGAATAAATGTCAATGTTTTCTATGATTTTTTTTATTGTTTATGACGCACTAAATTTTAAAGTAATAAAAGCAGCTTCCGCTTCATCGTCATGTGGCGCCATGCCGGAGGGGGGGGGGGGGGGGGGGGGGGGGGATTACAGACACAGACAGGAAGACTGAGAGAGAACACAAGATCAATACTGCATTACAGAGTCACACTGCCTGCAGGGCTGTGTGTGTGTGTGTGTGTGTGTGTGTGTGTGTGTGTGTGTGTGTGTGTGTGTGTGTGTGTGTGCGCGTGGTGTGTGTGTGTGTATGCGCGTGTGGTGTGTGTGTGTGTGTGTGTGTGTGAAGGATGCATTTCATTTTGTTTCAAACCTTTATTTATACAGATAAATCCCATTGAGACCATTGATCTCCTGCTCAAGTAGTTCCACATAAACAGAACAACAAAAGGACATCTTTCACATGAGCAGCTTCCGACTGAGTCGCATCCAACCGAGCGTTCAGTTTATTTCATGAACCTGCTGAATATCAGAGAAACAGTTATTAGTTTGTCCTGATGTCTTTTATTTCTCCTGAGGCACACACACACACACACACACACACACACACACACACACACACACACACACACACACACACACACACACACACACACACACACACACACACACACACACACACACACACACACACACACACACACACACACACACACACACACACACACACACACACACACACACACACACACACACCTCTGTTTCTGCTGTAGACGTCACTTTGCGACACTCTTAAAGGGCCCATGTCCTGCTTCTCCAGTTCTGACCCGTCCCCTTGTGTTCTGGTTCTGACCCGTGCCCTGGTGTTCTGGTTCTGACCCGTCCCCTTGTGTTCTGGTTCTGACCCGTGCCCTGGTGTTCTGGTTCTGACCCGTCCCCTTGTGTTCTGGTTCTGACCCGTGCCCTGGTGTTCTGGTTCTGACCCGTCCCCTTGTGTTCTGGTTCTGACCCGTGCCCTGGTGTTCTGGTTCTGACCCGTCCCCTTGTGTTCTGGTTCTGACCCGTGCCCTGGTGTTCTGGTTCTGACCCGTCCCCTTGTGTTCTGGTTCTGACCCGTCCCCTTGTGTTCTGGTTCTGACCCGTCCCCTGGTGTTCTGGTTCTGACCCGTCCCCTGGTGTTCTGGTTCTGACCCGTCCCCTGGTGTTCTGAAGCTTCCACACCCTCTGCCAGCCTTTCACGAAACAAAGCTTCCCAAACCTGTCAGGATTCATGCTCAGCGTAGGGCACTAAGAACGATGCTGTTGCTGCTTCGTTTGGACCAGCGGGAGATTCGGGAACACAACCTGCAAGTATTCGTTGTTGTTTGTGTATTGATGATGTTTAAAATAAGGTTTCTACCACGACTGCTTCAATGGGTAAACGTTATTCGGACTACGTTGGGATGGCGGAGGAACGCTCTCCACGGACCCGTGCTCCAGCGTTAGAAACCTTTCTCTGACTCAACATCAAGCCACACGTATTGGTTTTACTTCGGCTGTGAGTGTGTGTGTGTGTGTGTGTGTGTGTGTGTGTGCTCAGGGTGAGTTTCGCCTGTTCTCCTGTATCGCCGACCCGGAAGCCAGTCCGCTCCTCGCAGCAGATCGCAGCAACGAGCCTCTCAACGTCCCGACCAATCAGAGCACACTGGGCTCACAGGGGAGGGGGGGGGGGGCAGGAGCTCCAACAAGCCGTGTACAGACTATCAGAGACGCCGGATGAGAAGCCAATGTGGAACATTGAACAATATAAATCTATTCTAGTCGACCTCAACACGGGAACTATGATCAGGAGACATGGCCGTGACGCGGGACCTTTACGGCCCGGCCACACGAGGTCGACATGGAACGCAGAAAACGATAACGATAACGGGTCCCAAGGTGATCTGCAGACTAAACTCTCTGGGGGGGCAAACGGCTCCGTGTTTACGCCTATACGATATCGATGAAGCAATAGCCCCGCCTCTCCCGCTCAGAGATCAGCTGCTGGGCTCTCAGAAGAGGGGGAGGAAAAGAGAGGCTCTGTTTTTATGCTTATATTATATAGAGTCGTTATCAATTTGTTTTAAAGCTCAATAAATAACAAAGAAGACCTCTGACCGGCACTTTTCTAATTTTGTCCGGAAGATTTAAACTTTAACGGACATGTTGACCGGCGAAACTCTGCCGCCCGGCCCCCTCGTCCCGTGGAAGAGGCGGAGAGGCGGGTGTTTGTCATCTGCTGGTGGACGGAGAGAGTTACAGCGCGGGAGCGACCGCTCGCCTCGGGGAGGGAGAACAAGAGCCACAGCGGAGAATAAACAGAAGGGCAACCATGGCAACCATGCGCGGGAAGTCTTCTTCGCTGCTTTTGTGGCAGACTACAGCGCCACTTACAGGCCTGGCATATGTACTACAGCGTCTCCAGCGCTTTCGAGCGGTCTCGTGTGAACGGACACGTTTCTGGACGGAAGGCTTTTTTGATAATAACGATTGCGGTCCGTTTGCGTTATCGTCCTCGTGTGGCCGGGGCTCTACTGACCCGCAGCATGCCCTGATCGTTTACAGCAACCACAGGATCTTATTGAACACTTCTAAAGCACTCTAACTTAAAGGGGACCCGTCTGGAGGACTGGCCGAAAGGACCCAGAACTCCCCTTCAAAACGACGACCAGGTCCTCAATACTAAAGACTGAGCCAGAAGAAGTGACATAACAAAGAGCTGCTCCTCTCCTCTATACACTGATCAGGTGAGACACCTGAGGCGGGCGGAGCCACAGCAGATCATGTGACCTGAGGGAAGAGAAAATAAAAACATGACAACACTCACCTGAGTTTCAGCTCTTCAACAAAGACAGCTTCAGGATGTAAATCAGATCTAACTTTCTCCTTCCTGGACTCATCACAGCTTCATCTGAGTCACTTTCATCCGTGTGTGTGCATGGTGTTTCTGTGTGTGTGTGGTTTGTGTGTGTGTGTGTGTGTGTGCATACACCCAGATGAAACAGAACTGTAAACAGATTTTCTTTTTCTTTATGGATATTTTACAAATCACTCCCCTTTCAAACTGTATTCTTGTTTTACTGCCATTTAGTATTTCATAACTGTTTTCCTTTATTCTCTTATTGTTTTTATAACGATAGTGATCATATGAAGGTGTGCCAAGGAAATACTCTTGAATAATTTGTGACCAAACCGTTTGAGACCCACTGAGATAACTCAGACTAAAGTGAACTATCTGAACCCTCAGAGAGTCCTTGAGGGGAGGACTCTCCTCCAGCTCGTTGTGGAGCCAGCAGCTCCATATGTCCGTTAGTGCAGCTAGCTAACTGCTAACCAGATGCTAACAACACGCTCCCTGCTGATGCTAACCAGATGCTAACAACACGGTGCCCGCTAGCTCCGGTCCCTCACTCTAAATGCGCTATTGCCACACACACACACAGAGCCGAGCTTGAATGACACAAGCACACGTTTATTTCCATGCAACTCTCTGACTGGTCTGGTGTTGCATTCACTGAACGAGGGAAATTACAGTCCTGCCGTCCTCTCTAGTCACTACAGAGGACGGCAGGACTGTCATCATGACACTAGAGTCTAGTGTCACGATGAGGTCCACGTAAAGCACGGTCAATGTATTATTGGAGGGAGAATTGTCCGGGGCTACAGAAAAAACATTCGGGGCTAAAGCCCGGATGCCCAGGCGACGTGTGTGTGTGTGCATGGTGTTTCTGTGTGTGTGTGTGCATGGTGTTTCTGTGTGTGTATGGTGTTTCTGTGTGTGTGTGTGTGCACCTGGTGTTTCTGTGTGTGCACGTGGTGTTTCTGTGTGTGTGTGGTGTTTCTGTGTGTGTATATGTGTGCGTGGTGTTTCTGTGTGTGCGTGTGTATGTATATGTGTGCGTGGTGTGTGTGGGTGTGTACGTATATGTGTGTGCGTGGTGTGTGTACGTATATGTGTGTGCGTGCGTGGTGTGGGTGTGTATGTGTGCGTGGTGGGTGTGTACGTGTATGTGTGTGTGTACATATATGTGTGTGTGGGTGTGTACGTATATGTGCGTGGTGTGTGTGGGTGTGTACGTATGTGTGCGTGGTGTGTGTGTGTACGTATGTGTGTGTGTGTGGGTGTGTACGTATATGTGTGTGTGTGTGTGTGTGTGTGTCTCTTTCTTTGCTCCCGTCTTGCTCCTCGTTTCCTTTCCTCCTCTCTAATTGCTGACTTTTTTGTGATTAAAAGCTGATTGTGTAAAAAGTATGTAAGTGATGAAGGTGAGAGGAGACAGATTAGGAAACTCCCGAAGGAGAGAGGAGACATCAGAGGAGACTGAAGGGGGGTGAGACTGGAGAGGCTTCAGAGAGAGAGAGAGACGGAGAGGTGAGAGCTACAGAATATTTTATTAAGCATGCTACAGATACAGAGGAGCTGGAAGCAGGAAGCAGACGGTAGAAAATAACTCTCCTTTAATCTCAGCGGTAGAAAACAGAAACACTTCATCAACACACGGGGGTCCTGGGTCTCTCCTTTGGGGGTCTTTCCAGTGGGAGGAGCCTCTCCTTTGGGGGTCTTTCCAGTGGGAGGAGCCTCTCCTTTGGGGGTCTTTCCAGTGGGAGGAGTCTCTCCTTTGGGGGTCTTTCCAGTGGGAGGAGTCTCTATTTGGGGGTCTTTCCTTTGGGGGTCTTTCCTTTGGGGGTCTTTCCAGTGGGAGGAGTCTCTCCTTTGGGGGTCTTTCCTTTGGGGGTCTTTCCTTTGGGAGGAGTCTCTCTTTTGGGGGTCTTTCCAGTGGGAGGAGTCTCTCCTTTGGGGGTCTTTCCAGTGGGAGGAGTCTCTCCTTTGGGGGTCTTTCCTTTGGGGGTCTTTCCTTTGGGAGGAGTCTCTCTTTTGGGGGTCTTTCCAGTGGGAGGAGTCTCTCCTTTGGGGGTCTTTCCTTTGGGGGTCTTTCCTTTGGGGGTCTTTCCTTTGGGAGGAGTCTCTCTTTTGGGGGTCTTTCCAGTGGGAGGAGTCTCTCCTTTGGGGGTCTTTCCTTTGGGGGTCTTTCCTTTGGGGGTCTTTCCTTTGGGAGGAGTCTCTCTTTTGGGGGTCTTTCCAGTGGGAGGAGTCTCTCTTTTGGGGGTCTTTCCAGTGGGAGGAGTCTCTCTTTTGGGGGTCTTTCCAGTGGGAGGAGTCTCTCCTTTGGGGGTCTTTCCTTTGGGGGTCTTTCCAGTGGGAGGAGTCTCTGCTTTGGGGGTCTTTCCACCGGGTCTCTGGGGGGAACACTAATGGCGCGTTTCCACTGCAGCGGGGGAGCTCGCTTTAAGCGTGCCGAGCCGTGCGGGGCCCGTGTTTGGTTGCGTTTCCACTCGGCCTAGCACCGGCTAGCGGGTCCTGATTCACAGTTTTTCTGGCCCGACTAAATCGTGGTTCTAGGGCCAGGAACAACCGGGCTGAGTCGGGCTGAGTGTGCTAAACTAAAGAATCGGAGTTGAAGGGGGCTACAACTCCAACGAGATGAACATATGTGACCGTGATGTAATTGTAATTGTTTCTAAATGATGCCGAAGTAACAACCCACTGATACCGGCAGAGAAACACCTTTTACAATGCGTGTTTTCTGAATGGAGATCGGCTAAGCTAACGTTATATATGCTCCGACCGTCCACACTCACAACAACGGCCTATAGACATAAAGCAGCGACTGTGTTCTCCACGACACAGGCAGTCTGTGGGTTGGACTGGTTTCACTTCAGCATTAAAGTGAGCCGGGCCTAACGAGGCCTAACCAAACCGAGCGAGGCCTGCAGTGGAAACGCGCCATAAAGGCACAGAGACTTTGGTCCACAGAGGAGCTCTCCCAGTACTTAGAAACCACAGGAGATCGTCTTCATGCATCACTTCCTGTCACCTGCATGCCGACGCCACACACACACACACACCGCTATGGAAAGCCTTCGGAAACACGGATACTGACGGACCGGTGAAATAAGAGTCAGGAATATTCCCCTGCTCAGAAACTAAAGAAGAAGAAGTGATGGATCTAAACAAAAAACCCAATACCGATGTGCCTGAAAGCATAGGGGGCTGAAGAGTAGAAACAGGGAGACATCCATAAGGCACATGAGTATCTTTAAGAGAGAAACATCAAACTACAGAGCGTCCATCAGTCTCTGGAGGAATGGTCGGTAGAGGGTTAGATGGTGGACTTGGAGAAGGACACCCTGAGGTGCTGGCTGCCCCCCATGTTGTAGTTGTGAAGGTCGATCAGAGCCTGGATGGCCTCCTCCACCGTGGTCATCTGGATCAGAGCCATCTTACGGTCCCTGGAGCAAGAAGACACAGTGAGGACCTCGGGAGACATCAATCAGGGTTTCACTGGGCTAAGATGTCCTGAGCCATGCTACATGCTATATGCTATAATGCTACATGCTATATGCTATATGCTATATGCTACATGCTATATAAACACAACTTATAAAGTGAAACTCACCACAGGGGACAACAAATAGCACGAGGAAATAAAACTACAGCAGGATCAACTGCTTGTTCCAAGATGGGATACAATCCAGCTCATTTCCTTATCCTCCTCGTGTTCAGGTTCGTATCACGCCTCCATGCTTTAATGTTCAGAAAGCCCTTTGTGTTTCTCATACTGCCTGTGCTGCAGCCGCTCTTTTCACCCTCTGTCTGAAACCAGAGCCCAGTCTGCTCTAATTGGTTAGCTGGCCGGCTATGTTGTGATTGGCCAACCAGCTTAGAGATGTCCCGCCCCTTAGCCTATCACGTGCAATGTGTTGGAGCCAGCCAATAGGAGTGTTCCATAGTGATGTCACTATTCAGCCTCTGCAGACCCTTTACATGCACTAACACCTGTCGAACCAGGAAGAGGAAGCCCCACAGAAAGTAGAACTGGGAGTCTTTCAGTTCAAAGACATAAAACCCCATGATGTGTGTGAAGTCTAAAGAGTGTCTGATGTTGTTACAGAGGGCTCGTCGTACGTACTGGAAAAACTTGAAAGCCTTCACGGTTCCTCCGGCGTTGGAGAAGAGGAGCCGCAGGTCCTCCTCCGTCACGTCCTGGCTGTTAAAGAGATGTCAAATCACACGTTATATAATCTGTACCGAGCTCTGACAGAGGGCTGGCTGTCAGAGAAGCTCACGGGAGCATTCATCTGGTTGGGTTTACACGGTTATGAGTGAGTGAGAGGTGAGCGGTGAGAACACGGTGTATTAAAGGTCCCAGGGCCAGGGCCACTGATCATAGCTCCATTGTGAGCTCTACTAGAATAGATGCACTTTGTTCAATGTTCCAAACTCTCATTGGATTCTCACAGCGTCTCTGTATAGTGTGTGTATTCACTATTCACTCTCTGTCCTACACGGCTTGTTGGAGCTCCTGCCCCCCCCCTCCCTGTGAGCCCACTGTGCTCCGATTGGTCAGCTCGCCCACTCTGTTCTGATGAGTCCACCACCGTTACAGCGGAACATCAGTGTTTATGTGTTACCATGGCGTTTGTTAGCAACCAGAGAAGGACACCAGTAACGACGAACAGATGAGCATGCTGCGTGGGGTCTGGGGGCCGCTGGGGGGCTCCCTGCTGTGAGGAGCGGACAGTGTGAGCTGCTTGCTGCCCTGGCGAGCCTAACATGTGAAAGATGACGTAGACCTCAGAGCGTTAGACTCGGGCCTGCGACCAGAGTTTACTGTATTTTGTTTTGAGAATCCAAAGCGGAGGTTTGAGTCGTACTACATGCGGTGTATTTTGCATTTCTCTCAGTAGCCAACGATCTGCGAGTCTGTTGGCTCGGACATAAACCCCGTAATAAATGTAGTCTACATTTCATAAGAGGTGGACTCTGAGTGAATTGCTGACACTGGACAGTGTGTGTTTGCGTCGACAGACAGGAAGTGAAGGGCTCTTTTTGTCTGTGGATAAAGCATGTAGTGATATTTCTATAGCTCTGAGCCTCCGTCAGCTGGTACTCACGGCACGTTGGAGAGGTGCAGCGTGGCCGAGGGCGGGAAGATGTTCTGGAAGTTCTTGGACCCGGGCTTCTTGAAGCGGTGCAGGGGGGAGTTGTTGAAGTCCTTGGTGAGGCCCTGGTCGTCCAGCCCGTCGCGAGGCAGCGCCACCGTCTGGTGCTTAGAGAGCGTCACGCGGATGATCTTCCCGTTCATCTTCTGCCCGTTCAGGTGGCTCATGGCTGGGGAGCAGAGGAGCGTTAGAGTGGTGCTCCACCATTAAACTCAATCAGACGTCCTTTCATTTCATTCACAAGTAATAAGAAGTGAAAACCAGAATGAAAGCCCTGTTTTAAAATTAATTTAGCCAAAGATAAACTGCTGAACGCTGACCTTAATACAACGTTTGGATGACTTATGGTTCATATTTCTGCAGTTATGAGTAATAGCCGTAGATTCCTAATCGATCTGAACGTCTTAAAGTTTGAACTGAATTTCTGCGTTGAGCATTTTGGGAGAAGAAGCCAATCAAAAAGCCTCTCAGCATTCACACCGAATGATACAGACAGTCGTTCAGATTCACAGGTAAATGATACTTCGGATGCTCGTCTTACCGAGCTGCGCCTGGTTCCCGTCGGACATCTGGATCAGAGCGCTGTCCTTCTTGTTGTAGAGGATCTTCACCCTCTGCACATCACCATACACTCCTGCACCAGGAGGAGGAGGAGGAGACGTTAGAGGAGGAAGGTTAGCGTGAAACACAGAGAGAGAAACAGAGAGACAGAGAGAAGAGAGACCCTCAACAGAGATAAATGCTTTAAAGTTTAGGGGGGGGTAGGGCTAAGTAGTGAGAACTAACCCAAATAAACTGGAGCCAAAATATATCATTAACAAAACAAGCTACTCTGTGCAAAGAAATGCATAAGGCTTAAAATAATAATAATTAGAGATGTCCCGATCACATTTATGGCCGCCAATGTGGATTTGACTTCTTTTAATGCTACTCAGAATTATACGATAACAGCTAATGGCTAACAGCTAACGATAACAGCTAATGGCTAACAGCTAACGATAACAGCTAATGGCTAACAGCTAACGATAACAGCTAATGGCTAACAGCTAACGATAACAGCTAATGGCTAACAGCTAATGCCTAACAGCTAATGGCTAACAGCTAACGATAACAGCTAATGGCTAACAACTAACGGATAACAGCTAACGATAACAGCTAATGGCTAACAGCTAACGATAACAGCTAATGGCTAACAGCTAATGGCTAACAGCTAACGATAACAGCTAATGGCTAACAGCTAATGATAACAGCTAATGGCTAACAGCTAACGATAACAGCTAATGGCTAACAGCTAATGGCTAACAGCTAACGATAACAGCTAATGGCTAACAGCTAACGATAACAGCTAATGTTAGCTAGCTCTCCTGCAGAGCTGTTCACGATGTAGCATCATCGACTAAAAAGCATTAACACTGATCTTTAAATCACGTATACTTCGTAAATATCACCTAATAACGATCGGGGCCTCCCATGATCAATAATAATAATGATAAATGTCTCAAAGATGGAAATAGAGCATAAAGAGAAGGTAGAGTCAGAGAGATCAATAGATAAAGAGTCAGAGATCAATAGAGAGAGAGATCAGAGATCAATAGAGAGATCAATAGAGAGAGAGATCAATAGAGAGAGATCAATAGAGAGAGAGATCAATAGAGAGAGATCAATAGAGAGAGATCAATAGAGAGAGAGATCAATAGAGAGAGATCAATAGAGAGAGAGATCAATAGAGAGAGATCAATAGAGAGAGATCAATAGAGAGAGAGATCAATAGAGAGAGATCAATAGAGAGAGGATAACATACCGAAGAGGGTAAACAGACTTTGGGGCGTAACCATCTTTAGAGGGAGAGAAGAGCAACAAGCAGCGTGAGACAGGAAGAGAGTCCAGAGGAGGAGGAGGAGGAGGAGTCCCCCATGATGAAGAGTTAATGAGGGAGTGATCCAATGAGGGAGGAGCATGGAGGGGGGGGGCAATGCAAATCAACCAATGGGAGGAAGGGGAGGGACAAAAAATAAAATATAGGTCAGTACACTGGATAATGCAGGTCAGAGATATGGATTCTTTACAGCAGATCACCAAAATCATAAATAACAGCCGGAGAGGAGACCCTGCGGATTGGACTGGGAGACCCCTGAGGACTAGAGACCCTGAGGACTGGACTGGGAGACCCCTGAGGACTAGAGACCCCGAGGACTGGACTGGGAGACCCCTGAGACCCAGAGGACTGGACCTGGAGAGCCTGTGGACTGAGAGACCCTGAGGACTAGACACCTTGAGGATTGGACTGGGAGACCCTGAGGACTGGACTGGGAGAACCTGAGGACTGGGAGACCCTGAGAGACTAAGGACTGGGAGACTCCGAGGACTATATACCCTGAGGACTGGGAGACCCAGAGGACTAAATACCCTGAGGACTGGACTGGGAGACCCTGTGGACTGAGAGACCCTGAGGACTAGACACCTTGAGGACTGGACTGGGAGACCCCTGAGACCCTGAGGACTGGACTGGGAGACCCTGAGGACTGGACTGGGAGACTCCTGAGACCCTGAGGACTGGACTGGGAGACCCCTGAGACCCTGAGGACTGGACTGGGAGACCCTGTGGACTGAGAGACCCTGAGGACTGGACTGGGAGACCCCTGAGACCCTGAGGACTGGACTGGGAGACCCTGAGGACTGGACTGGGAGACTCCTGAGACCCTGAGGACTGGACTGGGAGACCCCTGAGACCCTGAGGACTGGACTGGGAGATCCTATGGACTGAGAGACCCTGAGGACTGGACTGGGAGACCCCAAGGACTGAGAGACCCTGTGGACTGAGAGACCCTGAGGACTGGACTGGGAGATCCTATGGACTGAGAGACCCTGAGGACTGGACTGGGAGACCCCAAGGACTGAGAGACCCTGAGGCTAAAAACGACCCTGCTCTACCTGTCTATGATAAAACTGTGGTGTACTGAACAGGTCCAGGTTCACTACAGGACTCTCTGACAAACAGCCTATAAAGTCAGAACAGGAAGACATACAGCAGGAACCTGGGGGGGGGGGGGGGTTTATCCAACCAGTTTAGATGTAACCACGCCAGCTTCTGCATTACCCTATCCCTGCATCATGAGGCATACAGAGAACCATCAAGAGAACCGTGCTAACGCTGAAGTACCCCATGATCATTTTTAAAGAACATCCCTAAACATTCATGTGTTAGCATCGTGCTAATTATTTATCTAATATATCATATTCCATTTACTTGTATATCGACTCTTCTTGTACTATTTCTATTTTATTTGTATTTACTTGCACATCTCAAAACATTCTCTTGCAGCATTTTATCTGTTTTATTAGTTCTATGTCCGATATATATTGATGTTGCTCTGTCGGAGGAGCCTTCAGTTTTCATTGCCATATCTCCACTGTAGCTGCTGAGCACATGGTAAATGGACTGTACTTATATAGCGCTTTATCCAGTCTTTAAGACCCCTCAAAGCGCTTTACATACTACATGTCGTTCACCCATTCATACAGAGCAGTGTATATTACTCTAGGAACTAACACGCATACACATTCACACACCGTTGGCCATCAGGAGCAACTCAGGGTATCTTGCCCAAGGATACATCGACATGTTGACTGCATGGGCTGGGATCGAACCCACAACCTTCTGGTGGAAAGACGACCGCACTCCCTCGCAGCCACAGTCGCCCAGTCACATGGTGATGAAGCCTTGAAAACTAGCCTTGAAACTAATGCAAAGTGGACACACACACACACACACACACACACACACACACACACACACACACACACACACACACACACACACACACACACACACACACACACACACACACACACACACACACACACACACACACACACACACACACACACACACACACACACACACACACACACACACACCACACACACACACACACACACACACACACACACACACACACACACACACACACACACACACACACACACACACACACACACACACACACAGGCCATTTTAGTGATGGAACCAGTGCCCCCAGTATAACTGACAATGGTTGTTAGACCGGTTCACAGCTACGGAAGGGTTTCAGTGGAATTGTCCACAATTCAGCTCCTATCGTCTTTTCCTATTCACTATTCCTCTTCTCTGTGTGAAACGCCACGGGGTTAAGGAATAGTGGATAGGAGGATTCAAAAGGACTGCGGTGCTTTGAGAATCCGACTTATAGCGTTGAACGTTCAAAGCAAAGCACTTTGGCAGTTACCACGGTCACGATCGGTTGTTTCTGTGAACGGCCGAATGTTGTGTGACGGTAAATGCTGCGGCCGCAAGGCATTGTGGGGCAGCATTTTCTCCTTTCCTTTCGTAAGGGAAGGTCCAGTGGTTCCTAAGCTAAAGGAGGTTACAAAGGAAGTTTCAAAGCTCCTTTCCTATCATCAATTCTAACGGCTCTTATCGTGGCTGCCACTGAGGGACTCCGCTAGGAAGCGTCCTGAGAGAAACCGACTATTCGACCGCTCGATGCTCCTTCAGCTAGCATGGCTCTCTCTATACGTCCCCTAATGCAGAAGTGGGCGTGGCCACATCTAAACTGGGTTGTAAAAAGACAGACTGGGAGGGGTTCATGCAGTTAATCTCATGCAGGAGTTGATGTGAAGACCCCCCCCCTCGCAGCAGGGAGCGTTCACACAAGTCTACAGGATCAGCAGAATCTCTGATCAGTGATGAAGAGGAGGAGGAGACTTTCTTCTTCTTCAGTTTAACAGAGTGAGGAAGAGGAGGAGGAGGAGACAGCTCCCACAGAATGATTCATATGGAGTTCATATGAGAGTGAGCAGAGCTTAGAGGAAACAGAGAGACAGTTAGCAGAGTTAGCAGAGTTAGCTTCAGTCTGACAGAGAGGAGACAGCCCCCCCATGGTGAGGCACTAAAGACACTGGGTAGAGACTGAAGGCTGGGGTGTGCGCGCTAGAAGCAAAGAGAGGTTAGACATGAGTCACTGCAGAGAACTGATGAAGTGTGTGTTCCTGACATAATGCCTTCCATTAACCTCTCAGATCTGAGGGGGGGGGGGGGAGAGAGGGGGGGGGACAGCTCAGAGGGACCGTCTCTGATCAGCATTAGCAGACGGGACCCAGACCCAGTGAGCCCAGAACCATCACTACTGAAGCTAACCCTAACCCGGACTCACCTCTTTGCGCTGGCTTCTAACACCAGCTGACATTTCTATATGTTTCGAGTTATTGGGCTTTTTATCTTGTTTTAAGTATTGTTTTATTATTCTATATTGCATGTATTCCCTGTACAGCACGTTGGTCAACTGAGGTGGTTTTAAATGTGCTATATAAATAAATAAATAAAGATTCGTTACCCTCTGAGGGGACGTGAGAGAGGGGAGAAAAGTAGTCCAGATAGATCAGCATTAGTATATTTATGGGAAGTGCTTGAAATCACGAGAAGGGAGAAAATACTGGTGTGTCATTAAGTTAATGCAAACACACTCGATGATAAACACGCTCTGCTGTCAGGCCGCTATGATACGGACGGGAGGAGACCCTCAAGTCAGCTCCTCTTCACTAAATCTAGACGCACTTATAAATAAAGTTTATTTTGAATCAGACTCGAACAGTAGCTCCACTGGTTCATTTCAAGAGAAACAAATCAATGGCAATACAAAAAAGAAGAGAGAGAAGAAGGAGGGCTTTAAGACTGAGGAGTGTGTGTGTTCCGTCTGGTTGTGTGTGTGTGTGTGTGGTTGTGGTGTGTGGTGTGTGTGTTACTGACCTCCTCGTGGAGGTTGCTGACCAGCAGCACCCCACTGGACCCGTTCTGTCCGGACAGAGCGACCCGCCCGGCTGCAGCCGCCGCCGCTGCTGCTGCGCTGAGAGGGTTCAGAGCTCCTGAGGACACACACACACACACACACACACACACACACCACACACACACACACACACACACACACCACACACACACACACACACACACACACACACACACACACACACACACACACACACACACACACACACACACACCACACACACACACACACACACACACAACACACACACACACAACACACACACACACACACACACACACACACACACACGTTAGAATGACTCACACTAAGCATTACCTCACCATTACCGGGATCTTTATTCAGTTACAGCCTGTCTGCAGCTCATAGGTAAAGGGGTTACCTGGGGTCTACCATCAATGAAGGGGGTAAAGGGGTACCTGGGTCTACCATCAATGAAGGGGGTAAAGGGGGGTACCTGGGTCTACCATCAATGAAGGGGGTAAAGGGGTACCTGGGTCTACCATCAATGAAGGGGGTAAAGGGGTACCTGGGTCTACCATCAATGAAGGGGGTAAAGGGGTACCTGGGTCTACCATCAATGAAGGGGGTAAAGGGGTACCTGGGTCTACCATCAATGAAGGGGGTAAAGGGGTACCTGGGTCTACCATCAATGAAGGGGGTAAAGGGGTACCTGGGTTCTACCATCAATGAAGGGGGTAAAGGGGTACCTGGGTCTACCATCAATGAAGGGGGTAAAGGGGGTACCTGGGTCTACCATCAATGAAGGGGGTAAAGGGGTACCTGGGTCTACCATCAATGAAAGGGGGTACCTAGGATCTACCATCAATGAAGGGGGTAAAGGGGTACCTGGGGTCTACCATCAATGAATGGGGTAAAGGGGTACCTGGGTCTACCATCAATTAAGGGGGGTACCTGGGTCTACCATCAATGAAGGGGGTAAAGGGGTAACAGGGATCTACTATCAATGAAGGGGGTAAAGGGGTACCTGGGTCTACCATCAATGAAGGGGGTAAAGGGGTACCTGGGGTCTACCATCAATGAAGGGGGTAAAGGGGTACCTGGGTCTACCATCAATGAAGGGGGTAAAGGGGTACCTGGGTCTACCATCAATGAAGGGGGGTAAAGGGGTACCTGGGTCTACCATCAATGAAGGGGGTAAAGGGTACCTGGGTCTACCATCAATGAAGGGGGTAAAGGGGTACCTGGGGTCTACCATCAATGAAGGGGGTAAAGGGGTACCTGGGTCTACCATCAATGAAGGGGGTAAAGGGGTACCTGGGTCTACCATCAATGAAGGGGGTAAAGGGGTACCTGGGTCTACCATCAATGAAGGGGGTAAAGGGGTACCTGGGTCTACCATCAATGAAGGGGGTAAAGGGGTACCTGGGTCTACCATCAATGAAGGGGGTAAAGGGGTACCAGGGTTCTACCATCAATGAAGGGGGTACCTAGGATCTACCATCAATGAAGGGGGTAAAGGGGTACCTGGGGTCTACCATCAATGAATGGGGTAAAGGGGTACCTGGGTCTACCATCAATTAAGGGGGGTACCTGGGTCTACCATCAATGAAGGGGGTAAAGGGGTAACAGGGATCTACTATCAATGAAGGGGGTAAAGGGGTACCTGGGTCTACCATCAATGAAGGGGGTAAAGGGGTACCTGGGGTCTACCATCAATGAAGGGGGTAAAGGGGTACCTGGGTCTACCATCAATGAAGGGGGTAAAGGGGTACCTGGGGTCTACCATCAATGAAGGGGGTAAAGGGGTACCTGGGTCTACCATCAATGAAGGGGGTAAAGGGGTACCTGGGTCTACCATCAATGAAGGGGGTAAAGGGGTACCTGGGTCTACCATCAATGAAGGGGGTAAAGGGGTACCTGGGTCTACCATCAATGAAGGGGGTAAAGGGGTACCTGGGTCTACCATCAATGAAGGGGGTAAAGGGTACCTGGGGTCTACCATCAATGAAGGGGGTAAAGGGGTACCTGGGTCTACCATCAATGAAGGGGGTAAAGGGGTACCTGGGTCTACCATCAATGAAGGGGGTAAAGGGGTACCTGGGTCTACCATCAATGAAGGGGGTAAAGGGGTACCTGGGTCTACCATCAATGAAGGGGGTAAAGGGGTACCTGGGTCTACCATCAATGAAGGGGGTAAAGGGGTACCAGGGTTCTACCATCAATGAAGGGGGTACCTAGGATCTACCATCAATGAAGGGGGTAAAGGGGTACCTGGGGTCTACCATCAATGAATGGGGTAAAGGGGTACCTGGGTCTACCATCAATTAAGGGGGGTACCTGGGTCTACCATCAATGAAGGGGGTAAAGGGGTAACAGGGATCTACTATCAATGAAGGGGGTAAAGGGGTACCTGGGATCTACCATCAATGAAGGGGGTAAAGGGGTACCTGGGTCTACCATCAATGAAGGGGGTAAAGGGGTACCTGGGATCTACCATCAATGAAGGGGGTAAAGGGGTACCTGGGTCTACCATCAATTAAGGGGGGGTACCTGGGTCTACCATCAATGAAGGGGGTAAAGGGGTAACAGGGATCTACTATCAATGAAGGGGGTAAAGGGGTACCTGGGGTCTACCATCAATGAATGGGGTAAAGGGGTACCTGGGTCTACCATCAATTAAGGGGGGTACCTGGGTCTACCATCAATGAAGGGGGTAAAGGGGTAACAGGGATCTACTATCAATGAAGGGGGGGTAAAGGGGTACCTGGGATCTACCATCAATGAAGGGGGTAAAGGGGTACCTGGGTCTACCATCAATGAAGGGGGTAAAGGGGTACCTGGGTCTACCATCAATGAAGGGGGTAAAGGGGTACCTGGGTGCTACCATCAATGAAGGGGGTAAAGTGGTACCTGGGTCTACCATCAATGAAGGGGGTAAAGGGGTACCTGGGTCTACCATCAATGAAGGGGGTAAAGGGGTACCAGGGTCTACCATCAGTGAAGGGGGTAAAGGGGTACCAGGGTCTACCATCAATGAAGGGGGTAAAGTGGTACCAGGGTCTACCATCAATGAATGGGGTAAAGGGGTACCTGGGTCTACCATCAATGAAGGGGGTAAAGGGGTACCTGGGTCTACCATCAATGAAGGGGGTAAAGTGGTACCTGGGTCTACCATCAATGAAGGGGGTAAAGGGGTACCTGGGTGCTACCATCAATGAAGGGGGTAAAGGGGTACCTGGGTCTACCATCAATGAAGGGGGTAAAGGGGTACCTGGGTCTACCATCAATGAAGGGGGTAAAGGGGTACCTGGGTGCTACCATCAATGAAGGGGGTAAAGGGGTACCTGGGTCTACCATCAATGAGGGGGTAAAGGGGTACCTGGGTCTACCATCAATGAAGGGGGTAAAGGGGTACCTGGGTCTACCATCAATGAAGGGGGTAAAGGGGTACCTGGGATCTACCATCAATGAAGGGGGTAAAGGGGTACCTGGGGTCTACCATCAATGAAGGGGGGTACCTGGGATCTACCATCAATGAAGGGGGTAAAGGGGTACCTGGGGTCTACCATCAATGAATGGGGTAAAGGGGTACCTGGGATCTACCATCAATGAAGGGGTAAAGGGGTACCTGGGGTCTACCATCAATGAATGGGGTAAAGGGGTACCTGGGTTCTACCATCAATGAAGGGGTAAAGGGGTACCTGGGATCTACTATCAATGAAGGGGGGTACCTGGGGTCTACCATCAATGAATGGGGTAAAGGGGTACCTGGGGTCTACCATCAATGAATGGGGTAAAGGGGTATCTGGGGTCTACCATCAATAAAGGGGGGTACCTGGGGTCTACCATCAATGAATGGGGTAAAGGGGTACCAGGGATCTACCATCAATGAAAGGGGGTAAAGGGGTACCTGGGGTCTACCATCAATGAATGGGGTAAAGGGGTACCTGGGGTCTACCATCAATGAATGGGGTAAAGGGGTACCTGGGGTCTACCATCAATAAAGGGGGGTACCTGGGGTCTACCATCAATGAATGGGGTAAAGGGGTACCTGGGGTCTACCATCAATGAATGGGGTAAAGGAGTACCTGGGGTCTACCATCAATGAAGGGGGTAAAGGGGTACCAGGGGTCTACCATCAATGAAGGGAGTAAAGGAGTACCTGGGTCTACCATCAATGAATGGGGTAAAGGAGTACCTGGGGTCTACCATCAATGAAGGGGGTAAAGGGGTACCAGGGGTCTACCATCAATGAAGGGAGTAAAGGAGTACCTGGGTCTACCATCAATGAAGGGGGTAAAGGGGTACCAGGGGCCTACATCAATGAAGGGGGTAAAGGGGGGGTACCAGGGGTCTACCATCAATGAAGGGGGTAAAGGGGTACCTGGGATCTACCATCAATGAAGGGGGTAAAGGGGTACCAGGGGTCTACCATCAATGAAGGGAGTAAAGGAGTACCTGGGTCTACCATCAATGAAGGGGGTAAAGGGGTACCAGGGATCTACCATCAATGAAGGGGGTAAAGGGGTACCAGGGGTCTACCATCAATGAAGGGGGTAAAGGGGTACCTGGGATCTACCATCAATGAATGGGGTAAAGGGGTACCTGGGGTCTACCATCAATGAAGGGGGTAAAGGGGTACCTGGGTCTACCATCAATGAAGGGGGTAAAGGGGTACCTGGGATCTACCATCAATGAAGGGGGTAAAGGGGTACCTGGGGTCTACCATCAATGAAGGGGGTAAAGGGGTACCTGGGGTCTACCATCAATGAAGGGGGTAAAGGGGTACCTGGGTCTACCATCAATGAAGGGGGTAAAGTGGTACCTGGGTCTACCATCAATGAAGGGGGTAAAGGGGTACCTGGGTCTACCACCAATGAAGGGGGTAAAGGGGTACCTGGGTCTACCATCAATGAAGGGGGTAAAGGGGTACCTGGGTCTACCATCAATGAAGGGGGTAAAGGGGTACCTGGGTCTACCATCAATGAAGGGGGTAAAGGGGTACCTGGGTCTACCATCAATGAAGGGGGTAAAGGGGTACCTGGGTCTACCATCAATGAAGGGGGTAAAGGGGTACCTGGGATCTACCATCAATGAAGGGGGTAAAGGGGTACCTGGGATCTAGCATCAATGAAGGGGGTAAAGGGGTACCAGGGATCTACCATCAATGAAGGGGGTAAAGGGGTACCAGGGTCTACCATCAATGAAGGGGGTAAAGGGGTACCTGGGTCTACCATCAATGAAGGGGGTAAAGGGGTACCTGGGATCTACCATCAATGAAGGGGGTAAAGGGGTACCTGGGATCTACCATCAATGAAGGGGGTAAAGGGGTACCTGGGTCTACCATCAATGAAGGGGGTAAAGGGGTACCTGGGTTCTACCATCAATGAATGGAGGTACCTGGGTTCTACCATCAATGAAGGGGGTAAAGGGGTACCAGGGATCTACCATCAATGAAGGGGTAAAGGGGTACCTGGGATCTTCCCGAGCAGCGATCCGGAGTCCTTGTTGTAGGCGTTGATGGAGGACTCGAGGTTCGGCTGCCCGTCTCCCGCGGGAAGCTCTGGGCGGGTGTAGTCCCGGCTCTTATCGTTGTTGTATTTCACGTTCAGGTTCACCAGCTTGGAGAAGTCGATGCGCAGCGTGCAGCACGAGTTGTAGATGTTCTGCCCGTCCAGCGCCTGGGGGGGGAACGGTGCTCAGGTGAGATGGGGTATATAGCAGGATACCATATCTGATCACATGACAGGAAGTGCCTCTCACCAGCTTGGCCTGCTGGGCGTTGACCGGCTCGCTGAACTGGAGCAGAGCCTGGAACTGATTGTTCTTGGTGAACGTGATGATCTTCATCACCGTGCCGAACTTGGAGAAGATCTGACCACAGAAACACACGTATTCCATCTCTTCATACAGCGTGACATTTAGGGTTACTTTATTAAGGATTAAGGGTGTGTGTGTGTGTGTGTGTGTGTGTGTGTGTGTACCTGCTGCAGGACATCCAGGGTTACGGGGTAGAACATGTTGTCGATGATGATCCTCAGCACGGGGCTGGAGGCAGCAGCCAGAGCCTCCTGGACGTCAGAGCTGGGAGACCCCCCTGACTGCACAGCGGACACCGCCTGCAGCACCGCCTGCGTCCTCTACACATTTCAAGACACGCCATTAAGTTAGAAAAATCTCACTGGTCTCCGGCTTGAGCTTCAGCTCTGATCCATGTGTCTGTGATCCTCTCCAGAGGGGAAGGAGTCATCACATACAGAGACTAGTTCCTGAGCAGTGTCCTTCACATGCTGATATCAAGAGAGGGAGTCATCACATACAGAGACTAGTTCCTGAGCAGTGTCCTTCACATGCTGATATCAAGAGAGGGAGTCATCACATACAGAGACTAGTTCCTGAGCAGTGTCCTTCACACGCTGATATCACAGAGAGGGTGTCATCACATACAGAGACTAGTTCCTGAGCAGTGTCCTTCACACGCTGATATCACAGAGAGGGAGTCATCACATACAGAGACTAGTTCCTGAGCAGTGTCCTTCACACGCTGATATCACAGAGAGGGAGTCATCACATACAGAGACTAGTTCCTGAGCAGTGTCCTTCACACGCTGATATCACAGAGAGGGAGTCATCACATACAGAGACTAGTTCCTGAGCAGTGTCCTTCACATGCTGATATCAAGAGAGGGAGTCATCACATACAGAGACTAGTTCCTGAGCAGTGTCCTTCACATGCTGATATCAAGAGAGGGAGTCATCACATACAGAGACTAGTTCCTGAGCAGTGTCCTTCACATGCTGATATCAAGAGAGGGAGTCATCACATACAGAGACTAGTTCCTGAGCACCGTCCTTCACATGCTGATATCAAGAGAGGGAGTCATCACATACAGAGACTAGTTCCTGAGCAGTGTCCTTCACATGCTGATATCAAGAGAGGGAGTCACACAGTCACAAGATGGAGGAACAGAATGCAGTATTCAATGTTTACTTCAGATCAGCTCCACGTCAGAAATGAGCATGCTTGATGTCTCTCTCCATAGAGGCTGAGTCATCATGTTCATCACAGAGCTATCATCTGCCTCAAGCAGTCCTGATGCTCTGCTGGGTCATCTCACATCCTGTCATGCTCACAGCTGCAGTTGATAGCCTTGTTAGCATGCTACTCTCATGTTAGAAGAGGACATTCACTATTTTCCCCACACACTTTTAAAAAACCTGTTGAATTGGCATGTATAAAGCCTTTGGATACTTATTTTATTCACATATAGCAATAAACAGTTTAGGAAAATAAAACTAAAATTGGTTTCAAGTGAAAACCAGAGGGTATATTGCTGCGGGCAAACAGTGAGCGCTTCATTTGATATGTTTCGACTCTCCTCGGGGTCTTTGAGGGTCTTTGAGGGTCTTTGGACTCACCTGGTTGCCGCTGTCTGTCTTCAGCTCTTTGTGGTTGGAGTACTGGATGAAGACGGGCACGTTGCGGATGTGAGGAGTGACCGTGGTGTAGTAGTTGACCATGGTGACGGCCGTCTCCTCCGTCCCCATCTCCAGGAACGCCTGATTCATGGACATTTATCACAAGTCAATATCTATAGGTGTATATATAGGTATATCTATAGGTGTATCTATAGGTATATCTATAGGTGTATCTATAGGTATATCTATAGGTGTATCTATAGGTGTATCTATAGGTATATCTATAGGTGTATCTATAGGTATATCTATAGGTGTATCTATAGGTGTATCTATAGGTGTATCTATAGATGTATCTGTGGTGGATCTATAGGTGGATCTATAGGTATATATATAGGTGTATCTATAGGTGTATCTATAGGTGTATCTATAGATGTATCTGTGGTGGATCTATAGGTGGATCTATAGGTATATCTATAGATGTATCTATAGGTATATATATAGGTGTATCTATAGGTGTATCTATAGGTGTATCTATAGATGTATCTGTGGTGGATCTATAGGTGGATCTATAGGTGTATCTATAGGTGTATCTATAGGTGTATCTATAGGTGTATCTGTGGTGGATCTTCTAACGGTTTAAGGCGAGACACGGCAGGCAAAAACATGTTTTTCAAGTACTGGTCAATTTTGAGATGTTGTGCTATTTTGATTCTACAACATGTTTTCTTTCAGGCTTTTGGAGGAAAACGTACAAAATACACATTTAAGTGTTTATTTTACTTTAGTGTGTCTGTTTGCGTCTGTAGATTTCTCCTAAATTCACCAAAAGTTAGCATTCTAACGTAACATAAAGTACCGTGACCGCTGTGTGCACCATGTCATCAGAGGTATCGCTGGAAAGCTCCGTCTCTCCTGCACAATCTCATCGGATCCAAATACGGTCATTTCCTTTGTATCAGCAACCAATCGTGAAAGCACAAAGGGGTCTGAAATCTCATTGGCTGGTGTCAATTTCTGACAACAAACATCGTCAAATATCGTGCGTTATAGATACTAGTTCTTTACGTATGCACACACACAACTTTGAATTGCGTCGTCCCTTATCCCCTCTCTTTACGTCTCTCCTTGCGTGGCCCGTGGAAGATGCGGCGGTGTTTTTTTTTTTCCGTCACAGGAACGCGCTTTGCTGGTGGCGAAGAGAATCCCACCAGACTCCTTTGCCCCTCCATCAGAGGGGTGTCCTTGTCCTTTCAAGCGATACAAATTCTCGATCTTCTCTCAAATAATTTTTGTTTTTGTTTTTGTCAAATGACGCCAAGACGCCCCCCTGGCGGAAACGCTGCTCACCTGGTTCTTGCCCTTCAGGGTCAGGATGTTCGTGACCTTTCCGAACGGCAGGCCGAGCGCGATGACCTCCGTCTCCGACGCTTCGTTGGGAAGCTTCCTGATGTGGAGCACTCTGGAGGGGGGGGCCTCTTCCACTCTCAGCTTCTTACTGTCACTGCCATTAGAGCCGTCTGGAGAGCACACACACACACATTAATGATGCACACACACATATTAATGATGCACACACACACATATTAATGATGCACAAACACACACTGTTTCTTACTGTCACTTCCATTAGAGCCGTCTGGAGAGCACACACACACACATTAATGATGCACACACACACACACATATTAATGATGCACACACACACTGTTTCTTACTGTCACTGCCATTAGAGCCGTCTGGAGAGCACACACACACACACACACACACACATTAATGATGCACACACACACATTAATGATGCACACACACCACATATTAATGATGCACACACACACAATATTAATGATGCACACACACACACTGTTTCTTACTGTCACTGCCATTAGAGCTGTCTGGAGAGCACAACACACACACATTAATGATGCACACACACACTGCTTCTTACTGTCACTTCCATTAGAGCCGTCTGGAGAGCACACACACACACACACACACACACACACATTAATGATGCGCACACACACACACACACATTTTAATGACGCACACACACTGCTTCTTACTGTCACTTCCATTAGAGCCGTCTGGAGAGCACACACACACACACACACACACACACACCACACACACACACACACACACACCACACACACACACACACACACACACACACACACACACACACACACACACACACACACACACACACACACACACCCACACACACCCACAACACCACACACCACACACACACACACACACCACACACACACACACACACACAACACACACACACACACACACACACACACACACACACACACACACACACACACACACACACACCCTTTGATGAAAGCGTGTGTCTTTATTATTCCGTCTCTAACAGGGCGACTCTGTGGAGGCTGTTAGTCTCCCTGATCTTTCTGATAGCGTGTTCACAGCTTTCAATGTTCTGTCACATGCCGTGTGTGTGTGTGTGTGTGTGTGGGCGGCCCCCCTGCTGAGCAGTGTGATGTTTCTCACACACTAAATGTCTCCCATGGGAGGACCGACCACGCAGCTCATTTCACTTCAAAAACACACATTCAGCAGGCGTCTGTCACTGGGATCAAATGCCCCTCTGTTTAAATAAATACCCCCCCCATATGAATGAATGCCTCCCAGTAACCCCCCCCCGTATGAATACCCCCCCTCACCAGTGGTGCTGCTCAGGGCAGAGCTGGGGCTGCTGTACAGACTCAGCTCGTCTGATCCTCTCTGCAGAAACACAAACACACGCATTGAGAAACAGTCAATCTGCACGAGTCACATCGTCTCTGTTGGTTTATTGTTACATAATTAGAGATGTCCCGATCGGAGCCGATCCCCGATCACGTGATCGGGGATCGGCTCCGATCACGTGATCGGGGATCGGCTCCGATCACGTGATCGGGGATCGGCTCCGATCACGTGATCGGAGCCGATCCCCGATCACGTGATTTTCTAAAAATCGGGGATCGGGATTTTTTTTTTTTTTATATAATTTTTGTTATTATTATTTAATGTTACAAAACAAAAATGACCATGTTCACGTCTTAAAGTCATCCTGAGGACTTAGTTTTGGTTTAAAATTACACAACATCATGTATGTGTTGCTTTCTTTGGGCTTGTTTTCAGACCTGGTTATCTCTCTCAAAGCAACAGAGTGGGCGCAGTGTCTAATAGTAGCAGCAAGCTAACGAGAGGCTACGTTCAGCTGGTGACTCGGGAGTCGGGACGGAGAACATGTCAGGAGTTTGGGAAGTATTATAAAATTGAAAGCGAAGGCAGTGTAACAGCCAGATGCAATGTTTGCAAGAAGGAGGTTCCGCGTGGTGGAAAGAACAGAGCTACGTTCAACACGACCAATCTAATACGCTACCTGAGAAAAAAACAAACACCAACAACAACACGGCGAGTACACAGCGGCCACTCGGGTAACGGCACGGAAACAACCGACACTTTCAGAGGCTTTCAAAAGGAAAGAGAAACTGCCCCAGAACAGAGACAAGACCAACACAATAACAGCAAGATAGCTGAACTCATCGCGTTGGATGACCAGCCGTTATCTGTTACCTTTCTTTTCTCTTAACGCATTGCATAAAGATCGGATCGGGAAAAATCGGTATCGCGCAGATTGTCAAAATCAAATGATCGGAATCGGATCGGGAGCAAAAAAAGGTGATCGGGACATCCCTACATCCTATACATAAGTGTGTCATCAAATCATCTGTGCACTTCATCACAAGCGATATTATGAGTAGGGTTGGGTACCGAGAACCGGTTCCAACATTTCGATTCCAACGGCATCATTTAGAAATGTGAATTTCGGTTCCGCTTTTCGATGCTGAGGAAATGTTCCTCGCCGCTCTCCGTAGCCTACTGCGTGACTGCGGCGGGAAATGTAGCGTTGTACCTACACTTCCTGCAGCGAGCAACTACCCATGTTCGCTTAGGGCGCCCAGATCTGTGGAGGCGCTGCGCTGGCAGCTCTGGGAGGAAACAGTTTTGACCGTTGGGGCTCATCCTAATGTTCGGCCTTGATGGAACAACATTCATAATTAAGTAAATGTAACACCCTTTTCACCGGTTACACGTTTCATTCGCCCTGTACGATGGGCGCTGCAAGTGATGAAAATGGGGGATGTCGGCTTATCTGGCGCCCGCAGCTCACAGCCACGAGCGAGGGAGTGTGGGACCGGTACGCGCTGTTGTTGTTAGCATCTGGTGCTAGCTGCGCTAACGGAAGAAGAAGATGTGTCTCCATGATGTGGAGGAGAGTCCTCTCCAGTCAGATGAGGCTGGTAGCTTCAGCTCAGTGAGGTGAAGGACTTGAGTGTTAGATAGTTCACTTTAGTCTCAGTTATCTCAGTGGGTCTCAAACGGTTTGATCACGATGTTTGGAAACACATATTTCCAAGGCTCTCTTTTGTATTATTGGGATGAAACAGGTTTGAAATCATTCCAATGTGAACTATAGGACAGTAAACCAGACATATCGTTTAAACTGGAGAGATAAACACATATGCATAAATAAAATAGTTAAAATAAGATATGATGAACAACAAAACTAAAACACGTTCCATGTATTGTTATTAGCTATGGGTTACTGGTTATGCTCACATACTGATTTAATTATTCAAATGTAAACCGATCTTCTTCATCTGGTGTGTTTCGAGTTGTACCCCTAGATCTAGCCTCTAGTCATTCTGCTCAAAGTGCACCAGATTGAAGCATTTTGCTTTAAAGTGTTCAAACCTTTCTTCCCGGTACGCCTGAGAGGCAGGTGCTGGTGTTTCTCAACACAGAACTGTCTTTAAGAGTTGCCCTGCTGCAGCTTCAGAGGTTCAGGTTGCAGCTACAGAGCAGGGAACACCAAACTGATTCATGTGGATATTACTGGAAACTAACCTGTGTGAAAGTCTCTCGAATAAATGTAATTCTGTTGGTGGAAGAAGCAAGTATCATTTGTTACCCCTCAAAGAATCTGAATCGAGAAGTGGAATCGGAATCGTGGAATTCAAACGATACCCAACCCTAGTTATGAAGTCTGAATACTGATATCAGCCTGAGCAGTAAATGAACATCTATGACAGATACGGATAGAAAACACACGTATCTACAAGCATCCAACCAATCAATTACAGCTCTAATGTTCCTGACATGGAGAAGAGAGGAGGACAAAGGAGAGGTCTCTGGAGGAGGAGGAGGAGGAGGAGGAGGAGGAGGAGGAGGAGGAGGAGGAGGAGGAGGAGGAAGAAGCTCTGAGTGTAATCTGTGTGAGTTTAAGATGCCAGGACGTCTCATCCTGAGTCCCAGCAGAATCTACAGCTGACTGATGGTCTGAACACAGCCTGGGGACCCATCACACCACACACACACACACACACACACACACACACACACACCCACACACACACACACACACACACACACACAACACACAACACACACACACACACCACACACACCACACACACACACACACACCCACACACCACACACACACACACACACACACACACACACACACACACAACAACACACACACACACACACACACCCACACACACTTTGTTCTGGCGCCGGTGTTCTTTATGGTCACGATAAAGCCGCGCCTCACAGCGACAAGAGGAATAAATTCAGAGCGTATGAAAATCGTCCCTCGTGCGTTAAGCGACATTATTCCTCCAACAGCTGGAGTTCAGACGGAGCTGAGATACCGAGGAAATAAACTTCTGACTTTACGGCTGCCTCCCTGAAGAGAGGAGCTCTGAGCAGGAACCGACCAATCAGGTGTCAGAAGCTGATATTAAAATAACCTCATTGTTTGCGTCTGCAGCGAGGACCCTCCGTCTCTTCCGTCTGATTCAGGGACGTTTGTGGCTTAGAAACGCTTTGAAACACAGATCAATGAAACCTCTCGGCGTAGCGCGGAGCAGGGCGGGCAGGGCGCGGAGCAGGGCGCGGAGCAGGGCGCGGAGCAGGGCGCGGAGCAGGGCGCGGAGCAGGGCGGCTCGATTACGGCACAAATCAGAATCTCAATTATTTGGGTGAATAATTGTAAATGCGATTATCATTGACTTCGAAAGCATCCATTTATTGTACTTTAAAACAAATACAAATAATAATTTGAACTTTTAACTGTTGAGTTATACGTTCAGGGTAATCAACTGAACAACCAATACAAATAAATATACATTCATTAAATAAATAATATCAAATAATAAATACCAATAAACAAGATCAGCACACGTTGCAGTGCACCGTCACAACGTGAACACGCCTCAGCACAGAGCCACGTGTTGGTGAAACACGCCCACTCGCTCCACCGGGTCAACGACTGGTATCACGATCATTAAACACGATTATCCATTTACTTTGAAAAACATCCATTATTGGAAAAAAACATTTGAACTGTTAGTTTTTAACAGTTTACCGTGAACTTTGAGTAGAACTCAACTGAAGAAAAGAAGAAGAAGATAATAATAATACAAAAGTACCGTACTTTCCGGACTATACAGCGCACCTGCATATGAGCCGCAGCAGCTAAACTGTCCGTCTGTCGCTCTCGTTCTGTCTCTCGTTCCACTTTCACTTTGGCGCGCTACCTGTCTCGCTCTTTCCGGCCTCCAGCTTTTCCTGCTGGAGCCCGCCGCTTAAAGGAGGCGGGCGCGGACCGTCCTAGAGCCCGTAGTGTTAAAGGTGGTTAATTTTACCTGTAAAACCCATAGATTCAGGAGGTCCCCTAGTGGCCGTTAGCTGGACACACAAAATGGGGGAAAAAGTCGCGGCTTATAGTCCGAAAAGTACGGTAATCGTTTTATTTAGATTACGTTGTTTTCGTAATCACGATTAAAATACGATTGATTGAGCAGCCCTAGAGTGGATGCTAGAGATTATATTAACATTCATTTGTATCCTCTGGTCCGATAAGCAACTTTCAAGGCATTAATATCGCAGTAGAAAATCCACGACATGCGATTTGATCAGCGAACGTAACGCCATACTTTAGATATAAAGCATTATGTTAGGGATCATTGATAACTCCTCCACCCTGCTGCTCGTGTGTCACCCTGTTTGAATCACCCTGAGGAGTCCAACCTCTTCCATAGCGTAGGAACAGCCTGAGGTGTGTGTGTGTGTGTGTGAACGTGAGGCAACACAGTCAGAAACTCACCTTCACTCCAACTGCAACGTCACTGATGCTGGAAGAGAAGACAGAGTGAAGACGTTATCAAACCTGCAGCAGGGTTTTAAAACCACATCATCGATTCTAACCATCTGGAGGTCATCGTGGCAGATCTGTGGTACAGTAAACATCTAACGCACCCACAAGTATCGTCTGCACATCCAAACCGTGTGCAGCAGCAGCAGTAGCAGTGATGGCCAACAGATCAACTACACCTGTGTGTGTTGTTGGTCAACTAACCCTAGTTTATAGATTTATTTTCTTCAAGGCCTACTGTATATTTTCTACTTGTTAATGCTGCTTTTATTCTATTTTGAGATGTTTGAATTCCAGTATTGTTTATTTCTACTCTTTAAGTTCTACTTATGTCCAAAGCCTTGTTTTGATGCGGCTGCAATGCAAACATTTCCCACATTTGGATCAATTAAGTACTTCTAATTTATCTTATATGGGTTGGTCTTTGGTAGTGAGAGGTACAGAGGAAGTAAGGAAGGACGGAACACACACAACACACCACACACACACCACCACACACACAACACACACACCACACACACCACACACACACACAGGCCATTAGACTGTTAAACACCTCATCCAGCTGTTTGCAACTCGTAAGTATCAATATTCCAATTACTGTACTGTATATCTCTTCTGCACTAT
Organism: Chaenocephalus aceratus; assembly: GCA_023974075.1. NCBI lineage: Eukaryota > Metazoa > Chordata > Actinopteri > Perciformes > Channichthyidae > Chaenocephalus > Chaenocephalus aceratus. Next base: position 152,914 of record JAMFTG010000289.1, read on the forward strand.
TTCTATTATATTCTATTTTATTTATACTGCACTATTATCCGTGTTATTGTGTTGCTCTGCTGGAGGAGCCTGTGACCTCAGATTTCATTGTCATATCTCCACTGTAGCTGCTGGGGCACATGATGAGAACAGCCTTGAACCTTGAATTGAGTAGTTACACTATAATAATAATAATAATAATAATAATAATAATAATAATAATAACACGGTGGTTGTGGAAGCCTTTATCAGCGAGCGGATGATCAGAACATCCACCTGGCTGCAGATGGAAATACAACGCATCTGAAAACCCACACACACACACACACACCACCACTGCAGGCCTGTATATAACAGGGCTGATACCACGTGACCCCACATCCCCACTGAAACAGGAACTATGGTCCTTGGATTCACGACCCTGCAGGACAGACACACCCTGCACACAACACACTATTATACAACACTGACTAATAACATTATAAACCCAGCAGTTTATATGCTGGACAATAAGAGTGTGTGATGCGTGCACACACTGATTTAAACGCAGCACACACACTCTGTTGTTATCAGCTCCATGAGCTAGGCTAGCTGTTAGCCCCCACACAAAGGGACTGTCGATACTGTATCACCAGCATGCTAAGTGATGCTAAGCTAAGCTATCCTCTCGTTTAAATACACTCTCTCACACATTCACACTCCCACACACACTCTGCAGATCATCCACACCACACACACCAAATGTAATAAGGGTTAGTAATAATGTATTACCCGTCCATTTCTGCAGAATGTCTCAGTGCGTCCTGCTGCTGCTGTTTACTCCTCCTGTGACACTGCGCACCCTCACTGCGCACACACACACTGCAAAATGGAGGCAAGACGAGGCACGGCGGAAACTGACGGAAGGAGCCGAAGCGAGATATGTATTCAACATCATACCTGTTTATGAAAATTATATTTCACATTCAGGTTCGGACACACATAGGGTAATAAAAATACACTTTCTTTCAAATGAAAGACGTGTTTGCAGAATGATCGAGGGTCGAGTATCTTTTACGACTCAGGTTTATTCAGCAGTAAGTCAAGACATTACAGTAGGCAGTGTTGTCACTACCCGATCTGCCGAATATCACACTGAATACATATTTACTGTGAATGTATGGCATATAGCTGTCTAACAGAAGTTAAATCCATTTCTCACTTATTCTGACAATGTACTTAACCTGTTCAGCCCTGTGCCTGTTTTTCAGGTCTCAGGCTGGAAAATGACATTCCCAGAACAAATGAACATATCTTCTAAAAGGGTTAACTTAATAATCTTTGTTTCTCAAAGTAATGATGAACCTGTGAGTTGGATGTAGAAAAGTCAGAATCAATATAGATGTTTTTTATTTTTAAGAAAAATTCAGATTGAACATGGTAGTGTCCGTCCAAACATTATTTTTGACTTATAGTGAAAACTACCCTTGAATGATGGGATGGTAGACTAAAAGCTTTAGGAATCCAAAGTACAACATATAATAAAGTACCCTGTATCAAGATTGATGCAAAACAAGTGACCTTTTTAGAGGTTTAGCAAAAAAAAACCTCTTCTTCTGGGGTCATTTGGGTGGATTTTCCATATCTCTGGCCCCCCTTTGTCGATGTTGCTTGATTGACATCTCTTTGACCGTTAGAGCCAATGGAATTGAAGGGGGATTTCCACACACACACACGGTAAAACAAAAAGGTGGGGGCTTTCATGCATACAGTTTTGCATCAGAGCGAACCTCTCTCTAGCTCTGACATCTGGGAAACGGAAAAGCAGGTTTATTGCTTATGGATTATCAGAAATCATTTCAAAGGGACTGTTACGTTCCCTCCTAATCTAGGGGTACGAAGGGAAGTAACAAAGCACAGAAATGACCAGGCACGAGAAAAAAAACATAACTGTACATGGAAGCAGACCCGGCGCCAGAACACATCTAAAGGGAGGCACATGATTTTCAAGGTGAGAACAGCGAGACCAACAGCATCGCGTAAAGACGCACACGTTCCGCAAATACATACACAAATAAAGGGCAACAGAGAAACCACTTTGAAGCATTGTGTGCGTGGCAGCACACACACTGGTAAATCACGAGGAGGAGGAGGAGGAGGAGGAGGAGGAGGAGGAGGAGGAGGAGGAGGCGGCACGGAGGAGGAGGCACGGAGGAGGAGGAGGAGGAGAGGGAGGCGGCACGGAGGAGGCGGCACGGAGGAGGAGGAGGAGGGAGGGGAGGAGGAGGAGGAGGAGGAGGAGGCACGGTTCTTTCATCGCTATTTCCATTTTAATAAATCCTTAGACCTTTTGAGCCGGTTTCTGATGTCCATGTTGTAATTCAAACAGAAATGGGAGTCCACAGAATACCCAATAAACAATAAACAAATGCAGAATAGGCGGCAGAGTGTGACGCTGTGATTGGTCTAATGTGGACGAATCACAAATCACAACAGACACATGAATTTATTTTGACGTAGCCTGCGATTTTTTTTTTAGTTACTATCTGACATCACATACATCGTAGCATAAAAGTTCCACCGTTTATTTATAATTATAAATTAATAAAAAACGTGTTTATTGGGGAGGGCAGGGAATGTCAAATGGGAGGGCCTTGCTCCCACAGCGCCGGGCATGCAGGGAAGGCTCCTGCGAGGCAAGGCAAGTTTATTTATATAGCACTTTTCAACACAAGGCAATTCAAAGTGCTTTACAAAAACGAAAGACATTAAGAAAATGGCATTTAAAATCAGTCATTAAAAATAAAAGCCAATAAAATAAACATTTAAAAGAAAAAGTACATGGATAAAAGTTACAGTGCAGTCTAAGATATGAATAGTTCAATTAAAGCAGTGACAAAAGAAAAGTCTTCCTGCTGGATTTGAAAGTAGTCAGAGTTGCAGCGGACCTGCAGGTTTCTGGGAGTTTGTTCCAGATTGTTTGGAGCATAATAACTGAACGCTGCTTCTCCATGTTTAGTTCTGACTCTGGGGACAGGAAGCTGACCAGTCCCTGAAGACCTGAGAGATCTGTCTCTGGGGACAGGAAGCTGACCAGTCCCTGAAGACCTGAGAGATCTGTCTCTGGGGACAGGAAGCTGACCAGTCCCTGAAGACCTGAGAGATCTGTCTCTGGGGACAGGAAGCTGACCAGTCCCTGAAGACCTGAGAGATCTGTCTCTGGGGACAGGAAGCTGACCAGTCCCTGAAGACCTGAGAGATCTGTCTCTGGGGACAGGAAGCTGACCAGTCCCTGAAGACCTGAGAGATCTGTCTCTGGGGACAGGAAGCTGACCAGTCCCTGAAGACCTGAGAGATCTGGATGGTTCATCATTCAGCAGGAGGTCAGAGATGTATTTTGGGCCTAAAACCATTCAGTGCTTTATAAACCAGCAGCAGTATTTAGAAATCTATTCTTGACACACAGGAAGCCAGTGTGAAGACTTCAGAACTGGAGTGATGTGATCCACTTTCTTAGGCTGCGGCCACACGAGGACAAATTCGGTCGTTTGCGTTACTGTTTAGTGTCATATAGGACCGTTCGGCCGCACGAGGACGACCGAATACGGCACTAAACGACTGAGGAAACGATAACGGGTCCCAAGGTGGATAGAAAGGCATACGCAACTCTCTGGGGAGTCCAACGGCTCCGTGTGTGCGCCCTATCCGAACATTTTCAGATCACTGATAGTGATTGCGCAATAGCCCCGCCTCTCCCCACCTCCGCTCACCCCCCCGCGCCATTGCTGAAGTGTTTCGCCACCAACAACAACACAATGGCGGATCGCAGAGTTGCTATCGTGCTCCGGACGCTATTGACCATGCTACAGTTGTTTGTGCACATCTACAGCAATAATGATGAGGCAATAGCCCCGCCTCCCCACCTCTGCTGCTCAAACCCGCGTCAAAGTAAACTGCACCCTGAATTCAGATTATTGATCTTTCTCTCGATATGGACCTAAACGCGAGTGAAGTGTAATCTGACAGGACGGAGACACGCAGCTTCTGCTCACCTGCAGCTCCTCCCGCTGCAGCAACACACACACTTCAAGTCAGATCATCACCTTAGCTATTTTAATTACCTCTCAAACTCCTAAACTAGTTATACATATGTTTATTTTTACTGTCGGCCGGGTCACTCGTTACTGGATCAGCTGCTGCATGAGACAGACACTGACGCTGTCCGAAGAGAGGGGAGGGAAAAGAGAGGCTCCGTGTATTTTATTATTATATTATATAGAGTCGTTATTCATTTGTTTTAAAGCTCAATAAATAACGAAGAACACCTCTGACCGGAAGATTTAAACTTTAATACACGTTGACTGGCGAAAAACTCTGCCCGGTTCCCTCGGCCCCCACCGCGGAGAATAAACAGAAGTGCAACCATGACAACCATGCTTCTTCGCTGCTTTTGTGGAGGAAGTTACAGCGCCACTACAGGCTCCTGCATGTACTGCAGCTTCTCCAGCGGCTGGAGCTAAACGGAGCGGTCTCGTGTGGCAGACACTATCCGGATAACTATGCGTGTGGACGGAAGCTTGTTTGCGATTGCGTTTGCGTTAATCCTATGCGTTTAGCCGTTTTCGTCCT
>JAMFTG010000289.1:165000-199402 GCA_023974075.1 Chaenocephalus aceratus
TCTTAGAGCGCGGCGTAAAGCGTCTTTGAGCACGGCGTAAAGCGTGTTTGAGCACGGCGTAAAGCGTCTTTGAGCACGGCGTAAAGCGTGTTTGAGCACGGCGTAAAGCGTCTTTGAGCACGGCGTAAAGCGTCTTCGAGCACGGCGTAAAGCGTCTTTGAGCGTGGCGTAAAGCGTACAGCGTCTTTGAGCGTGGCGTAAAGCGTCTTCGAGCGTGGCGTAAAGCGTCTTCGAGCACGGCGTAAAGCGTCTTTGAGCACGGCGTAAAGCGTCTTTGAGCAGGGCGTAAATCGTCTTTGAGCACGGCGTAAAGCGTCTTTGAGCACGGCGTAAAGCGTCTTTGAGCACGGCGTAAAGCGTCTCTGAGCACGGCGTAAAGCGTCTTTGAGCGCGGCGTAAAGCGTCTTAGAGCACGGCGTAAAGCGTACAGCGTCTTTGAGCGTGGCGTAAAGCGTCTTCGAGCGTGGCGTAAAGCGTCTTCGAGCACGGCGTAAAGCGTCTTTGAGCACGGCGTAAAGCGTCTTTGAGCACGGCGTAAAGCGTCTTTGAGCACGGCGTAAAGCGTCTTAGAGCGCGGCGTAAAGCGTCTCTGAGCACGGCGTAAAGCGTCTTTGAGCACGGCGTAAAGCGTGTTTGAGCACGGCGTAAAGCGTCTTTGAGCACGGCGTAAAGCGTGTTTGAGCACGGCGTAAAGCGTCTTTGAGCACGGCGTAAAGCGTGTTTGAGCACGGCGTAAAGCGTCTTTGAGCACGGCGTAAAGCGTCTTCGAGCACGGCGTAAAGCGTCTTTGAGCGTGGCGTAAAGCGTACAGCGTCTTTGAGCGTGGCGTAAAGCGTCTTTGAGCACGGCGTAAAGCGTCTCTGAGCACGGCGTAAAGCGTCTTTGAGCGCGACGTAAAGCGTCTTAGAGCGCGACGTAAAGCGTCTTTGAGCACGGCGTAAAGCGTCTTTGAGCACGGCGTAAAGCGTCTCTGAGCACGGCGTAAAGCGTCTTTGAGCGCGACGTAAAGCGTCTTAGAGCGCGACGTAAAGCGTCTTTGAGCACGGCGTAAAGCGTGTTTGAGCACGGCGTAAAGCGTCTTTGAGCACGGCGTAAAGCGTCTTCGAGCACGGCGTAAAGCGTCTTTGAGCGTGGCGTAAAGCGTACAGCGTCTTTGAGCGTGGCGTAAAGCGTCTTCGAGCGTGGCGTAAAGCGTCTTCGAGCACGGCGTAAAGCGTGTTTGAGCACGGCGTAAAGCGTCTTTGAGCACGGCGTAAAGCGTCTTCGAGCACGGCGTAAAGCGTCTTTGAGCGTGGCGTAAAGCGTACAGCGTCTTTGAGCGTGGCGTAAAGCGTCTTCGAGCGTGGCGTAAAGCGTCTTTGAGCACGGCGTAAAGCGTCTTTGAGCGCGGCGTAAAGCGTCTTTGAGCGCGGCGTAAAGCGACTTTGAGGGCGGCGTAAAGCGTCTTTGAGCACGGCGTAAAGCGTAAAGCGTCTTTGAGCACGGCGTAAATTGTCTTTGAGCACGTCGTAAAGCGTCTATGAGCACGGCGTAAAGCGTCTTTGAGCGCGGCGTAAAGCGTCTTCGAGCGGGGCGTAAAGCATCTTTGAGCACGGCGTAAAGCGTCTTTGAGCACGGCGTAAAGCGTCTTTGAGCACGGCATAAAGCGTCTTTGAGCGCGGCGTAAAGCGTCTTTGAGCGCGGCGTAAAGCGACTTTGAGGGCGGCGTAAAGCGTCTTTGAGCACGGCGTAAAGTGTAAAGCGTCTTTGAGCACGGCGTAAATTGTCTTTGAGCACGTCGTAAAGCGTCTATGAGCACGGCGTAAAGCGTCTTTGAGCACGGCGTAAAGCGTCTTTGGGCACGACGTGAAGCGTCTTTGAGCACGGCGTAAAGCGTCTTTGAACACGGCATAAAGCGTCTTTGAGCACAGCGTAAAGCGTCTTCGAGCACAGCGTAAAGCATAAAGCGTCTTTGAGCACGGCGTAAAGCGTACAGCGTCTTTGAGCGTGGCGTAAAGCGTCTTTGAGCGTGGCGTAAAGCGTCTTCGAGCACGGCGTAAAGCGTCTTCGAGCGGGGCGTAAAGCGTCTTTGAGCACGGCGTAAAGCGTCTTTGAGCACGGCGTAAAGCGTCTTTGAGCACGGCGTAAAGCGTCTTTGAGCGCGGCGTAAAGCGTCTTCGAGTGCGGCGTAAAGCGTCTTTGAGCGCGGCGTAAAGCGTCTTTGAGCACGGCGTAAAGCGTCTTTGAGAATGGCGTAAAGCGTCTTTGAGCACGGCGTAAAGCGTCTCTGAGCACAACGTAAAGCGTCTTTGAGCGTGGCGTAAAGCGTCTTTGAGCGTGGCGTAAAGCGTCTTGGAGCGTGGCGTAAAGCGTCTTCGAGCACGGCGTAAAGCGTCTTCGAGCAGGGCGTAAAGCGTCTTTGAGCACGGCGTAAAGCGTGTTTGAGCACGGCGTAAAGCGTCTTTGAGCGCGGCGTAAAGCGTCTTTGAGCGCGGCGTAAAGCGTCTTTGAGTGCGGCGTAAAGCGACTTTGAGCACGGCGTAAAGCGTCTTTGAGCACGGCGTAAAGCGTCTTAGAGCGCGGCGTAAAGCGTCTTTGAGCACGGCGTAAAGCGTGTTTGAGCACGGCGTAAAGCGTCTTTGAGCACGGCGTAAAGCGTGTTTGAGCACGGCGTAAAGCGTCTTTGAGCACGGCGTAAAGCGTCTTCGAGCGTGGCGTAAAGCGTACAGCGTCTTTGAGCGTGGCGTAAAGCGTCTTCGAGCACGGCGTAAAGCGTCTTTGAGCACAGGGTAAAGCGTCTTTGAGCACGGCGTAAAGCGTCTTTGAGCACGGCGTAAAGCGTCTCTGAGCACGGCGTAAAGCGTCTTTGAGCGCGGCGTAAAGCGTCTTAGAGCGCGACGTAAAGCGTCTTTGAGCACGGCGTAAAGCGTGTTTGAGCACGGCGTAAAGCATCTTTGAGCACGGCGTAAAGCGTGTTTGAGCACGGCGTAAAGCGTCTTTGAGCACGGCGTAAAGCGTCTTCGAGCACGGCGTAAAGCGTCTTTGAGCGTGGCGTAAAGCGTACAGCGTCTTTGAGCGTGGCGTAAAGCGTCTTCGAGCGTGGCGTAAAGCGTCTTCGAGCACGGCGTAAAGCGTCTTTGAGCACGGCGTAAAGCGTCTTTGAGCACGGCGTAAAGCGTCTTTGAGCGCGGCGTAAAGCGTCTTTGAGCGCGGCGTAAAGCGACTTTGAGGGCGGCGTAAAGCGTCTTTGAGCACGGCGTAAAGCGTAAAGCGTCTTTGAGCACGGCGTAAATTGTCTTTGAGCACGTCGTAAAGCGTCTATGAGCACGGCGTAAAGCGTCTTTGAGCGCGGCGTAAAGCGTCTTCGAGCGGGGCGTAAAGCATCTTTGAGCACGGCGTAAAGCGTCTTTGAGCACGGCGTAAAGCGTCTTTGAGCACGGCATAAAGCGTCTTTGAGCGCGGCGTAAAGCGTCTTTGAGCGCGGCGTAAAGCGACTTTGAGGGCGGCGTAAAGCGTCTTTGAGCACGGCGTAAAGTGTAAAGCGTCTTTGAGCACGGCGTAAATTGTCTTTGAGCACGTCGTAAAGCGTCTATGAGCACGGCGTAAAGCGTCTTTGAGCACGGCGTAAAGCGTCTTTGGGCACGGCGTAAAGCGTCTTTGGGCACGACGTGAAGCGTCTTTGAGCACGGCGTAAAGCGTCTTTGAACACGGCATAAAGCGTCTTTGAGCACGGCGTAAAGCGTCTTCGAGCACAGCGTAAAGCATAAAGCGTCTTTGAGCACGGCGTAAAGCGTACAGCGTCTTTGAGCGTGGCGTAAAGCGTCTTTGAGCGTGGCGTAAAGCGTCTTCGAGCACGGCGTAAAGCGTCTTCGAGCGGGGCGTAAAGCGTCTTTGAGCACGGCGTAAAGCGTCTTTGAGCACGGCGTAAAGCGTCTTTGAGCACGGCGTAAAGCGTCTTTGAGCGCGGCGTAAAGCGTCTTTGAGTGCGGCGTAAAGCGACTTTGAGCGCGGCGTAAAGCGTCTTTGAGCACGGCGTAAAGCGTCTTTGAGAATGGCGTAAAGCGTCTTTGAGCACGGCGTAAAGCGTCTCTGAGCACAACGTAAAGCGTCTTTGAGCGTGGCGTAAAGCGTCTCTGAGCACAACGTAAAGCGTCTTTGAGCGTGGCGTAAAGCGTATTTGAGCACGGCGTAAAGCGTCTTCGAGCACGGCGTAAAGCGTCTCTGAGCACGGCGTAAAGCGTCTTTGAGCGTGGCGTAAAGCGTATTTGAGCACGGCGTAAAGCGTCTCTGAGCGCGGCGTAAAGCGTCTCTGAGCACGGCGTAAAGCGTCTTTGAGCGCGGCGTAAAGCGTCTTTGAGCACGGCGTAAAGCGTGTTTGAGCACGGCGTAAAGCGTCTTTGAGCACGGCGTAAAGCGTCTTTGAGCACGGCGTAAAGCGTCTTTGAGCACGGCGTAAAGCGTCTTCGAGCGCGGCGTAAAGCGTTTTCGAGCACGGCGTAAAGCGTCTTCGAGCACAGCGTAAAGCGTCTTCGAGCACAGCGTAAATTGTCTTCGAGCACGGCGTGAAGCGTCTTTGAGCACGGCGTAAAGCGTCTTTGAGCACGGCATAAAGCGTCTTTGAGCACGGCGTAAAGCGTAAAGCGTCTTTGAGCACGGCGTAAAGCGTAAAGCGTCTTTGAGCGTGGCGTAAAGCGTCTTTGAGCACGGCGTAAAGCGTCTTTGAGCACAGCGTAAAGCGTAAAGCGTCTTTGAGCGTGGCGTAAAGCGTCTTTGAGCGTGGCGTAAAGCGTCTTCGAGCACGGCGTAAAGCGTCTTCGAGCGGGGCGTAAAGCGTCTTTGAGCACGGCGTAAAGCGTCTTTGAGCACGGCGTAAAGCGTCTTCGAGCACGGCGTAAAGCGTCTTCGAGCGGGCGTAAAGCGTCTTCGAGCGCGGCGTAAAGCGTCTTCGAGCGCGGCGTAAAGCGTCTTCGAGCGCGGCGTAAAGCGTCTTCGAGCACGGCGTTAAGCGTCTTCGAGCACGGCGTAAAGCGTCTTTAAGCGTGGCGTAAAGCGTACAGCGTCTTTGAGCGTGGCGTAAAGCGTCTTCGAGCGTGGCGTAAAGCGTCTTCGAGCACGGCGTAAAGCGTCTTCGAGCGGGGCGTAAAGCGTCTTTGAGCACGGCGTAAAGCGTCTTTGAGCACGGCGTAAAGCGTCTTTGAGCACGGCGTAAAGCGTCTCTGAGCACGGCGTAAAGCGTCTTTGAGCGCGGCGTAAAGCGTCTTAGAGCGCGACGTAAAGCGTCTTTGAGCACGGCGTAAAGCGTGTTTGAGCACGGCGTAAAGCATCTTTGAGCACGGCGTAAAGCGTGTTTGAGCACGGCGTAAAGCGTCTTTGAGCACGGCGTAAAGCGTCTTCGAGCACGGCGTAAAGCGTCTTTGAGCGTGGCGTAAAGCGTACAGCGTCTTTGAGCGTGGCGTAAAGCGTCTTCGAGCGTGGCGTAAAGCGTCTTCGAGCACGGCGTAAAGCGTCTTGAGCACGGCGTAAAGCGTCTTTGAGCACGGCGTAAAGCGTCTTTGAGCGCGGCGTAAAGCGTCTTTGAGCGCGGCGTAAAGCGACTTTGAGGGCGGCGTAAAGCGTCTTTGAGCACGGCGTAAAGCGTCTTTGAGCACGGCGTAAATTGTCTTTGAGCACGTCGTAAAGCGTCTATGAGCACGGCGTAAAGCGTCTTTGAGCGCGGCGTAAAGCGTCTTCGAGCGGGGCGTAAAGCATCTTTGAGCACGGCGTAAAGCGTCTTTGAGCACGGCGTAAAGCGTCTTTGAGCACGGCATAAAGCGTCTTTGAGCGCGGCGTAAAGCGTCTTTGAGCGCGGCGTAAAGCGACTTTGAGGGCGGCGTAAAGCGTCTTTGAGCACGGCGTAAAGTGTAAAGCGTCTTTGAGCACGGCGTAAATTGTCTTTGAGCACGTCGTAAAGCGTCTATGAGCACGGCGTAAAGCGTCTTTGAGCACGGCGTAAAGCGTCTTTGGGCACGGCGTAAAGCGTCTTTGGGCACGACGTGAAGCGTCTTTGAGCACGGCGTAAAGCGTCTTTGAACACGGCATAAAGCGTCTTTGAGCACGGCGTAAAGCGTCTTCGAGCACAGCGTAAAGCATAAAGCGTCTTTGAGCACGGCGTAAAGCGTACAGCGTCTTTGAGCGTGGCGTAAAGCGTCTTTGAGCGTGGCGTAAAGCGTCTTCGAGCACGGCGTAAAGCGTCTTCGAGCGGGGCGTAAAGCGTCTTTGAGCACGGCGTAAAGCGTCTTTGAGCACGGCGTAAAGCGTCTTTGAGCACGGCGTAAAGCGTCTTTGAGCGCGGCGTAAAGCGTCTTTGAGTGCGGCGTAAAGCGACTTTGAGCGCGGCGTAAAGCGTCTTTGAGCACGGCGTAAAGCGTCTTTGAGAATGGCGTAAAGCGTCTTTGAGCACGGCGTAAAGCGTCTCTGAGCACAACGTAAAGCGTCTTTGAGCGTGGCGTAAAGCGTATTTGAGCACGGCGTAAAGCGTCTTCGAGCACGGCGTAAAGCGTCTCTGAGCACGGCGTAAAGCGTCTTTGAGCGTGGCGTAAAGCGTATTTGAGCACGGCGTAAAGCGTCTCTGAGCGCGGCGTAAAGCGTCTCTGAGCACGGCGTAAAGCGTCTTTGAGCGCGGCGTAAAGCGTCTTTGAGCACGGCGTAAAGCGTGTTTGAGCACGGCGTAAAGCGTCTTTGAGCACGGCGTAAAGCGTCTTTGAGCACGGCGTAAAGCGTCTTTGAGCACGGCGTAAAGCGTCTTCGAGCGCGGCGTAAAGCGTTTTCGAGCACGGCGTAAAGCGTCTTCGAGCACAGCGTAAAGCGTCTTCGAGCACAGCGTAAATTGTCTTCGAGCACGGCGTGAAGCGTCTTTGAGCACGGCGTAAAGCGTCTTTGAGCACGGCATAAAGCGTCTTTGAGCACGGCGTAAAGCGTAAAGCGTCTTTGAGCACGGCGTAAAGCGTAAAGCGTCTTTGAGCGTGGCGTAAAGCGTCTTTGAGCACGGCGTAAAGCGTCTTTGAGCACAGCGTAAAGCGTAAAGCGTCTTTGAGCGTGGCGTAAAGCGTCTTTGAGCGTGGCGTAAAGCGTCTTCGAGCACGGCGTAAAGCGTCTTCGAGCGGGGCGTAAAGCGTCTTTGAGCACGGCGTAAAGCGTCTTTGAGCACGGCGTAAAGCGTCTTTGAGCACGGCGTAAAGCGTCTTTGAGCGCGGCGTAAAGCGTCTTTGAGTGCGGCGTAAAGCGACTTTGAGCGCGGCGTAAAGCGTCTTTGAGCACGGCGTAAAGCGTCTTTGAGCGCGGCGTAAAGCGTCTTTGAGTGCGGCGTAAAGCGACTTTGAGCGCGGCGTAAAGCGTCTTTGAGCACAACGTAAAGCGTCTTTGAGCGTGGCGTAAAGCGTCTTTGAGCACGGCGTAAAGCGTCTTCGAGCACGGCGTAAAGCGTCTTCGAGCGGGCGTAAAGCGTCTTCGAGCGCGGCGTAAAGCGTCTTCGAGCGCGGCGTAAAGCGTCTTCGAGCGCGGCGTAAAGCGTCTTCGAGCACGGCGTTAAGCGTCTTCGAGCACGGCGTAAAGCGTCTTTGAGCGTGGCGTAAAGCGTACAGCGTCTTTGAGCGTGGCGTAAAGCGTCTTCGAGCGTGGCGTAAAGCGTCTTCGAGCACGGCGTAAAGCGTCTTCGAGCGGGGCGTAAAGCGTCTTTGAGCACGGCGTAAAGCGTCTTTGAGCACGGCGTAAAGCGTCTTTGAGCACGGCGTAAAGCGTCTTTGAGCACGGCGTAAAGCGTCTTTGAGCGCGGCGTAAAGCGTCTTTGAGCGCGGCGTAAAGCGACTTTGAGGGCGGCGTAAAGCGTCTTTGAGCACGGCGTAAAGCGTAAAGCGTCTTTGAGCACGGCGTAAATTGTCTTTGATCACGTCGTAAAGCGTCTATGAGCACGGCGTAAAGCGTCTTTGAGCACGGCGTAAAGCGTCTTTGGGCACGGCGTAAAGCGTCTTTGAACACGGCATAAAGCGTCTTTGAGCACGGCGTAAAGCGTAAAGCGTCTTTGAGCACGGCGTAAAGCGTCTTTGAGCACAGCGTAAAGCGTAAAGCGTCTTTGAGCACGGCGTAAAGCGTACAGCGTCTTTGAGCGTGGCGTAAAGCGTCTTTGAGCGTGGCGTAAAGCGTCTTCGAGCACGGCGTAAAGCGTCTTCGAGCGGGGCGTAAAGCGTCTTTGAGCACGGCGTAAAGCGTCTTTGAGCACGGCGTAAAGCGTCTTTGAGCGCGGCGTAAAGCGTCTTTGAGCGCGGCGTAAAGCGTCTTTGAGCGCGGCGTAAAGCGACTTTGAGCGCGGCGTAAAGCGTCTTTGAGCACGGCGTAAAGCGTCTTTGAGAATGGCGTAAAGCGTCTTTGAGCACGGCGTAAAGCGTCTCTGAGCACAACGTAAAGCTTCTTTGAGCGTGGCGTAAAGCGTCTTCGAGCACGGCGTAAAGCGTCTTCGAGCACGGCGTAAAGCGTCTTCGAGCGGGCGTAAAGCGTCTTCGAGCGCGGCGTAAAGCGTCTTCGAGCGCGGCGTAAAGCGTCTTCGAGCGCGGCGTAAAGCGTCTTCGAGCGCGGCGTAAAGCGTCTTCGAGCACGGCGTAAAGCGTCTTCGAGCACGGCGTAAAGCGTCTTCGAGCGCGGCGTAAAGCGTCTTTGAGCGCGGCGTAAAGCGTCTTTGAGCACGGCGTAAAGCGTCTTCGAGCACGGCGTAAATTGTCTTCGAGCACGGCGTAAAGCGTCTTTGAGCACGGCGTAAAGCGTCTTTGAGCGCGGCGTAAAGCGTCTTTGAGAACGGCGTAAAGCGTCTTCGAGCGCGGCGTAAAGCGTCTTCGAGCACGGCGTAAAGCGTCTTTGAGCACGGCGTAAAGCGTCTTCGAGCACGGCGTACATTTTCTTCGAGCACGGCGTAAAGCGTCTTTGAGCACGGCGTAAAGCGTCTTTGAGCGCGGCGTAAAGCGTCTTTGAGTGCGGCGTAAAGCGACTTTGAGCGCGGCGTAAAGCGTCTTTGAGCACGGCGTAAAGCGTCTTTGAGAATGGCGTAAAGCGTCTTTGAGCACGGCGTAAAGCGTCTCTGAGCACAACGTAAAGCGTCTTTGAGCGTGGCGTAAAGCGTCTTTGAGCGTGGCGTAAAGCGTCTTTGAGCGTGGCGTAAAGCGTCTTCGAGCGGGGCGTAAAGCGTCTTTGAGCACGGCGTAAAGCGTCTTGAGCACGGCGTAAAGCGTCTTTGAGCACGGCGTAAAGCGTCTTTGAGCGCGGCGTAAAGCGTCTTTGAGTGCGGCGTAAAGCGTCTTTGAGCACGGCGTAAAGCGTCTTTGAGAATGGCGTAAAGCGTCTTTGAGCACGGCGTAAAGCGTCTTTGAGAATGGCGTAAAGCGTCTTTGAGCACGGCGTAAAGCGTCTTTGAGCGCGGCGTAAAGCGTCTTTGAGTGCGGCGTAAAGCGTCTTTGAGCACGGCGTAAAGCGTCTTTGAGAATGGCGTAAAGCGACTTTGAGCGCGGCGTAAAGCGTCTTTGAGCACGGCGTAAAGCGTCTTTGAGAATGGCGTAAAGCGTCTTTGAGCACGGCGTAAAGCGTCTCTGAGCACAACGTAAAGCGTCTTTGAGCGTGGCGTAAAGCGTCTTTGAGCGTGGCGTAAAGCGTCTTCGAGCACGGCGTAAAGCGTCTTCGAGCGGGGCGTAAAGCGTCTTTGAGCACGGCGTAAAGCGTCTTTGAGCACGGCGTAAAGCGTCTTTGAGCACGGCGTAAAGCGTCTTTGAGCGCGGCGTAAAGCGTCTTTGAGCGCGGCGTAAAGCGACTTTGAGCGCGGCGTAAAGCGTCTTTGAGCACGGCGTAAAGCGTAAAGCGTCTTTGAGCACGGCGTAAAGCGTCTTCGAGCGCGGCGTAAAGCGTCTTCGAGCGCGGCGTAAAGCGTCTTCGAGCGCGGCGTAAAGCGTCTTTGAGCACGGCGTAAAGCGTCTATGAGCACGGCGTAAAGCGTCTTTGAGCACGGCGTAAAGCGTCTTTGAGAATGGCGTAAAGCGTCTTTGAGCATTGCGTAAAGCGTCTCTGAGCACAACGTAAAGCGTCTTTGAGCGTGGCGTAAAGCGTCTTTGAGCACGGCGTAAAGCGTCTTCGAGCACGGCGTAAAGCGTCTTTGAGCGCGGCGTAAAGCGACTTTGAGCGCGGCGTAAAGCGTCTTTGAGCACGGCGTAAAGCGTCTTTGAGCACGGCGCAAAGCGTCTTTGAGCACGGCGTAAAGCGTCTTTGAGCGCGGCGTAAAGCGTCTTTGAGCGCGGCGTAAAGCGTCTTTGAGCGCGGCGTAAAGCGTCTTTGAGCACGGCGTAAAGCGTCTTTGAGCACGGCGTAAAGCGTAAAGCGTCTTTGAGCACGGCGTAAAGCGTCTTCGAGCGCGGCGTAAAGCGTCTTCGAGCGCGGCGTAAAGCGTCTTCGAGCGCGGCGTAAAGCGTCTTTGAGCACGGCGTAAAGCGTCTATGAGCACGGCGTAAAGCGTCTTTGAGCACGGCGTAAAGCGTCTTTGAGCACGGCGTAAAGCGTCTCTGAGCACAACGTAAAGCGTCTTTGAGCGTGGCGTAAAGCGTCTTCGAGCACGGCGTAAAGCGTCTTCGAGCATGGCGTAAAGCGTCTTCGAGCGGGGCGTAAAGCGTCTTCGAGCGCGGCTTAAAGCGTCTTCGAGCGCGGCGTAAAGCGTCTTTGAGCACGGCGTAAAGCACTTTGAGCACGGCGTAAAGCGTCTTTGAGCACGGCGTAAAGCGTCTTTGAGCACGGCGTAAATTGTCTTTGAGCACGGCGTAAAGCGTCTTTGAGCACGGCGTAAAGCGTCTTTGAGCGCGGCGTAAAGCGTCTTGAGCACGGCGTAAATTGTCTTTGAGCACGGCGTAAAGCGTCTTTGAGCACGGCGTAAATTGTCTTTGAGCACGGCGTAAAGCGTCTTTGAGCACGGCGTAAAGCGTCTTTGAGCACGGCGTAAAGCGTCTTTGGGCACGGCGTAAAGCGTCTTTGGGCACGGCGTAAAGCGTCTTTGAGCACGGCGTAAATTGTCTTTGAGCATGGCGTAAAGGGTCTTTGAGCGCGGCGTAAAGCGTCTTTGAGCGCGGCGTAAAGCGTCTTGGAGCACGGCGTAAAGCGTCTTGGAGCACGGCGTAAAATCGTCTTCGAGCACGGCGTAAAGCGTCTTCGAGCGTGGCGTAAAGCGTCTTCGAGCACGGCGTAAAGCGTCTTTGAGCACGGCGTAAAGCGTCTTTGAGCACGGCGTAAAGCGTCTTTGAGCGCGGCGTAAAGCGTCTTTGAGCGCGGCGTAAAGCGACTTTGAGGGCGGCGTAAAGCGTCTTTGAGCACGGCGTAAAGCGTCTTTGAGCACGGCGTAAATTGTCTTTGAGCACGTCGTAAAGCGTCTATGAGCACGGCGTAAAGCGTCTTTGAGCGCGGCGTAAAGCGTCTTCGAGCGGGGCGTAAAGCATCTTTGAGCACGGCGTAAAGCGTCTTTGAGCACGGCGTAAAGCGTCTTTGAGCACGGCATAAAGCGTCTTTGAGCGCGGCGTAAAGCGTCTTGAGCGCGGCGTAAAGCGACTTTGAGGGCGGCGTAAAGCGTCTTTGAGCACGGCGTAAAGTGTAAAGCGTCTTTGAGCACGGCGTAAATTGTCTTTGAGCACGTCGTAAAGCGTCTATGAGCACGGCGTAAAGCGTCTTTGAGCACGGCGTAAAGCGTCTTTGGGCACGGCGTAAAGCGTCTTTGGGCACGACATGAAGCGTCTTTGAGCACGGCGTAAAGCGTCTTTGAACACGGCATAAAGCGTCTTTGAGCACGGCGTAAAGCGTCTTCGAGCACAGCGTAAAGCATAAAGCGTCTTTGAGCACGGCGTAAAGCGTACAGCGTCTTTGAGCGTGGCGTAAAGCGTCTTTGAGCGTGGCGTAAAGCGTCTTCGAGCACGGCGTAAAGCGTCTTCGAGCGGGGCGTAAAGCGTCTTTGAGCACGGCGTAAAGCGTCTTTGAGCACGGCGTAAAGCGTCTTTGAGCACGGCGTAAGCGTCTTTGAGCGCGGCGTAAAGCGTCTTTGAGTGCGGCGTAAAGCGACTTTGAGCGCGGCGTAAAGCGTCTTTGAGCACGGCGTAAAGCGTCTTTGAGAATGGCGTAAAGCGTCTTTGAGCACGGCGTAAAGCGTCTCTGAGCACAACGTAAAGCGTCTTTGAGCGTGGCGTAAAGCGTATTTGAGCACGGCGTAAAGCGTCTTCGAGCACGGCGTAAAGCGTCTCTGAGCACGGCGTAAAGCGTCTTTGAGCGTGGCGTAAAGCGTATTTGAGCACGGCGTAAAGCGTCTCTGAGCGCGGCGTAAAGCGTCTCTGAGCACGGCGTAAAGCGTCTTTGAGCGCGGCGTAAAGCGTCTTTGAGCACGGCGTAAAGCGTGTTTGAGCACGGCGTAAAGCGTCTTTGAGCACGGCGTAAAGCGTCTTTGAGCACGGCGTAAAGCGTCTTTGAGCACGGCGTAAAGCGTCTTCGAGCGCGGCGTAAAGCGTTTTCGAGCACGGCGTAAAGCGTCTTCGAGCACAGCGTAAAGCGTCTTCGAGCACAGCGTAAATTGTCTTCGAGCACGGCGTGAAGCGTCTTTGAGCACGGCGTAAAGCGTCTTTGAGCACGGCATAAAGCGTCTTTGAGCACGGCGTAAAGCGTAAAGCGTCTTTGAGCACGGCGTAAAGCGTAAAGCGTCTTTGAGCGTGGCGTAAAGCGTCTTTGAGCACGGCGTAAAGCGTCTTTGAGCACAGCGTAAAGCGTAAAGCGTCTTTGAGCGTGGCGTAAAGCGTCTTTGAGCGTGGCGTAAAGCGTCTTCGAGCACGGCGTAAAGCGTCTTCGAGCGGGGCGTAAAGCGTCTTTGAGCACGGCGTAAAGCGTCTTTGAGCACGGCGTAAAGCGTCTTTGAGCACGGCGTAAAGCGTCTTTGAGCGCGGCGTAAAGCGTCTTTGAGTGCGGCGTAAAGCGACTTTGAGCGCGGCGTAAAGCGTCTTTGAGCACGGCGTAAAGCGTCTTTGAGCGC
This sequence comes from Chaenocephalus aceratus, assembly GCA_023974075.1. NCBI lineage: Eukaryota > Metazoa > Chordata > Actinopteri > Perciformes > Channichthyidae > Chaenocephalus > Chaenocephalus aceratus. Next base: position 178,037 of record JAMFTG010000289.1, read on the forward strand.
GGCGTAAAGCGTCTTTGAGTGCGGCGTAAAGCGACTTTGAGCGCGGCGTAAAGCGTCTTTGAGCACAACGTAAAGCGTCTTTGAGCGTGGCGTAAAGCGTCTTTGAGCACGGCGTAAAGCGTCTTCGAGCACGGCGTAAAGCGTCTTCGAGCGGGCGTAAAGTGTCTTCGAGCGCGGCGTAAAGCGTCTTCGAGCGCGGCGTAAAGCGTCTTCGAGCGCGGCGTAAAGCGTCTTCGAGCACGGCGTTAAGCGTCTTCGAGCACGGCGTAAAGCGTCTTTGAGCGTGGCGTAAAGCGTACAGCGTCTTTGAGCGTGGCGTAAAGCGTCTTCGAGCGTGGCGTAAAGCGTCTTCGAGCACGGCGTAAAGCGTCTTCGAGCGGGGCGTAAAGCGTCTTTGAGCACGGCGTAAAGCGTCTTTGAGCACGGCGTAAAGCGTCTTTGAGCACGGCGTAAAGCGTCTTTGAGCACGGCGTAAAGCGTCTTTGAGCGCGGCGTAAAGCGTCTTTGAGCGCGGCGTAAAGCGACTTTGAGGGCGGCGTAAAGCGTCTTTGAGCACGGCGTAAAGCGTAAAGCGTCTTTGAGCACGGCGTAAATTGTCTTTGATCACGTCGTAAAGCGTCTATGAGCACGGCGTAAAGCGTCTTTGAGCACGGCGTAAAGCGTCTTTGGGCACGGCGTAAAGCGTCTTTGAACACGGCATAAAGCGTCTTTGAGCACGGCGTAAAGCGTAAAGCGTCTTTGAGCACGGCGTAAAGCGTCTTTGAGCACAGCGTAAAGCGTAAAGCGTCTTTGAGCACGGCGTAAAGCGTACAGCGTCTTTGAGCGTGGCGTAAAGCGTCTTTGAGCGTGGCGTAAAGCGTCTTCGAGCACGGCGTAAAGCGTCTTCGAGCGGGGCGTAAAGCGTCTTTGAGCACGGCGTAAAGCGTCTTTGAGCACGGCGTAAAGCGTCTTTGAGCGCGGCGTAAAGCGTCTTTGAGCGCGGCGTAAAGCGTCTTTGAGCGCGGCGTAAAGCGACTTTGAGCGCGGCGTAAAGCGTCTTTGAGCACGGCGTAAAGCGTCTTTGAGAATGGCGTAAAGCGTCTTTGAGCACGGCGTAAAGCGTCTCTGAGCACAACGTAAAGCTTCTTTGAGCGTGGCGTAAAGCGTCTTCGAGCACGGCGTAAAGCGTCTTCGAGCACGGCGTAAAGCGTCTTCGAGCGGGCGTAAAGCGTCTTCGAGCGCGGCGTAAAGCGTCTTCGAGCGCGGCGTAAAGCGTCTTCGAGCGCGGCGTAAAGCGTCTTCGAGCGCGGCGTAAAGCGTCTTCGAGCACGGCGTAAAGCGTCTTCGAGCACGGCGTAAAGCGTCTTCGAGCGCGGCGTAAAGCGTCTTTGAGCGCGGCGTAAAGCGTCTTTGAGCACGGCGTAAAGCGTCTTCGAGCACGGCGTAAATTGTCTTCGAGCACGGCGTAAAGCGTCTTTGAGCACGGCGTAAAGCGTCTTTGAGCGCGGCGTAAAGCGTCTTTGAGAACGGCGTAAAGCGTCTTCGAGCGCGGCGTAAAGCGTCTTCGAGCACGGCGTAAAGCGTCTTTGAGCACGGCGTAAAGCGTCTTCGAGCACGGCGTACATTTTCTTCGAGCACGGCGTAAAGCGTCTTTGAGCACGGCGTAAAGCGTCTTTGAGCGCGGCGTAAAGCGTCTTTGAGTGCGGCGTAAAGCGACTTTGAGCGCGGCGTAAAGCGTCTTTGAGCACGGCGTAAAGCGTCTTTGAGAATGGCGTAAAGCGTCTTTGAGCACGGCGTAAAGCGTCTCTGAGCACAACGTAAAGCGTCTTTGAGCGTGGCGTAAAGCGTCTTTGAGCGTGGCGTAAAGCGTCTTTGAGCGTGGCGTAAAGCGTCTTCGAGCGGGGCGTAAAGCGTCTTTGAGCACGGCGTAAAGCGTCTTTGAGCACGGCGTAAAGCGTCTTTGAGCACGGCGTAAAGCGTCTTTGAGCGCGGCGTAAAGCGTCTTTGAGTGCGGCGTAAAGCGTCTTTGAGCACGGCGTAAAGCGTCTTTGAGAATGGCGTAAAGCGTCTTTGAGCACGGCGTAAAGCGTCTTTGAGAATGGCGTAAAGCGTCTTTGAGCACGGCGTAAAGCGTCTTTGAGCGCGGCGTAAAGCGTCTTTGAGTGCGGCGTAAAGCGTCTTTGAGCGCGGCGTAAAGCGTCTTTGAGTGCGGCGTAAAGCGTCTTTGAGCACGGCGTAAAGCGTCTTTGAGAATGGCGTAAAGCGACTTTGAGCGCGGCGTAAAGCGTCTTTGAGCACGGCGTAAAGCGTCTTTGAGAATGGCGTAAAGCGTCTTTGAGCACGGCGTAAAGCGTCTCTGAGCACACGTAAAGCGTCTTTGAGCGTGGCGTAAAGCGTCTTTGAGCGTGGCGTTAAAGCGTCTTCGAGCACGGCGTAAAGCGTCTTCGAGCGGGGCGTAAAGCGTCTTTGAGCACGGTAAGCGTCTTGAACGCGTAAGCGTCTTGAGCACGGCGTAAAGCGTCTTTGAGCGCTGGCGTAAAGCGTCTTTGAGCGCGGCGTAAAGCGACTTTGAGCGCGGCGTAAAGCGTCTTTGAGCACGGCGTAAAGCGTAAAGCGTCTTTGAGCACGGCGTAAAGCGTCTTCGAGCGCGGCGTAAAGCGTCTTCGAGCGCGGCGTAAAGCGTCTTCGAGCGCGGCGTAAAGCGTCTTTGAGCACGGCGTAAAGCGTCTATGAGCACGGCGTAAAGCGTCTTTGAGCACGGCGTAAAGCGTCTTTGAGAATGGCGTAAAGCGTCTTTGAGCATTGCGTAAAGCGTCTCTGAGCACAACGTAAAGCGTCTTTGAGCGTGGCGTAAAGCGTCTTTGAGCACGGCGTAAAGCGTCTTCGAGCACGGCGTAAAGCGTCTTTGAGCGCGGCGTAAAGCGACTTTGAGCGCGGCGTAAAGCGTCTTTGAGCACGGCGTAAAGCGTCTTTGAGCACGGCGCAAAGCGTCTTTGAGCACGGCGTAAAGCGTCTTTGAGCGCGGCGTAAAGCGTCTTTGAGCGCGGCGTAAAGCGTCTTTGAGCGCGGCGTAAAGCGTCTTTGAGCACGGCGTAAAGCGTCTTTGAGCACGGCGTAAAGCGTAAAGCGTCTTTGAGCACGGCGTAAAGCGTCTTCGAGCGCGGCGTAAAGCGTCTTCGAGCGCGGCGTAAAGCGTCTTCGAGCGCGGCGTAAAGCGTCTTTGAGCACGGCGTAAAGCGTCTATGAGCACGGCGTAAAGCGTCTTTGAGCACGGCGTAAAGCGTCTTTGAGCACGGCGTAAAGCGTCTCTGAGCACAACGTAAAGCGTCTTTGAGCGTGGCGTAAAGCGTCTTCGAGCACGGCGTAAAGCGTCTTCGAGCATGGCGTAAAGCGTCTTCGAGCGGGGCGTAAAGCGTCTTCGAGCGCGGCTTAAAGCGTCTTCGAGCGCGGCGTAAAGCGTCTTTGAGCACGGCGTAAAGCACTTTGAGCACGGCGTAAAGCGTCTTTGAGCACGGCGTAAAGCGTCTTTGAGCACGGCGTAAATTGTCTTTGAGCACGGCGTAAAGCGTCTTTGAGCACGGCGTAAAGCGTCTTTGAGCGCGGCGTAAAGCGTCTTTGAGCACGGCGTAAATTGTCTTTGAGCACGGCGTAAAGCGTCTTTGAGCACGGCGTAAATTGTCTTTGAGCACGGCGTAAAGCGTCTTTGAGCACGGCGTAAAGCGTCTTTGAGCACGGCGTAAAGCGTCTTTGGGCACGGCGTAAAGCGTCTTTGGGCACGGCGTAAAGCGTCTTTGAGCACGGCGTAAATTGTCTTTGAGCATGGCGTAAAGGGTCTTTGAGCGCGGCGTAAAGCGTCTTTGAGCGCGGCGTAAAGCGTCTTGGAGCACGGCGTAAAGCGTCTTGGAGCACGGCGTAAATCGTCTTCGAGCACGGCGTAAAGCGTCTTCGAGCGCGGCGTAAAGCGTCTTCGAGCACGGCGTAAAGCGTCTTCGAGCACGGCGTAAAGCGTCTTGAGCACGGCGTAAAGCGTCTATGAGCACGGCGTAAAGCGTCTTTGAGCACGGCGTAAAGCGTCTTTGAGCACGGCGTAAAGCGTCTCTGAGCACAACGTAAAGCGTCTTTGAGCGTGGCGTAAAGCGTCTTCGAGCACGGCGTAAAGCGTCTTCGAGCACGGCGTAAAGCGTCTTCGAGCGGGGCGTAAAGCGTCTTCGAGCGGGGCGTAAAGCGTCTTTGAGCACGGCGTAAAGCGTCTTTGAGCACGGCGTAAATTGTCTTTGAGCACGGCGTAAAGCGTCTTTGAGCGCGGCGTAAAGCGTCTTTGAGCGCGGCGTAAAGCGTCTTTGAGCACGGCGTAAATTGTCTTTGAGCACGGCGTAAAGCGTCTTTGAGCACGGCGTAAATTGTCTTTGAGCACGGCGTAAAGCGTCTTTGAGCACGGCGTAAAGCGTCTTTGAGCACGGCGTAAAGCGTCTTTGGGCACGGCGTAAAGCGTCTTTGGGCACGGCGTAAAGCGTCTTTGAGCACGGCGTAAATTGTCTTTGAGCATGGCGTAAAGGGTCTTTGAGCGCGGCGTAAAGCGTCTTTGAGCGCGGCGTAAAGCGTCTTGGAGCACGGCGTAAATCGTCTTCGAGCACGGCGTAAAGCGTCTTCGAGAACGGCGTAAAGCGTCTTCGAGCACGGCGTAAAGCGTCTTCGAGCACGGCGTAAAGCGTCTTCGAGCACGGCGTAAAGCGTCTTCGAGCACGGCGTAAATTGTCTTTGAGCACGGCGTAAAGCGTCTTTGAGCACGGCGTAAATCGTCTTTGAGCACGGCGTAAAGCGTCTTTGAGCACGGCGTAAAGCGTCTTTGAGCACGGCGTAAAGCGTCTTCGAGCGGGGCGTAAAGAGTCTTCGAGCACGGCGTAAAGCGTCTTTGAGCACGGTGTAAAGCGTCTTTGAGCACAACGTAAAGCGTCTTTGAGCACGTCGTAAAGCGTCTTTGAGCACGGCGTAAAGCGTCTTTGAGCACGGCGTAAAGCGTCTTTGAGCACGGCGTAAAGCGTCTTTGAGCACGGTGTAAAGCGTCTTTGAGCACAACGTAAAGCGTCTTTGAGCACAACGTAAAGCGTCTTTGAGCACGGCGTAAAGCGTCTTTGAGCACGGCGTAAAGCGTCTTTGAGCACGGCATAAAGCGTCTTTGAGCACGGCGTAAAGCGTCTTTGAGCACAGCGTAAAGCGTCTTTGAGCACGGCGTAAAGCGTCTTCGAGCGCGGCGTAAAGCGTCTTTGAGCACGGCGTAAAGCGACTTTGAGCACGGCGCAAAGCGTCTTTGAGCACAACGTAAAGCGTCTTTGAGCACAACGTAAAGCGTCTTTGAGCACGGCGTAAAGCGTCTTTGAGCACGGCGTAAAGCGTCTTTGAGCACGGCGTAAAGCGTCTTTGAGCACGGCGTAAAGCGTCTTTGAGCACGGCGTAAAGCGTCTTTGAGCACGGCGTAAAGCGTCTTTGAGCACGGCGTAAAGCATCTTTGAGCACGGCGTAAAGCGTCTTTGAGCACGGCGTAAAGCGACTTTGAGCACGGCGCAAAGCGTCTTTGAGCACAACGTAAAGCGTCTTTGAGCACAACGTAAAGCGACTTTGAGCACGGCGCAAAGCGTCTTTGAGCACAACGTAAAGCGTCTTTGAGCACGGCGTAAAGCGTCTTTGAGCACGGCGTAAAGCGTCTTTGAGCACAACGTAAAGCGACTTTGAGCACGGCGCAAAGCGTCTTTGAGCACAACGTAAAGCGTCTTTGAGCACGGCGTAAAGCGTCTTTGAGCACGGCGTAAAGCGTCTTTGAGCACGGCGTAAAGCGTCTTTGAGCACGGCGTAAAGCGTCTTTGAGCACGGCGTAAAGCGTCTTTGAGCACGGCGTAAAGCGTCTTTGAGCACGGCGTAAAGCGTCTTTGAGCACGGCGTAAAGCGACTTTGAGCACGGCGCAAAGCGTCTTTGAGCACAACGTAAAGCGTCTTTGAGCACAACGTAAAGCCGTCTTTGAGCACGGCGTAAAGCGTCTTTGAGCACGGCGTAAAGCGTCTTTGAGCACGGCGTAAGCGTCTTTGATACGGCGTAAAGCGTCTTTGAGCACGGCGTAAAGCGTCTTTGAGCACGGCGTAAAGCATCTTTGGGCAAGGCGTAAAGCGTCTTTGAGCACGGCGTAAAGCGTCTTTGAGCACAACGTAAAGCGTCTTTGAGCGCACCGTAAAGCGCTATAAAAATCCAATGTGTTGTGTTGTTATTCCGTGCAGTGTGTGACGTGCCGTGTTGTCTTTGCGTTTTGGATTGATTAAAGCTCCATCTTGTGGCTTCACAAATCACTCTCTCTCTCTCTCTCTCCCTCCCTCCCTCCCTCTCTCTCTCTCTCTCCCTCCCTCCCTCTCTCCCTCTCTCTCTCTTCTCTCTCCTCTCTCTCCTCTCTCACTCTCTCTCTCTCTCTCTCTCTCTCTCTCTCTCTCTCTCTCTCTCTCTCTCTCTCTCTCTCTCTCCCGTTGTCTGTACATGTCGTTCTTCCCTTCGTACCCTTTAGCCCGGAGGGAACAGTGTGATCATAAAGCTGATTCCTAATGACTGCTCTGGTCCTCCGTGAGGCTCGTTCTCTTTGTTTCCTTTGCAGCTCATTTCCTACAGATTGAACAGTTTGAACAGTTTGATCAGTTTGATCAGATTGAACAGATTGATCAGTTTGAACAGATTGAACAGATTGAACAGATTGAACAGATTGATCAGATTGAACAGATTGATCAGTTTGAACAGATTGATCAGATTGATCAGTTTGAACAGTTTGAACAGATTGATCAGATTGATCAGATTGAACAGATTGAACAGATTGATCAGTTTGAACAGTCCAAGCTGTCTCACTTGTCTCTATTCTTGTTTTGCTCGATCTCAGTGCTGCATTTGATGCTATCGACCATGATATCCTATTGCAAAGACTAGAGCACTTAGTTGGCATACAGGGAACTGCTTTAGGCTGGTTTAGGTCCTATCCATCTGAACGCTCCTCAGTTTGTACGTGTTAACGATGAATCTTCCACGCAAACCAAAGTTAGCCATGGAGTGCCACAGGGCTCAGTGCTCGGACCTATTCTGTTCACATTATATATGCTTCCGTTAGGCAATATTATAAGGAATCATTCTGTAAACTTCCATTGTTATGCGGATGATACTAACTAAGATATACTAACTATGGATGGCATTAATTTGGCCTCCAGTGAGACTGTAAGGAATCTTGGTGTTATATTTGATCAGGATTTATCCTTTAACGCACACATAAAATCAATCTCAAGGACCGCCTACTTCCATCTACGTAACATTGCAAAAATCAGGCATATCTTGCCTCAAAACGATGCAGAGAAACTAGTCCATGCATTTGTTACTTCTAGGCTGGATTATTGTAACTCTTTATTATCAGGGAGTACCAAGAAGTCAGTCAAGTCGCTTCAGCTGATTCAAAATGCTGCGGCTCGTGTACTAACCAGAGTTAGGAGAAGGGACCACATGACTCCTGCTCTGGCTGCCTTACACTGGCTCCCTATAGAACACAGGATAGCATTTAAAACTCTTCTTCTCGCCTACAAAGCCCTTAATGGGCAGGCGCCATCTTACCTTAAAGAACTCATTATACCCTACTGTCCTACTAGGGCATTGCGTTCCAATAATGCAGGGTTGTTGGTTGTTCCTAGAGTCTCTAAAAGTACAATGGGAGCCAGAGCCTTTTCTTATCAAGCTCCACATTTGTGGAATCAGCTTCCAGCTTGTGTTCGGGTGGCAGACACCCTATCCGTTTCTAAGAGTGCGCTGAAGACCTTCCTTTTTGATAAAGCTTATAGTTAGGGCTGATTAGATTCAGACCCTAGTTTTGCTGATATAGGCTTAGTTTGTCGGGGGACATCTTACTTCTTCTGTCTCTCATGTCCACTTGTTGCTGATGGTTGTGGTCGAGGAGCTGTCGAGTTTGCACTAACATCAGTAGCATGCTCAGTAGCTACTGAGCATGCTACTGAGCACGCTACTGAGCATGCTACTGAGCATGCTACAGCAGTGAGCAGCAGAGGTGGGGAGAGGCGGGGCTATGGCGTCATCGTTATCGGGAAATGAGCGTATAGGGCGTACACACGGAGCCGCTTGGCCCCCAGAGCGCTACGTCCGCAGATCTATCCACCTCGGGACCCGTTACCGTGTGTGGGGTCCGTTACGGCCTCGTGTGAACGGACCGTCCATACGATAGAGAACGGGAGCGGATAACACGCGCTTGGTGGACGGCTGAGACTGAGATGTCTTCTGGTAGTGAACCAAGAACAGTTCAAGAAGAAGAAAGGTTGCACAAAGACAGAAGAAGAAATAAAGTTTATTGGATAACTTTAAATATGATTGCAGTTTTTATAACCTGTAAATGTAATATACAATATTATTAAGAAAGGTCACAACACCCATCTTCATATGAGGTAGATGTATTCTATATTTAATATTTACACAGCAGCTGGAAATGTTCCAGATAATGACGTGTGTGTGTGTGTGTGTGTGTGTGTGCGCACACAGTATTGACTCACCTGTAAAAGAGAGACTTCTCATGAGCTCTGCACTGAGCACACACACACACACACACACACACACACACACACACACACACACACACACCCACACACACTGCATTAATAAGCAGCGTGCAGGTGCATCCAAATGTCAGCAGCTGTAAATAGGAGGTGTATGTTCCTGACGTACAGTCACACACACGTCAATGAGTGTGTGGAGTGAATAATGACACACACACACACACACACACACACACACACACACACACACACACACACACACACACACACACACACACACATACACACTCACACATAAATCACAGACTGTCCCTGCATGGCAGAGCCACATTATTCGGGCTAGACGCAGCAGAAGACGGAGATTAAAGCGCCTGCAGCGCTGAGCGAGAGACATGGTCTATCACCTCTGAGACAGTACTGCCTCTGGGGAAGTCCTCACCAAGAAGTCATATTATTATTATTAGTATTATTGTTATTATTATGAACCCTTATCAACCGGGAGCTTTCCTCAGGATCCTCTGAGAGGTGCTTTGAGCTTTGACAGCAGGAACCAGGTCTAAGTTTAATAATGTGATGATTGGAGCTTTTAAAAAGTCACTTTAATGACGTTTTAAAATGTTTCCAGGAGATAGGTGACCTTTAGGAGAAGCCGTTTATACTTTGAAACCTCGGTGGAAATGCAGAAAGCTTCCTCGTACTATCCCTCAGGTAAAGGTGAATAATAAGTATTTATATCCTGTACGATTGTCATGAAATGTCACATCAGCATCGTCTCACATTTAAATATCCCAGGCTTCTCTGTCACAGGAACAGTTTGACATTTGGAGACATGATTGTGACAGTCTGTGCAGAAATATGAAGAAACCGCTAGTTAGCTTATCTTAGCACAGTTTGACACCCAGCAACACAGCTGTTTCTACACGGGTTAAACACACACCACGTTACTCAGTTTGAAACAAAGCTCCTCTCTGGCTGAGTGTAGATCTGCCTCCTGTCGGAGAGCAGCCTTTCCTCTGCTCTCCGTCTGCCCTTTAGAGCCAGCAGCTGCGATCACTCTTAGCGCTAATCTGAGCCGCCACATAAATGATCAATAAGTGAAATGTCACGAGACAAAGAGACGATGTGTGTCTGCAGGCGTCTCTGCGTCTCATCGGATCAACGAGATCCAGATACTGCATCGTGAGATGAAAGCACGTTACTCATGGAGGTACTGCATCAGGTGGAGACTCTGCTGATGCATGATGGGTAACTGAACCAAACATTAGACCTTTCTCCCCGCAGCTTGTTGGCAGAAGAGCTTCCTCAGGTCAACTTCAGAGTTTCAGAGTTCAGAGAAGAAACACTGCAGCTTCAGAAACCCAAATGTTCCTCAGAAACATCTTCAGCAACAACACATGCAGCTTCTAGAGAACATCCAGCAACGTGTGGAAACATGCGCAGCGTTTAGAGAACATCTAGCAACGTGTGGTAACATGCGCAGCGTTTAGAGAACATCTAGCAACGTGTGGAAACATGCGCAGCGTCTAGAGAACATTCAGCAACGTGTGGAAACATGTGCAGCATCTAGAGAACATCCAGCAACGTGTGGAAACATGCGCAGCATTTAGAGAACATCCAGCAACGTGTGGAAACATGTGCAGCGTCTAGAGAACATCCAGCAACGTGTGGAAACATGTGCAGCGTCTAGAGAACATCCAGCAACGTGTGGAAACATGCGCAGCGTCTAGAGAACATCCAGCAACGTGTGGTAACATGCGCAGCGTCTAGAGAACATCCAGCAATGTGTGGAAACATGCGCAGCGTCTAGAGAACATCCAGCAACGTGTGAAAAACATGCGCAGCGTCTAGAGAGCATCCAGCGACGTGTGGAAACATGCGCAGCATTTAGAGAACATCCAGCAACGTGTGGAAACATGTGCAGCGTCTAGAGAACATCCAGCAACGTGTGGAAACATGCGCAGCGTTTAGAGAACATCCAGCAACGTGTGGAAACATGCGCAGCGTTTAGAGAACACCCAGCAACGTGTGGAAACATGCGCAGCGTTTAGAGAACACCCAGCAACGTGTGGAAACATGCGCAGCGTCTAGAGAACATCCAGCAACGTGTGGAAACATGCGCAGCGTTTAGAGAACATCCAGCAACGTGTGGAAACATGCGCAGCGTCTAGAGAACATTCAGCAACGTGTGGAAACATGCGCAGTGTCTAGAGAACATCCAGCAACGTGTGGAAACATGCGCAGCGTCTAGAGAACATCCAGCAACGTGTGGAAACATGCGCAGCGTCTAGAGAACATCCAGCAACGTGTGGAAACATGCGCAGCGTCTAGAGAACATCCAGCAACGTGTGGAAACATGCGCAGCGTTTAGAGAACATCCAGCAACGTCTTTTTGTAAACATCTACTTTCTCTTCTTCTGACTGAACACTGTTTTCTTTATCAGATCATATTTATTTTCTACGTTGCAGCAATATGCTCTGGAGGATTTCACCTCAGATGTGTGTGTGTGTCTGTGTCTGTGTCTGTGTGTGTGCGTGTGTGTGTGTGTGTGTGTGTGTGTGTGTGTGTGTGTCTGTGTGTGTGTGTGTCTGTGTGTGTGTGTGTGCGTGCGTGTGTGTGTATTTCCTCTGCAGACGGTCTTGTCTTTATTCGCTGCAGAGACAGAGTTGATACCGTCCTCATGAAACTACACTGTACATATTTAAACTGATGAATAATCCATGAATCCATTTCTTGTCTCCGCAGGAAATCACAAAAAAGACATTTATATGAAATTGTAACATGTTTGTGCATTAGAGAACATTTTATATGAATACATATATATTAAAGTAAATACAATTTAAATGTATTGTGTTTTGTATGAATCCCCTAAACATTTTAAATCCTTCTGTGCATTTATGATCTGACTCATAACAACTGAAAAGGCGTTTGATTGGTCGGACCCTCACCCGTATTATTATAGAGTTTAGACACTATTTTTATGATAATAATAATAGATTACGTTTATTATAGCGCCTTTCAAGAGACCCAAGGCCGCTTTACAACAAACAAATAAACAAACAAACAAACAAACAAGCTGGGCAAATAATAAAGTAAAAACAAACACTTGTATATAAACGTTCCTTCACTGCAGCTGGAGGAGAATACAAACCTGCTGAGTGAGACGCACAGCAGGGGGTCTCTCTCTCTCCAGCAGGTGACGCCTCGCCTCTCTTTGGGGGGGGGGCATCAAGAGGGGGGGGGGCATCAAGAGGGGGGGGGGCATCAAGGGGGGGGGGGGCATCAAGAGCAATCACTGGGAGAAATGCCATATTTGCATATCTCACACACATCAGAGCGTTTAGCATATTGAGAGGAATCACTGCTTTCAGAGAGAGCTGTCTACGAGGGGGAGATAAAGACACACACACACACACACACACACACACACACACACACACACACGCACGCACACACACACACACACACACACACACACACACACACACACACACACACACACACACACACACACACACTTACACACAGAGACACATGCACACACACATACACACAGAGAGACACACACACACACACACACACACACACACACACACACACACACATAGACACACACACACACACACACACACACACACACACACACACAGAGACACACACACACACACATACACACACACACACACACACACACACACACACACACACACACACACACACACATACACACAGAGAGAGAAACACACACACACACACACACACACACACACACACAGAGACACACACACACACACACACACACACACACACACACACACACACACACACACACACACACACACACACACACACACACAGAGACACACACAGAGACACACGCACACATACACACACACACACAGAGACACACAGAGACACACACACACACACACACACACACACACACACACACACACACGATGCTCCCGTCGTCCCATTGGTCGTTCCTCTCTCTGTGAACGAAGCTCCCGTCGTCCCATTGGTCGTTCCTCTCTCTGTGAACGAAGCTCCCGTCGTCCCATTGGTCGTTCCTCTCTCTGTGAACGAAGCTCCCGTCGTCCCATTGGTCGTTCCTCTCTCTGTGCCCCCCCCCCCCCACAGTAAACTGGGCTCCAATAGATGGTTTAATGCACAGTAACGTGCACACACACTTCAGGGTGAAGCCATCAGACCTCGGGAGGAACCCACAGCAGCCTCCATTTCCCCCGACGTGAGATCCGTCATATTTACATCCTGATTGTCTCCACAGGGGGCGCCAGGGAGGTTCCCAACACATTCAAACTCTCACTGCTCACCTTCTTTGTAACACATCACCTGGTTTCCCACTTTACAACGTGTTTCCTATTTCTCAGCGTTGCCACCTTTACTCACCGAATAATGAACTGCTGTTGAACTAACTATTTAGATCACCAATATGTGATTACTTTCCATCAACACGCATATGAGAGGCATGGCGTTGATGTTTGGAGCTACAGGTCAGCACTGTCCAATCACAGGGAGGTATATGAACACTGTCCAACCACAGGGGGGCATATGAACACTGTCCAACCACAGGGGGGCATATGAACACTGTCCAACCACAGGGGGGCATATGAACACTGTCCAACCACAGGGGGGCATATGAGCACTGTCCAACCACAGGGGGGCATATGAGCACTGTCCAACCACAGGGGGGCATATGAGCTACCAATCAGGCAGCAGCTGGCTATGGCTGGTTGGAGGTGGATACGCTCAGAGCAGACGGCAGACCTCTGGATGAACCCCAGAAGAGCCTCCGTACCCCCGGCATGTGATCCGTCATATATACATATTTATATTTATACAGGAGGGGTCTCTGATGGGAGGGTCTCTGATGGGAGGGGTCTCTGATGGGAGGGTCTCTGATGGGAGGGGTCTCTGATGGGAGGGGTCTCTGATGGGAGGGTCTCTGATGGGAGGGGTCTCTGATGGGAGGGGTCATAACAGACATCCTGCTCTTCACAGACACATCCAAGCTCTCTCTCTGGTCACCTTCATAGCGTTCCACCTCATAACGTCTTATAAACCAATGTGCTGTCACTTAGCAAAGCGTCTCAACCTTTGCTCACCACAGAATCAGAATCAGAGGCGGGTTCACTGCCAGGTGGGTTCACACACACGAGGACTTTGACTTGAAGTCGTGGGGCAGACATCAAATATAAAACAAAAAAGACACCGTAATAAAATATAGTTAAATAGCAGTAATCTACAGCAGTAATCTACAGCAGTAATCTACAGCCCTAAACTACAGCAGTAATCTATAGCAGTAATCTACAGCAGTAATCTACAGCAGTAATCTACAGCCCTAATCTACAGCAGTAATCTATAGCAGTAATCTACAGCAGTAGAGTCTGCGTTGTGGCTGAGGTAAAGTGTCAGCGGGGGCCGGGCCTTGTTTAAGAGGCCGGTAGCGGAGGGGAAGAAACTGTTCAGGTGGCGAGAGGTTCTGGTCCTGATGGAGAGAGGTTCTGGTCCTGATGGAGAGAGGTTCTGGTCCTGATGGAGAGAGGTTCTGGTCCTGATGGAGAGAGGTCCTGATGGAGAGAGGTTCTGGTCCTGATGGAGAGAGGTCCTGATGGAGAGAGGTTCTGGTCCTGATGGAAAGAGGTTCTGGTCCTGACGGAGCGAAGTTCTGGTCCTGATGGAGAGAGGTTCTGGTCCTGATGGAGAGAGGTCCTGATGGAGAGAGGTTCTGGTCCTGATGGAGAGAGGTTCTGGTCCTGATGGAGAGAGGTCCTGATGGAGAGAGGTTCTGGTCCTGATGGAGAGAGGTTCTGGTCCTGATGGAGAGAGGTTCTGGTCCTGACGGAGCGAAGTTCTGGTCCTGATGGAGAGAGGTTCTGGTCCTGATGGAGAGAGGTCCTGATGGAGAGAGGTTCTGGTCCTGATGGAGAGAGGTTTCTGGTCCTGATGGAGAGAGGTCCTGATGGAGAGAGGTTCTGGTCCTGATGGAGAGAGGTTCTGGTCCTGATGGAGAGAGGTCCTGATGGAGAGAGGTTCTGGTCCTGATGGAGAGAGGTTCTGGTCCTGACGGAGCGAGGTTCTGGTCCTGATGGAGAGAGGTTCTGGTCCTGATGGAGAGAGGTCCTGATGGAGAGAGGTTCTGGTCCTGATGGAGAGAGGTTCTGGTCCTGATGGAGAGAGGTCCTGATGGAGAGAGGTTCTGGTCCTGATGGAGAGAGGTTCTGGTCCTGATGGAGAGAGGTTCTGGTCCTGATGGAAAGGTTCTGGTCATGATGGAGAGAGGTTCTGGTCTGATGGAGCGAGGTTCTGGTCCCGATGGAGCGAGGTTCTGGTCCTGATGGAAAGGTTCTGGTCCTGATGGAGAGAGGTTCTGGTCCTGATGGAGCGAGGTTTCTGGTCCTGATGGAAAGGTTCTGGTCCTGATGGAGCGAGGTTCTGGTCCTGATGGAAAGGTTCTGGTCCTGATGGAGAGAGGTTCTGGTCCTGATGGAGCGAGGTTCTGGTCCTGATGGAGAGAGGTTCTGGTCCTGATGGAGCGAGGTTCTGGTCCTGATGGAGAGAGGTTCTGGTCCTGATGGAGAGAGGTTCTGGTCCTGATGGAGCGCAGCCTCCTGCGAGAGGGGAGGGGGGTGAACCAGGGGGGAGGGGTCGGCCACTCTCTCCCCTGCCCGCCTCAGGGTCCTGGAGGCGTGCAGGTCGTGGAGGAGGGCAGATTGCAGCCGGCCCTTATCCTTGGCTGTGGCTGCAGCGGGTCAGAGGGTGATGGAGGAGGTGAGGAAGGACTCCATGATGGAGGAGGTGAGGAAGGACTCCATGATGGAGGAGGTGAGGAAGGACTCTGTGTTTTTAACGTCTCTGTATAAAAAAATGATTTCATTTATAATCCATTATTCCATTTTTATGTAAAAATCGGAGAGCAAAAGTTAGCTGCTAATGGTAGCCACCAGAGTGGCTGCTGCTTCCGGTCTAGGCTATGCGGCAGTCTCACACACACACATTACCAAATAAGGAGTAGGTGTGAGTTCCCCTCGATTCCATTGGCTCTGACGGTCAGGAAGAGATGTCACATCCAGCCAGGGGCCGGAGATCAGGAACATCCACCCAAATGGCCCTAAACCTCTAAAAAGGTCAAAGGTCACTTGTTTTGCATCAATCTTGATACAGGTACTTAGTATGTGTTGTACTTTGGATTCCTAAAGCTTCTAGTCTCCTTCCCATCATCCAAGGTTTCACTATAAGTACAACATAATTGTTGGACGGACATATCATTTACAGTTTTTTACCGTGTTCAATCTGAATTTACTTTAAAATAAAACATCTGTATTGATTCTCTTCTGCATCTCCAGCTCTCAGGTTCCTCGTTACTCTGAGAACTAAGGTTATTAATGTAACCCTTTCAGAAGATATGCTCCTTTGTTCTGGGAACGAGCCTGAGACCTGAAACACAGCTCAGGGCGTAACAGTAAAGG
Source organism: Chaenocephalus aceratus (assembly GCA_023974075.1). NCBI lineage: Eukaryota > Metazoa > Chordata > Actinopteri > Perciformes > Channichthyidae > Chaenocephalus > Chaenocephalus aceratus. Next base: position 194,075 of record JAMFTG010000289.1, read on the forward strand.
TCTTTCATATGTGTGGGTAACACCGGGGTATCTGCAACACCGGGGTATCTGTGACACCGGGGTATCTGTAACACCGGGGTATCTGTAACACTGGGGTATCTGTGGGGTATCTGTAACACCGGGGTATCTGTAAACACCGGGGTATCTGTAACACCGGGGTATCTGTGGGTCTTTCATATGTGTGGGTAACACCGGGGTATCTGTAACACCAAGGTATCTGTAACACCGGGGTATCTGTAACACCGGGGTATCTGTGGGTCTTTCATATGTATGGGTAACACCGGGGTATCTGCAACACCGGGGTATCTGTAACACCGGGGTATCTGTAACACCGGGGTATCTGTGGGTCTTTCATATGTGTGGGTAACACCGGGGTATCTGTAACACCAAGGTATCTGTAACACCGGGGTATCTGTAACACCAAGGTATCTGTAACACCGGGGTATCTGTAACACGGGGTATCTGTGGGTCTTTCATATGTATGGGTAACACCAGGGTATCTGCAACACCGGGGTATCTGTGACACCGGGGTATCTGTAACACCGGGGTATCTGTAACACTGGGGTATCTGTGGGGTATCTGTAACACCGGGGTATCTGTAACACCGGGGTATCTGTAACACCGGGGTATCTGTGGGTCTTTCATATGTGTGGGTAACACCGGGGTATCTGTAAACACCAAGGTATCTGTAACACCGGGGTATCTGTAACACCAAGGTATCTGTAACACCGGGGTATCTGTAACACCGGGTATCTGTAACACCGGGTATCTGTAACACCGGGGTATCTGTAACACCGGGGTATCTGTAACACCGGGGTATCTGTGGGTCTTTCATATGTGTGGGTAACACCGGGGTATCTGCAACACCGGGGTATCTGTAACACCGGGGTATCTGTAACACCGGGGTCTCTGTAACACCGGGGTATCTGTAACACCGGGGTATCTGTAACACCGGGGTATCTGTGGGTCTTTCATGTGTGTGGGTAACACCGGGGGTATCTGTAACACCAAGGTATCTGTAACACCGGGGTATCTGTAACACCGGGGTATCTGTAACACCGGGGTATCTGTAACACCAAGGTATCTGTAACACCGGGGTATCTGTAACACCGGGGTATCTGTAACACCGGGGTATCTGTAACACCAAGGTATCTGTAACCACCGGGTATCTGTAACACCGGGGTATCTGTAACACCGGGGTATCTGTAACACCGGGGTATCTGTGGGTCTTTCATGTGGTGTGGTAACACCGGGGTATCGGTAACACCAAGGTTATCTGCAACACCGGGGTATCTGTAACACCGGGGTATCTGTAACACCGGGGTATCTGTAACACCGGGGTATCTGTAACACCGGGGTTATCTGTGGGTCTTTCATGTGTGTGGGTAACACCGGGGAATCTGTAACAACCAAGGTATCTGTAACACCGGGGTATCTGTAACACCGGGTATCTGTAACACCGGGGTATCTGTAACACCAAGGTAGATCTGTAACACCGGGGTATCTGTAACACCGGGTATGTAACGGTATCTGTAACACCAAGGTATCTGTACACACCGGGGTATCTGTAACACCGGGGTATCTGTAACACCGGGGTATCTGTAACACCGGGGTATCTGTAACACCGGGGTATCTGTGGGTCTTTCATGTGTGTGGGTAACACTGGGGTATCTGTAACACCAAGGTATCTGCAACACCGGGGTATCTGTAACACCGGGGTATCTGTAACACCGGGGTATCTGTAACACCGGGGTATCTGTAACACCGGGGTATCTGTGGGTCTTTCATGTGTGTGGGTAACACCGGGGTATCTGTAACACCAAGGTATCTGTAACACCGGGGTATCTGTAACACCGGGGTATCTGTAACACCGGGGTATCTGTAACACCAAGGTATCTGTAACACCGGGGTATCTGTGAGCCCAAACTGCAGAGACGTGTTTTCCTGTGAAGCGAGACGTCGCCCCCCTCAGTGTTTTAAACGATGTGTTCTCGTTCACACGATGACGTTTGATCATAAAGACGTTCTGTTCCTCTGATACCATCTGAAGACGAGTCGCCTTGGGCTGTGTGTGTGTGTGTGTGTGTGTGTGTGTGTGTGTGTGTGTGTGCGTGTGTGTGTGTGTGTGTGTGTGTGTGTGTGTGTGTGTGATGAGTCTCTCAGGTGCCTAATAGTCTGAGAGATGCTGTCACTAAATATTGTCCCCTCTGTTCTGCAAGGAGGAGGGGGAGGAGGAGGAGGAGGAGGAGGAGGAGGAGGAGGGCAGTTTGAGTCTCTCTCCTCTCATGTGAGGGAGGGGTCTTCATTCAAAATTAAAAACACAGATGTACTCTGAACACACACATACATGCACACACATGATCTGTACACACACGCACGCACACACACATGCACACACATGCACGCACACACACACACATGCACACACACACACACACACACACACACACACACACACACACACACACACACACACATACACACACAGACACACACACATGCAGAGCCTCACCTGTCATGCTCCAATGTAACGGAAAAAAACAACTAAAGAAAAACTAAATAGTAATAATAATAAAATGTCTCCACTGATCTGTGATTTCTGTTCGATTCCAGTCGCTTCTTAAAGTCAAAATCAGCAAATTTGCCGAGCTCCGCTACGACTACGGGTAGCGATGAGGAGAGAGGCTCAGAGGAGCTCTCTCTCTCCTCAGATGCGTCGCCCCTCAGAGACTGGCTGGAGCGCGGCCCTCAGCGATGCCTGCTCCGTCTCACTGTCTGTCACCAATGTAATGTTCGTAGATCCCTTTATTCCATGTGTCCTCTCCGTCCATCGTCTCTAAAGAACTGATTTCACGTGTGATATTCAGGCTCGCTGGTCTCATCACAACGCACTGAGAAAGCACCAGGAGAGGCAGCCATAACCTCTGCTGCACTGCAGGGGGCGCACGTGAGCCCACAGGTCCTTGTTGCTACTGTTATTCTGCAGAGACGGGAGACGCAACAACCAATTAGACTTTTGAAGCTACAGGAAGACGAGGAGGACGTTTAGAAACAGAAAGAGATGTTTGTCCAGAAGGAGAGCACGGACTTCCTCTCCAGTCGAGGTGAGACCACACTGTGATGAACATGGGATCTGACTGAGAGAGAACAATCCAATATTTAGACGTTGGTATCCTTTAGATGAACGGTCTGTTTGAAATGAATCGAAGCTTCAGAATAAAAAAGCTTTTGAAAATAACCGAACATTTTGATTAAGGTCAAAATATAATATTTGTAAATCTGACTCAGAACGAGTCCGTGCCTCACCGCACGACACTGATACACACACACGCACAGGATGTGTACACTGAACACACACACTCCACTAACGGTACCAAACTCGTGACTAAGGCTAATCTTGTTCCTCATGTTGGACACGTTGTGTTCTCTGAGTGAGCTGGGTATTTAATCAATAGTGCTGACGACTCTGCCCCTCCAGCGCAGCTGCATGCTGCCGTGAACCCGCTGAGAGTAACGCGCATCAAATAAAGTGTATCGTCCAAAAGCTCACGGTCACCTGAGGATTTCAGCTTCGTCTCGTCTCGTGGTGAATCCATTCTGACGGAGGTTCAGTGAATGGAGAGATTAGAATACACACATGAGGAAGTGCAGGAGGGGCTGCTCTCTGGCTGCCCCCCCTGAGAGTGTGATGGACTGATGAACTGGTGAACTGGTGAACTGGTGAATTTATGAACTGGTGAACTGATGAACTGATGAACTGGTGAACTGATGAACTGATGAACTGATAAACTGGTGAACTGATGAACTGATGAACTGATGAACTGATGAACTGATGAACTGGTGAACTGATGAACTGGTGAACTGGTGAACTGATGAACTGATGAACTGGTGAATTGATGAACTGATGAATTGATGAACTGGTGAACTGGTGAACTGGTGAACTGATGAACTGATGAATTGATGAACTGATGAACTGATGAATTGATGAACTGATGAACTGATGAATTGATGAACTGATGAACTGGTGAACTGATTAACTGGTGAACTGGTGAACTGGTTAACTGGTGAACTGGTGACTGGTGAACTGATGAACTGATGAACTGGTGAACTGATGAACTGATTAACTGGTGACTGGTGAACTGGTTAACTGTGAACTGGTGAACTGATGAACTGATGAACTGGTGAACTGATGAACTGATGAACTGGTGAACTGGTGAACTGGTTTAACTGGTGAACTGGTGAACTGGTGACTGATGACTGGTGAAACTGGTTAACTGTGAACTGATGAACTGGTGAACTGATGAACTGATGAAACTGGTGAACTGATGAACTGATGAACTGGTGACTGATGAACTGATGAACTGGTGAACTGGTGAACTGGTTAACGGTGAACTGGTGAACTGGTTAACTGGTGAACTGGTGAACTGGTGAACTGATGAACTGTGAACTGATGAACTGGTGAACTGGTTAACTGGTGAACTGGAGGTGAACTACGGTGAACTGATGAACTGTGACTGATGACTGGTGAACTGGTGAACTGATGAACTGGTGAAATGACTGTTAACTGGTGAACTGGTGAACTGGTGAACTGGTGAAACTGGTGGTACAAATGAATGACTTAATGGGTGATTTGAGAGGAGCTGCCTCCCAGCTCTCTGTCGCCGTGACGACTGACTGGTGGAACACATCGAGGCTTCATCTCATTCTGCAGCTCCTGCTCTATTCAACATCCACACTGAGAGGGAGGAGGAGGAGGAGGAGGAGGAGGAGGAGGAGGAGGAGGAGGAGGAGGAGGAGGAGGAGGAGGAGGAGGAGGAGGAGGAGGAGAGGAGGAGGGAGGGGGGAGGGGGAGGAGGAGGGGGAGGAGGAGGAGGAGGAGGAGGAGGAGGAGCATTTAAAATGACTGCAAAACAGGACAAAATAAGGAATAAATAGCAGTTGCATCGTGTGTGTGTGTGTGTGTGTGTGGTGTGTGTGTGTGTGTGTGTGTGTGTGTGTGTGTGTGTGGTGTGTGTGTGTGTGTCACAGTGCCTCCCATGTGCCCGGCTATTGATTTAGAAATGACCGTCCTGCTCACTCACACCATCTGCTGCACTAACGAAGAGAGAGCACACACAACACACCACACACACACGCACGCACGCACGCACGCACACACGCACACACACACACACACACACACACACACACAACACACACAGTGATGCTGCAGGGTCATATTCAGAGGGAAACTGGACGAGGTCCGTCAGTACAGTCAGTAGTCTGTGTTTTGCACACGGCACTGAAGCTCACCTGTATGGCCTTGTTGTGGCGTGTCCTGATGCTAAT
>JAMFTG010000290.1:0-45000 GCA_023974075.1 Chaenocephalus aceratus
AAAATAATTTCTAGATCACTCCTCCATGCAGCTTTCCGACATTCATTCTACGAAGGTTGTTGTTCGTTTGCAGAAAAGGTTGAATCCAGTTTGCTCCCTGAAAAGAATCAGCCTGTCGCTCAGTCAGTCTTACCTGTGGTGAGCCAGGTTGTCAAGGCAACCCTCGATGAAGCGCATCCGGATCTGTCTGTCAGTGAACCAGCAGACGAGAGAACAGAGAAGCTTCTCCGCCTCGTTGATCAGACCCTCAGACAGATGGATCTAAAAACACACACACACACACACACACACACACACACACACACACACATTAAACATGAGACCAGAGGGGGGAGAAGTACTTTGATATCCGTCTATAAGAAGAAAATGGAGGCCGTACCGCGTCGTCGTCCTGCACCAGGTCCCACAGCAGAGTGTTTCCCTTCTTGCAAACGTTGTCCAGGTTGATGTCGGTCACAGCGTGGCTGTTGGAGAACTGGTGCTTATGGACGGCTGGCCCTGCGCACACACACACACACACACACACACACACACACACATATTAATATATGAATCAGTAATGTGGATTATAATGGCTTGGTGGGTAAAGACAAATTAAAAAACATTTGAGAATAACACTTGGAGTTTACTGAAATGCAGACATTGAAACATGGAAAGACGGCACTTCTACAATATCCAAAATAGGGCTGCACAATTAATACCAATATATTGTTTTATTAAATTGCAATATGGACAATATCCTTGATGATATGTATCTATCGAAATCAGTCGGAAGTCGCAACGGCTCATTTCAAAATAAACGTGGATTTGCGTAAAAAACTATTTTTTCGGGGTTCGGGTGTTTTGTTTGATTTTAAACAAACAAAGTCTTGGCTTTCAGAATATGAAACTTTTATTTCCAAACTCACACGATAAGTACATGTTTGAAGCTCGTAAAGGGACGAAGACAGGCACTCTGCTCTTCCGCAGCGCCGCCCCCCCTCCCTCCGGCTGACATAATGAATGTAAGGCGTATAGTAATCATAGATAACACAGCAGGGTCCGTTACAGTTTGTTTTCATCTGGTTCTCTAATAAACAAAGTCTTGGCTTTCAGAATATTAAACTTGTTTCGGCAAATTCAGATAAATACAACTTTGAAGCTTCGGCATAATTACAAGCGGAGAACGGAGTAACTTGACGTCACAGCAGGCATAACAACAGCCGGTGTTTCTCGTGAGGGTTTTCCCCGGGAAACAAACACAATACACACAAACGCAAAATTACACACACACGTATATACACACACACACACACACACACTCGCGAGCTTCCCCCAGACCAGTAATCCAAATGAAAATATCTTCCCTCCGTACTACTTTGATCATTTGCTAATAACCAATCAGATCGATGGATTCCAGAGAAGAGAAAACTTTGAAGGCCTTTTTCTCAAAATGATGACTCGGTGACAGTCATTATATAATGTGACATATTTCGCTTAATATTTGGAGCACAAAAACAATCCTGATATCATTAGAAAGCTCTTAATCTCCTCTTTCCAGCAGTGTACACAACTCAAAATGTGTCTTCGGGTCAATGCGACTGATTTCGATAGAGCAGGTCACATATCATTCTGGAGTAATTTGGTGTTGCAGGAAAACCTAATCTATAAAAGGTATTCTCCAGACTTCATAAAAAATCTTTGTTTGGATCAGATTGTTTAAAAAAAGATTATTTGTTATATATCTTTCAATGATAATGTTTTATCGACAATTGCAAAATCAGTCATATTTATAGCAATAAGATATTTTGTCAAATGTTGTAGCCAGTGTTTTCCGCCAGACCGGGGCTGAGAGGGCGCCCACCCCGAGAGCAGGGGGGTGATGTCATCCGTCACGTGACTTTAATTTTGAATTGAGCCGTCGCTTATAGACACTATCTCTTTACGGATCATTTGGCTCCCAAACGGCTCTTCATGTTACCCCAGTTTACCACGGAGCCTCAGTATCGCCGCTGCAAAGCTCGCTTTCCGTCACAGGAACACGCTTTGCTGGCGGCGGACACCAGACTCCTTTGCCCCTCCACAGAGGGACGTCCTTGTCCTTTTTTTTTCCTTTTCGTCATTTCAAGCGATAAAAACTCTTCATCATTTTTTTGCGGCCGCCCTCGGCTCGAGTTCAGGGCGTTCCGAGCTGAATAATGGCGCCAAATGACGGCAAGACGCCCCCTGGCGGAGACGCTGGTTGTAGCCCTTACCCAAAACAAAAGACTAAACCTAGTCTCATATTGACAATATCTGTTTTTCTTTACTGCACATAGTTTATATTTTATTCCATCCTATTTCAATGTATATGTATATTATTTTACTATCGCACCCTGACATCAAGTCAATTCCTCGTACGTGTCAACCTGCCTGGTGATAAACCTGATTCTGATATCAGATGCATCTGTATAATAATATAAAAAACCTGGTATGTAATAAATGCTGACCTTGCACCAGTGCTCGTGGTAGATGGAGGCGAGGTTGGGGAGGTGCTGCTGGAGGTGAGAGCTGAGCTCGGCGTGAGAGTTGATCTGCACCAGCTCCTCCTCGCAGCCCGACTCCTCTCCATCGAAGTCGGCCATGTTCTTCTCCGACTTGGCGCTGATCTGCGAGCTGCTGCAGGACACATCGTCGGCACTCAGCATGTCCTCCACCATCGGACTGAGAGGAGGAGGAGGAGGGGGAGGGGGTTTGTAGACAGGAAGCAGAGAAGATGTTATTTTCCCATGTGTTAATGTGTGTATGTGTGACTGTATGTTAAAGTCCTCACCCTTCATGGTAGGGTTAGATCATTTTAAAACTGCAACTACTTTGCACACTTATGTAATATGTTAAAATGTTCCTTAAGTAGTACGTTTATTTTGTGTACGCCTCGTTTACACGCTGCCGTAACAAAACAATTTCCCATTTGTGATGACTAAATGTAATCTCATCTATTCTTGATAGTGCTCACCCGTCATGGTGGTGGTGGTGGTGATGGTGATGGTGGTGGTGCTGGGGGCCAATAAAGCGCCGGCAGTTGAAGATCTCGTTGCCCATGGCGTCCCCCAGGAAGTCCCCGGGCCCCCGAGGCAGACATGGAGGCTCCTGAGAACCCTGAGGACCCTGAACCATCTGAGAGGGTCCGATCTCCGGCTGCTGAGGCTCCGTCACATCGGGCCGAGCAGACGCGGACGCAGAACAAGCGTCCAGCATCCTCATCCGGCCCTCCAGAGACGCAGACGCCATGACGGCAGCAGAAGAAGCTTCCGGGTTGAAAGGGAGGTTTTTAGATTTGGCCCCGCCTCCTGAACCGCTAGGCCCCGCCCCCTGGCTCGTGCCTTCACCGAGAGCCTCCCCCGCCTTCCTCTTCCTGGACTCAGTCTGCTCCCTCTGTTCTTTTTGATGATTCCCGCCTTCAGCAGCCGACCGATTCCCCTCGTCTTCGTCATCGTCGTCGTCATCATCGTCGTCGTCCTCGTCGTCTTCCTCGTCGTCATCCTCCTCCTCTCTTCCTCCTCTTTGAGGGCCTCGCTGTCGGCCATGTCGTCAGAGTGCATCTCGCTGCCGGGGCTCCCTGCCGATTGGCTGGCTCTGGAGGAGGCGGCCTCGTTGCTGGAGGCTTCGCTGCGGCCGCTGCTGCTGCCCGGCCCGCTGCTGCCCTCCTCCACACTGTTGGCCGTCTCGTCAGCTGCCCTGCATCGACTCCTGGGGGAGGAACAGAGACAGAAATGTGTTTTTATTATGCTACTTTTATATTACTATCACGTTTCGTTTTCATTATTTGGAAGACGTGAGCACAAAATCAATTGCATGTTGAGTAGAGAGAGAGACGGAAACTCTGCTACACAACTCTTATTATTATTGTTATTGAAACATGACCGGTAAGTTTCACATTTGTCCGGTAAAATAAATTCATCCGGACATTTGACCGGCAAGAAAAGATCCTAGTGGAAACCCTGATGTGTATGTATGTGTACATGTTTGTATATATGTGTATATATATACACACACACACACATACATGTGCGTGTTTAAGTAGATACATGTGTAGATATTTGTCATTTCAAACAAACCCTATGTACTTTTTGTTTCTATTTGATTTTACTAATTTTGTTCCATATTTAAAATGTGCCTTTTTTGGGTTTCTAAAGAGATATGATTTGCAAAACTGTACTTTTAATATAATGTGAACCCAAATAAAATAATAAAACCCCTAAAGAGTCTATTTGCTAACTCTGCACAACGTTAGCTGGTGATAATAATAATAATAATAATAATAATAAATCTGAAGAGGTGTTTAAAATGTGTCTCCGCACCTCCGTGTCGGAGAGCCTCTGCTGGCCTCTCTTGCTGCCGCTCATCATCTGGTCGTCCATCTCCATGTCGCTGCCGCCGCTGTGCTGCGTGTCGCTGTTGTCACTGCTGTCTGGACTGGCCGCCGGCGAACCTGAAACCACAGAAGAAGAGTGAGACTGAGAATCCCTGGGGGAGAGGGAAATCAGAAATGGTACTCATAATATCAGAGTACTTCTTCGAGAGTGGACAGAGACACTAGATTCCAATGCTAATCAGTCTTCCGGGACATTGTGGCGAGAAATGTTTTCTTGCATTTTGGAGGAATCGGTTTTAACCCATAAGAACCCGGACCCATTTCTACTTTTGGGGAAATTAAGGGGAACATCATTTAGACTAAATAGACCACATTTCTGACAAGTAACCCCCCCTAGTGTCACATATCTGAAATGCGATTTATGTCACATTGGGCTTTAATGCTAAAATAACTCTTATTTATAACTTCATTATAATGAGGATGATTTTCTTTGAATCGAAGAATAAATTAACTAAATATAATTGAATCAGCTAAATTAACTGAGCAGATCATAATCATATTTCTAATTGTATATGTCACTCGGGGTTTACTGTTAAAGTTTAGGGTTAAAGTCCCGATCAGTGTCACAGCGATGGTTGTCTCATTTGTTTCATATCAATTTGATCAAGAAATGTTTCCACAACAGGTTCAATGTAATAAAGGACATGTTATGTAAGCATTTTCATTCTTAAAAAGGGCTTGCATCTTACCTTTAGCAACAACAACAAAAAGCGTTTGAAATGTAGCTCGTTATGTCACAAGTGTTAGTCTGGCACATGGACATGTTGTCATGGGAACACTAAATCACATGACCTGGCCCAGGACCCCCCAGACTGTTCAGGGTGTGTCACTTAGGGACTTCATGAGATAACATAATGGCTAAAGCTGTATGAGGAACTTTCCAGAACACTGAAAGTTCATGTGACGCCCGTGTCACGTTGGGTCCTTATGGGTTTTAACTTGCAGCTGTGCTTGAATCCAGACTGACCTTTCTTGTTGCCCATGGGCAGGTTAGTGTTGAGCAGGGAGGCGAAGGAGCTCTGCTTGGAGAGCTGAGCCTTGGCTGCCAGCGCGTTGTTCCACAGAGCCTTGATCAGCATGGAGGCCAGGTACAGCGTCTGAGGAGGGAGGGAGACGTACCATCAATTATAACGCATGATCAACAAATACAAAAACAACAGTCTGGTTTTGGGTCGTTTTAAAATGTGATATCTTTCGCTTAGGCACCAGGTAGAAATTCTTACGCCGGATAAAGTCCTTTGTCCAGGCAATACGTTTGTTTATCTGGTTTATTTTTCTTAGGATTCCACTACAAAGAACAACGGCTTTACGTCTTCTCTTTCCCTGGTGAACAAACCTATTCCTTTCCCGGTGCTTATATCTCTCCTTCACCTGTCCACGATAAATACCTACATCACCTGGCGATGGAAGCTGCCTTCAAATTAAAAGCTCAAACAACTGCTCAAATTATCAGAAACAATGACACTAAATAATGAACAGATCAGTGTATATAAAACAGCAAGAAAATACAAGTTTAGCCATTAAATATTACAAACAAATGAATAGTTCAGAGTGTGTGTGTGTGTGTGTGTGTGTGTGTGTGTGTGTGTGTGTGTGTGTGTGTGTGTGTGTGTGTGTGTGTGTGTGTGTGTGTGTGTGTGTGTGTGTGTGTGTGTGTGTGTGGTGTACCTGCTCGGTGTGTGCGCTGGGGTGCAGGCCTGACACCAGGTTGAGGACGTGGCGGAGGGGAACAGGATCCAGGTTTTTGATGAGCGAGGGGAAAAGGTCGTGGATGTAGCGGCTACAGTGTTTCAGCTAACACACCAAAACAAAAGCACAATCAGTCATATTGTATTATCCATATACAAATATGTGTTTCTACTCGTGTACAAATCATCAATTATACCACAATCAAACGTATAAACAAATATTATGAATAATTCAGTTGGATCTGGTCATTTCATATTTGGTTTATCCTCATTAACTGGTAGAATGATGTTTTTCTACTGCAGGTATACAACAACTATTTAAGCAGAATACAACTTAAAGAAAATGTGAATAGATTATTATGTTTTAAATGTTATATATTCTACAATAATCAACCTTGTTCCAATTGCACATTTGTACAGTAGTAAAAAAAAAACAACTTTTGTATTCTAAAGGAGAGCTCAACAAATCTGTCTCTACATTATAATAAATACCAAAAAGATACGGCATGAATAAACGTTTTTAATATTAAGTGGACATATAAAACTGCATCTGCTTTTCATACATCTACAAAAGTTGTTAAAAAGGCAACTCCAGCCACTATTACCGTTTTCTTTTGTTACATTTTTGATTTGGATCACATTTCAACTTCAGTGTACATATACATATGTAGTTAAATAGTTGTACAGAGTGGTCCGTCTTTCTTTCTTTCTCTTGACAAGACAACAACAATAAGCACACAATAACATGGGGTGTTTTCTTTACAATATAAAACATTGACAGTATAGATCCTTAAATAAAATATTCAAACAGTTAGACAAAAGAAGGGCGTATCGGGGTAATGTACACTTTCCATTTCTCCCAAATGTCCTCAAATCTAAAAAGGCGCGTTCACACCGCAGTACTTTTCCCACTTTAGTTCCGAAATGTCGCGTTCACACCAAAAAGAGCCGGAACTAAAATTAGTTCATGAGAACCTTTTCACCCTCTTTTCCATCCCAGGTACTTTCGTGGGAGAAAAAGGTTCCTGTGTCTGATTGGCTGGGCGGATTGCAAACCACGCCCCGTAAAACCCCCAAAAAGTTTTGTGGAGCCGCCATTTTATTATCCTTGCATTAGCATTATTAGCATTAGCATTAGCCCAGCGCAGAAACGCAGAGAGACTAACTTATGGCAACACAAAATAAAACATGGGAGCGGTGGAGATGAGGAGGTGTCGGCGTTCTGGCGATTTACTCGGAAGGCTTCAGTAGAAGCTGCTGGGACTCCCAGCAGCTTCTCCTGAAGCCAGTCCCCAACTCCGGGGACTTCCGGCCGGGGACTTTGGGCGGCAGTATACGCCGTGAAGTGGTTTGCCGCCTGCCAGTAAACCCAAAGCAGAAGAAGAAGAAGTGACGTCAGCGGCTTCATTTGCCTAATCCTCCCCCAGGGGCTTTTTCCGGTGTGAACGCGATCTGTACTTAGTTCATTCGAACTAAAGAGTTCTGATGAACTAAGTTCTGATGAACCTTTGTGGGAAAAGTACTGCGGTGTGAAAGCGCCTTAAGTTCCTGGAGCCTCAAAGAGAAGGTTATTCTTTCCATTACAAAGATTTCGTAAATTTAAGTTAAGTTAAAGCCTTTTATTGTCATTATACACACTGTATCGTATAAATGATATCGTACCAATCATCTATAGATGGGCTGTTTGGTTTGAGCCGATTCTTTGTGATTGCTTTCCTGGCGGCTACAGTCAACATTCCAAACAAGTATTTTGTTTTAATATTTGTGGATGTTGAGTGCAGGAAGCTATTACCGTTTTCATCTGTGGCTTTTCGCCTTGATGACCCTAGAGATAAACACTGAAGGCTCATATATCGTGAGCTGCGTTCAGTCAGGTGTAAATGTGCCTCACCTGAGCTGCAGCCCAGATGCAGTCAACGTGCTGCGTGCTGAGACGACCCTCTGCAGCCAGGAAGTTCAAGATCACCTGGCACTGTTTAATGATCTGGAGAACACACACACACACATTTATACAGTTAAAACTGAAAGATTCCTACCTATTTCTCGTCATTAGAATAGCGATCATCAAACAAATGACAAGGATAGAGCGGTGCAGGGAGGACGTTTTTACCCTGAAGTCAGCTGCTGGTTCCATCGACAAAAAAGCAACGGGATTTCTCCAAAGGAATTTAGAAAATACCTCGAAATAAGGTCTGTGGAAACGAACCGGTTTGATAAATGCACGTTTTGTTCAGCCGGATAATCTCCATATGTCTACCCTACTTTTATAATGTTCGAATCATAAATCTAGTCGCCAGAAGCAAAATGCTAACGTTATGCTATAAAGCAGGGGTGTCAAACTCAATTTCATCGCGGGCCACATCAGCATTATGGTTGCACTCAAAGGGCCGGTTGTAACTTATAGACTATATAAAAATACATATATAAATATATCATATATATAAAATAATGTATTATATTACATCATTGCCTCTGCATTGGATTATTATCGGATAGGGTAATAACTTCATATTTAACTACGTCTGAAAGCAGAAGTCTAGGGCAAATAATTGCAAGTCTCTTCAGTGCGTATGTCCCAAAAGGATTTAAAAAGAAAAGCCAAATTCTGGAGAAAAAATAAATAGAAGTGACATTTTGAAATAAAAATCTAATTCTGAGAAAAAGGAATTGAAAAATGCATATTTTGAAGAAAACAAGGCAAATTCTGAGAAAAAAGTCATATTTGAGATGCATTGTGGGACATGTAGTTTATGGGCAACATGCTTCTGTAGCATGTAACCGTATGATAAACATATTATATTCTTTGCAAGCTCTTGTGGGGCCACATAAAATGAAGTCGCGGGCCGAATGTGGCCCCCGGGCCTTGAGTTTGACACCCCTGCTATAAAGGAACTACAGCAACTTCACGCCAACTTAAGATCCATATTCAAACATACAGATTGTAAATGGTACAAGTTGAGTTTGAACGGTTAGCAGGAGGCAGGCACTTGCTTTCAAGCGGAACTGGAGTGTTTAGGTGTTCGGCGTAATGACGTACAACGGCCTCGACAACGTCTGTAGTCCTATTCAGCCACTTGGTAACAACCATCGTTTTTCAGACACGTAAACTCTTCAGGAATCTCCAGCTGCTGATGTCGTAGAACAAAACGTGACCCGTCTCTTCAATGCGTCTCAACCACAGACCTTATTTAAGATATTTTCCCAAAACTAGTTCAAAAAACCCGTTGACTCTGAGACCAGGGGACAGGAAGTGGTACAATGCTGACTCACGTCCGGGTTTTAAGACTCGTCACTGCACCTCTCTGTTTGGCTAAAAGATAACGTAATAACTCACAATGGACTAACCGAGTAAATGAAATCTATGAAATGGAGAAAACATCTATGATGATTAGAAACCAAATGTATATCTTTGGTCAAGTATAGAACACAATAATGAAGATAATTAATGTATACCTGAGTATTAATAATGTGTCCATTCTTGTATTTGTATTATTATTATTATTTCATTTCGGATCAACCGTTATGTAGTTAATCTATGTACCTAGATGTGTTTATTTTGTTACGTATGCTTTGTGAATAATTTCTTAAAATGCAAATAAAAAAATAAAACTGGCTGTGCTTGGATGAAAATAAAAAAGTCCACCAAAACTGTTAGTTGCATTTAAGTCGGAAAACAGTTTAATTTCAGTGCTTTTTAATACAATTTAATTTACTGGATTTAGTTAAAAAAGCAACGGATGTTCACATTTCCTCTCAGCGCATGTTACTGGATGGGATCGACTCACCTCTATGTGCAAATTTGGTCCGAATATGTGCTCCACCACGTTGTTGTGGATCAGCCAGTCTGCGAGTTCCTTTGCTATCGACCTGAGAGAAAGGACAGAACAGACATTCAGTGAAGAAACACGGGTTGGACAGAGCTCAACATGCAGAGCGCCATGTTTCTGCTCTTATTAAGAACTGCTAAACAAAGTACTAACAAAGCACTTATATACTAACAAGGCACTTATATACTACAAAGCACTTATATACTAACAGAGGCACTTATATACTAACAAGGCACTTATATACTAACAAAGCACTTATATACTAACAAGCATTATATACTAACAAAGCACTTACATACTAACAAGGGCACTTATATACTAAACAAAGCACTTATATACTAACAAGGCACTTATATACTAACAAGGCACTTATATACTAACAAGGCACTTATATACTAAACAAAGCACTTATATACTAACAAAGCACGTATATACTAACAAAGCACTTATATACTAACAAAGCACTAACAAGGCACTTATATACTAACAAGGCACGTATATACTAACAAAGCACTTATATACTAACAAAGCACTAACAAGGGCACTTATATACTAACAAAGCACTAACAAGGCACTTATATACTAACAAAGCACTTATATACTAACAAAGCACTTATATACTAACAAAGCACTTATATACTAACAAGGCACTTATATACTAACAAAGCACTTATATACTAACAAAGCACTATACTAACAAAGCACTTATATACAACAGGCACTTATATACTAACAAAGCACTATATACTAACAAGGCACTTATATACTAACAAGGCACTTATATACTAACAAGGCACTTATATACTAACAAGGCACTTATATACTAACAAGGCACTTATATACTAACAAGGCACTTATATACTAACAAAGCACTTATATACTAACAAAGCACTTATATACTAACAAAGCACTAACAAGGCACTTATATACTAACAAGGCACGTATATACTAACAAAGCACTTATATACTAACAAAGCACTAACAAGGCACTTATATACTAACAAAGCACTAACAAGGCACTTATATACTAACAAAGCACTTATACTAAAAAGCACTTATATACTAACAAAGCACTTATATACTAACAAGGCACTTATATACTAACAAAGCACTTATATACTAACAAAGCACTTATATACTAACAAAGCACTTATATACTAACAAGGCACTTATATACTAACAAGGCACTTATATACTAACAAGGCACTTATATACTAACAAGGCACTTATATACTAACAAGGCACTTATATACTAACAAGGCACTTATATACTAACAAAGCACTTATAACTAACAAGGCACTTATATACTAACAAGGCACTTATACTAACAAAGCACTTAATACTAACAAGGCACTTATATACTAACAAAGCACGTATATACTAACAAAGCACTTATATACTAACAAAGCACTAACAAGGCACTTATATACTAACAAAGCACTTATATACTAACAAAGCACTTATATACTAACAAGGCACTTATATACTAACAAAGCACTTATATACTAACAAAGCACTTATATACTAACAAAGCACTTATATACTAACAAAGCACTTATATACTAACAAGGCACTTATATACTAACAAAGCACTTATATACTAACAAAGCACTTATATACTAACAAAGCACTTATATACTAACAAGCACTTATATACTAACAGCATTATATACTAAAAGGCACTTATATAACTAACAAAGCACTTATATACTAACATATATACTAACAAAGCACTTATATACTAACAAAGCCTACTTATATACTAACAAAGCACTTATATACTAACAAGCACTTATATACTAACAAAGCACTTATATACTAACAGAGGCACTTATATACTAACAAAGCACTTATATACTAACAAGGCACTTATATACTAACAAAAGCACTTATATACTAACAAGGCACTTATATACTAACAAAGCACTTTATACTAACAAAGCACTTATATACTAACAAAGGCACTTATATACTAACAAAGCACTTATATACTAACAAGGCCTTATATACTAACAAGCACTTATATACTAACAAAGCACTTATATACACAAGCACTTATATACTAACAAAGCACTTATATACTAACAAGGCACTTATATACTACAAGGCACTTATATACTAACAAGAGCACTTATATACTAACAAAGCACTTATATACTAACAAGGCACTGGAGTAGCACTTGAAATGTTTTGGCTCTATGAAAACTGATGTACTTATACGATTCTGTTTTCTTCAAGTTTGTATCTTCCTGGTCGAATGCACTTATTGTAAGTCGCTTTGGATACAAGCGTCAGCTAAATGTAATGTAATGTATTAATCACTTTGAAAAACTCTGCTTTCATGTGATGTTATCCATGTTCTACCTTCTGTGTTTGGTTGCTGTGTTTGTGTTTCATTCTCCGTGTATATTACATGAGCACCGCTTTGATGTGAAAGCATTTGTAACTTGGTTTAAAAGGTGCGTTACGATGACAGGTGAAATAATAATAATTATGTATTCATCGAACTGTATTAATTTGTAATATGTTATTCACAACCGGGACACTGGATGCTGTATTTTTTTAAAGAGTACAGCTAGTGTTTAAACATTTTAACTCACGTTTCTGTGTCGGACACCAGCGACTCATTGTTGCAGACGTCGTTGAAGGTGTGGAGTTGGTTCTGAAGGAAACACAGACGCACATGATCCATGATGAGTGAAATAATTAACACGTCGTTTGCTAGTGTGCCGTAACAACACCTTCAGATGAAAAGAAAGCTGTTAAAGTGGCTCTCTGGAGTAATTACCCATTTATTAGGAAATAAAGGCAGTGGAAGAGTCTTTCATGACATTAACATAACCCATCAAGAACCAGCCTGTGTTGAATACTTGTTATCTGGTGGTAACATGTGCACTGCACTGGTTCCCTCTACAAAAACTAGCATGTTCTATTGTTGCATTAAAAAACAAACGTTTATGATACCAACACGTTTTGTTACGCAGGGTAATATCATTACATGTTACTTGTTCGACGCTTTTATCCAAAGCGACTTCCATACTCAATACTGTGGGCAATCCCAACTAGGGCTGCAACAAACGACTAATTTGATAATCGATTAATCTATCGATTAATGAAACGATTAATCGACTATTCGGACTATTACTGTATGCCTTGCACAATTTCTCAACTTTTAGATTTAGCTTGAGGTTGTTTTAGGCATGTGGAAACTAACAATGAAGACAATAAAGATGAATACTTGATTCAAAAATACATATATTATTAAATTAACTAAACAAATTGTGAACAAAATTAACATTGCTTTTTATTTTAATTTAATTTAATTTCACATCAAAAGAAACAGTGTTTTAACAAATCGTATTAAATAATGTGATGACAGAATAGAAAACGAGCAATAATACATGACATATTTTTTAAATGTCTCCAGTACCGATAAAAAGACCGTCCGATAAAGTTGGAGCTTGTGTAAAACACACGTGATGACGTCCCCAACGAATCGACGACTGAATTAGTTGGCAACTAATTTGGTCATCGATTTGAATCGATTAAGTCGATTAGTTGTTGCACCCCTAATCCCAACAGGAGCAATTTGGGGTGAAGTGTCTCAGGGACACAACGACATGCTGACTGCAGTGGGGTTTGAACACCAACGCACTAATCCACTGCGCCACACGCCTCACCGCAATTGCTAGAAGTAAAAAGCAACCTACAAAGGAACTACATAACGGTCACATGACTTCACCACCGCTAAGCTAAAGGCGGTTGGTCGTGATGACGTTCAGCCGTTTCATTTAGACACTTGTTAGCAACACACAAGCTTCAAACATTCACCAGTGGGGTATTTCCTCACATATTTAGTGTCGTGGAACAAAATGTTCAAATTTCAAACGCTTGTGAAAAAATATATTGACTTCAAGACAAAGGAATCAGGAAGTGCCAAAAAGCTGACTCACTTCCGGGTTTTTGGAGTCATTTCTCCAAAAACAATTCTAAAAACAATCTACCCGTACAAAACTTGAAGAGCATTTTTATTGTCTTGCTCTCACGGGCTCTTGCAAAACAAATATTATTTAAGATTAAGATGGACTTTTATTAATCCCTCGTGGGGAAATTGTTTCTCTGCATGTGACCCATCCTGTGTTAGGAGCAGTGGGCTGCCATTTTGAACGGCGCCCGGGAAGCAGTGTGGGGAACGGTGCCTTGCTCGGGGACACCTCGGTAGCACTTGGTCTTGACGGGACTTGAACTGGTGACCTTCCAGTTGCCAAGCCAAGTCCCTATCGACTTTGCCACCACCGCCCTTTCAAACTGTCATAAGATTAGAAGTACTTTATTGAACCCAATTTGAGAAATGTTTGCGTTGCAGCAACATAACAATACATGGCATTGCACATTAGAGAAATTAAAAGACGAGAAATATACAATTCAAAATGTTAACATCTCAAATTGAAATAAAATAGCATAAGTAGAAAATAAAAATGGTTAAGCCAAGTAGGGCTGTACCCGAATATCCGTTCGTTGGAGTACTATTCGGGTTTCAATTTCGTTATTCGGATATTCGTTTTTTGTTCGTTGTTTTTATTTTTATTTATTGAAATCTCCAATATCAACGTAAGAGCTTGTGCCTCTTCGGGGGGTGCCAACACTTAACCATAAACGTTATCGTTTACTTTCTCCGTCTTTATGTGTAGATATTACTTTTTCTCCATTAATCTCCATCACGCAGCGAATATTCGAATATTCGCTGCTGATTACTACAGAGTATTCGGGACAGCCCTAAAGCCAAGTACCACCTCCTCTAGCAGACTGGGTTAATGTGATGCACGAGACTTTTGTTATGGGAAAATGAACATTTGCTGTAAGACTCAAGACACATTTCAACTTCAACTAAAACCGATATTTGTAATGTACCCCCCCCCCCCTGGTTCTCTGCTACACAGTTTTCATTGTTGTTGTGTTCCTGTCTCTTCATGGTCGTTTATCTGTCTGCCTGATTTGCATTATTTGTTTAGTGAAATAAAGAAAATGAGTGGAAACCGAGAGAAAGTTGAAACCCAAATGTTAAATACAGACCTTGAGCAGATGTGTGTGAGTGAGTTGAGTCGCGTTTGACTCAAAGTGAAAAATATAAAGCAGGGAAATGAGTGGAAACTGAGAGAAAGTTGAAAGTTTGAAGATCCTTTAAACCGTGCCTTATCATTGCGCTTTTATGAATTGTGTTTCTTTTATATTATTATTAGGGCTGTCAAACGATTACAAATTAATTAATCATGATTAATCACCATTCGAACTATGTCCAAAATATGCCATTTCTTTATGTATATTGTTGTGGGAATGGAAAGATAAATGCACGGCTAGTGGAGTACTTCGTGACCACAGAGTGTGAACGTTGTGATCAGCTGTTTTAGCGCAGTTCTCCAGTGAAGGGGGGAGTCTCCCTCCGCAGCCGGTTGGCGTAGTTTTGGCACAGTTCCGTTGTACAGACCGACGTTAACAGCAGCCCTGTCTGTGCACACGGAGACCGACTCTGTCGTCCGGTGATCTAACCGCCTTCTGGAAAAGCTTCACAAGTACGTCGGTACGCAAATGCGCTTTGTGACACAAGTGACGGTACGCATTTCAGATTACGCACATAACCTGCGTACCAGTTATGTGCACCCCTGTACCAGAGCCATATTATTACTATTATATGGCTCTGCCCTGTACTACAGCAAAAGTATTCTGCGTCGGGACTTCCTGCAACAACACCACGCCGTTATCAAAGATGTTCTATTGAGAAGACGATCACTTCGTGACAAAAGTTTTCCAAACCGTGGCGACTGAAATCAATCTTACTAACTGCTGTCTGTGTAATTTACTCCGCGCGAGTTGGCAGACTTTATTTTGCTTCCTTTAACATCATTTTTCATGGTGGGGCTAAGCCATTTCTTGGTATGGGTGTAGCCTACCCCAGCCATACCCTGGCGCTGCCACTGGTGGCACGTATGGGGCGGGCCATTCTGCACATGCGTTAAATGCGATAAATATTTGTAACGCAATTAATTAAAAAAATTAATTACCCGCCATTAACGCGATAATTTTGACAGCATTACTTATTATGTGTTAAATGCCTATGTGAAGCACTTAGAATCTGTGTCTTAAAATGTGCTATACAAATAAACATTGAAACTTGAAACCCAAATGTTAAATACAGAAACTGAACAGTGGTGTGTGAGAGGAGTTGTGTTTGACTCGCAGTGAAAAATATAAAGCAGGAAAATGAGTGAAAACTGAGAGAAATTTGAAACCCAAATGTTAAATACAGACTGTGCAGCGATGAGTGAGTTATTTGGTGTCTGACTCACAGTGATCTGGCTGAGTCCGGCCAGCCTCATGGTGAGCGTCGGGGACATGAAGTATTTGAAGGCCAGGTCTAGACTCTCCTTGTCGAAGCACAGCGCGCTGTCCAGCGGCTCCTTCACCGTGCTCCACATCAGGTCGGCCATGTTGCGCGCCGCGCTCTGCCGCAGCTCCTGGTCCGACAGCTTACACAGATATCTGCAGACGGGAGCAGAAAACGATGAGCAACTCCAACTTATCAAGCACTTCAGAAACTTTGAGATTCATTTTTTTAAAATCACGACCCCAGGTTAGATCAACCGAGTGCTGCTGACTCATCCAGCCTCCACTCGCAGCTGGGATAGTGAAGCTGTGGTAGTCTGATCTTTGCACTCAGAATACTTTCATAAAATCAGGGAATTATGGTTTGAGTGAAATGTAGATAAAAAACTGTGCTATCGGCTAGGGCTATCCCGAATACCATTTTTCGGGGTATTTCAACACGTGTATTTCGGTTTATTCACGACATTCATTTAGTTCTTCTACAGTATTGTTGTTTTATAGTCATTTGTTAATGTAACCCAATTTGTGTTCTTTGAAATTGAAAAGGATATCGCATCGTGTTCGTTACTTTCGTTGCAGTTGTATATGTCTTAAGTGTAATTTGGCTTGGCTTCTTATTTATGGACATGCTTTTATTTTGAAGGAGAGTAGCGCAGTTGACAGGAAGTTGTTGTTGCTATGGAAACAACGTGACGGAGATTAACGGAGAAAAGTAATAGCTACAAATAAAGACGGAGAAAGTAAAGCATAACGTTTATGGTTAAGTGGTAGCACCCCCCGAAGAGGCACAAGCATTTACGTTGATATTGGAGATTTCAATAAATAAAAATAAAAACAACGAACAAAAAACGAATAACGAAATTGAAACCAGAATAGTACTCCAACGAACGAATATTCGGATACAGCCCTACTATAGGCCTTATGCTCCTGCAGGTTTCCCTTCCCTGTAGTGCCTTATATCGTTTTGTATGCATGGAATGGTCTGCTAAAATCCCTGTGTTCCCTCCAAAGGGAGTTTCTCTCACACTCAACATTTTAACTTAATATGCAAATCTATTATTTGTTCCTTTTTCCTGTTATCCGTACATTGACTGAAACGCTGTAAATGTCCCACTGTGGGACGAATAAAGGCTCTTCTGATTCTTATTGAAATCTAATTTACTTGCAGGATTCTTGCTGTGTGACTTTTTACTGCACTCATAAGTTGCTTTGGATAAAAGCTTCAGCTAAATCAGACGCAATGTAAGAATGTCACATTTTGGGGTAAAAAGGAAGCTATAATAAAATCATTGTCCCTTTAAATTATTATTCTTTTTGGCAGTAATCTTTTTTTTTTTTTTATCCGCCCGCTGTGCGTCAGAGCTGAGTGAGACAGGAGAGCGTCACATGACCCGTCTTCCTCTCGGGGTCATGCGAGGAGAGGTTCACTCGAGGCCTGGCAACTGTTGCCATGGCGACGGAAGCTCTTCCTAGCAACACGTGTGTGGCACTTTGGTGTTGGGAGGAGAGAAGCACGAATGAGCGAGAGGTGAGTGAGAGAGAGAGAGAGAGAGAGAGAGAGAGAGAGAGAGAGAGAGAGAGAGAGAGGGGGGGAGAGGGAGAGAGAGAGAGAGGAGAGACAGAGAGGAGAGAGAGAGGAGACAGAGAGAGAGCACGAGAGAGACAGAGAGGGGCGGAAAGAGAGAGAGAGACAGAGAGAGAGAGAGAGACAGAGGAGAGAGAGAGAGACAGAGAGAGAGAGAGAGACAGAGGAGAGACAGAGGAGACAGAGAGAGAGACAGAGAGGAGAGAGAGAGAGAGAGAGAGAGAGAGAGAGAGAGAGAGAGAGAGAGAGAGGAGAGAGAGACAGAGAGAGAGGGCGAGAGAGGCGGAGAGGAGAGAGGCGGAAAGAGAGAGAGAAGAGACAGAGAGAGAGACAGAGAGAGATGGAGAGACGGAGACAGAGGGAAAGATCTCCATAAAAAAAGCAACAAGTGTGTTTTTTATATTTGACAGTACAGAATAACACAGGTTTTATGAATATTACTGATTAAGATCTGGCAATTATATCTCGATTTGTTCAGATTTGAATCAATAAAATCCACCACAAATCTATCGCTACATTTCCTGCTTTGTGAAGAAAGGTGTGCAACAAAATGGCAGCTCCTCAGTCATAGACATATCGGGGAGTCTGCAGGAGAAGCTCCGAGTTAAACTGGGCGATGTTATATTTCTATCACAAACGGCCGAATGGAAGGGCCCTTACTTTGGAGTCTGATTAATTGACTTTTAAAGTATTTTACCAACAAAAACAAGCAGGTCTGTGTGCAGGCTGGCGCATGGCAGAATTGTCTAGCACCCACATTTATTTGTTAAATTGAATTGGCTGCGTTGAGGGGAATTTGCGTTTGCTTTTTATTGTGGATTACTTGTTCTTTAGGTCTGGCTGATTGTTCCGTGTTTGCATGTTCAAACGTGCACGTTTAATAAATGCATGTTATTCTATAGGTTCTCCTTTTTACATATAGAATTAGGGCTGCTCAATTAATCGTATTTTAATCGCGATTACGATTATGGCTTGCAATGATTACGAAAACAACGTAATCGAAATAAAACGATTATTTTTTATTATTATTATTTATTTATTTTTTGGTTTTTCAGTTAAAGTTTAGGGTAATCAACTGTTAAAACATACTGTTATGTTCTCCAATAAATGGATGTTTTCAAAGTCAATGAATAATCGCATTTAATAATCGCAATTCGCGGATACAAGCGGTCGAGATGGGTTTTCTCCGCAGGGTGGCTGGCGTCTCCCTTAGGGATAAGGTGAGAAGTTCAGTCATCCGGGAGGGACTCGGAGTTGAGCCGCTCCTCCTTCGCGTCGAAAGGAGCCAGTTGAGGTGGTTCGGGCACCTAGTTAGGATGCCACCTGGGCGCCTCCCTAGGGAGGCGTTGCAGGCACGTCCAGCTGGGAAGAGACCAAGGGGTAGACCTAGGACCAGGTGGAGGGATTATATCTCTTCGCTGGCCTGGGAGCGCCTTGGGCGACCCGACCACAGATAAGCAGGAGAAGATAGATGGATGGATGGATGGATGGGTGGGTGGATGGATGGATGGGTGGATGGATGGATGGGTGGATGGATGGGTGGATGGATGGATGGGTGGATGGATGGATGGGTGGATGGGTGGATGGGATGGATGGGTGGATGGATGGATGGATGGATGATCGCAATTACAATTATTGACCCAAATAATCGAGATTATGATTTTTGCCATAATCGAGCAGCCCTATATAGAAGTAGAGCTTTTGGACATTTCGACTCACCGTATTACATAGGTGCGGAACGGTATGATGTGCTGCATGACCGCAGGAATGTGCAACCATATTCGGATCTGTGAGCAAACACAAAGAGTATTTACCATCAAACTCACATGAAAACATATCAGACAAACTGCAGTGGGAGTCTTTACAACCACGGTATCTCTGCTCCTAGGTCATAGGGAACATCTCGGTTCAATGACAGCAGAATACAAATAATGAACATCAATGAGGGTGGGTTAAATATAGGAAACACTCGTCAGTACACTGCAATACTGTTCAACAGAACATACAATCAGGACCTAATAATAAGTAACACATCACAACAAAAAAGCTAAGAAATAATACCTTTCGTTAAAGGAGAATTTATTTCATAACTGATATCAGAGTGCATTATATTTCAAACGGTTCTTAATACATTTGCAAAAACATTCCTTATTAAATCTTATCTCAATCTTTCATTTAGTTAAGAGTTATTGACTTTAACGTGCTACTTCAAATCCTTTTTTTAGATGTGTGCATATGTATAAATGTGTCTGTTGATTGTGTATATATAGGATATACATATTTGTATTTATATTTGGGAAACAGTATTTCGATCTCTCTGTCTGTACACACACACTGAAATATTGAGAATAAAGTCGGTGTGTGTGTGTGTGTGTGTGTGTGTGTGCGCTCACGTTGGAGACGATGGTGATGAAGGCGTGTGCGATGGGGAAGGGGAGACTCTCGGGGGTCCCCGACTCAAAGCACTCCTTCATCAGCGAGAGGCCGTGCTTCCCACAGAACAGACAGACGTAGCGCAGCAGGTGCAGAGGAACCTCCACGTCCTGTCAACAAAGAGAGAGAGAGACATCGTCAGAAACATCCCAGAAAGGCCTGACGCATTACTCAAACTTTTCTCTTAAGAGTTTTCCACTTTACTTTCCAGAAGGTGAAATTGCTGAGTCGTGCTTACAGTCAAATGTTAAGTGTTTTTGCAGCAGGAAACACAAAAGTAGTAGTTTGAAATGGCCTTCTCCTTTAACCATCTTGTTGTTGAAAGCGTAAGAAAACCTAACATCATGATAATTATCGTAGTGGCATGCTTTTCTATGTTTCGATGTTACAACACTTGTTTATAAATGTATTTAAAATCATGTCAACATCCACTCTGAACTCCAGTGGAAAATGCATTATGTGCTGCGTTCTGGATTCAACAAGTTAAGTGTGTTGGAAAGTGTAGTTTCTTATTTTGGTGTACTTCATATTAAACTTGTTTTGACTTGATTGAATCTCTACCCTACATGTGATAGTTGAAATGGTATTAATATAAAAACTACTGTTGTTAAATGTTGTGTATAGTTACTTCTGCTCGGTCAAAGATGGTAGTTCGATATGTAAGCAGTAGAAAAGTAAAGGGGAGAAAGAGCCTTAATTATAGTGCTGGCTTGGCGTTTCTATGTTTAGACGTTTCAACGCTCGTTCTAAAAGCTTGCAGGACTTTAGAGTAAATTGAAAATCATGTCAACAACAATTCTGAACTCCACTGCTAAATGATTGTATACGATTTGTTACGAGAGCTGCTGCATTTCTGGATCAATCAGAGGGGAGTGTTGGGAAATGGTGGTGTAGTCATGTTTATTTTGGTGTTCTTAAAACAATAAATCATTACCTTTTTTTGACTGAATTTCCACACGGCAATAGACTGTTGTAGTATAAAGTAGAAATACAAGTATTGGTTGTATGTTGTGTATTACAGTCGTATTTTTGGCCTGTAAAAAGTGTCTACATACACAAGCAGTAGAAAACATGATGAGCCTTAATTAAAGTGCTGGAAGGGTTTTCTTTATTTAGATGTCTCAACACTTAGTCTGCTTTAGGCAGTCAATTATACGTGATGTGAATAGAATACGTCGACAACAACTGTGAGCAAAAGGCAATGACATTTAGACGGTCGAGCAAATGTTAGTGCACTAAACAATATATCATGAACTTGTTTTGCCTTGATTGAAAGCAGTTGGACGTTGTTAGTCTGTTGTTATGGACGGTAAAACAAGTGAAAACTGGAAGGTTTTTTGCTGGTCATGCTCCTTTTGCATACAGCCCGTTCTGGAATGATACACCCCGTGAGTTTAATGAAAGCTTTACTACGAGGGGAAGGTAAGGCAGATTATCCGGGGACACGTTACTGCTCTCCGAGGGACATGGACTTCATCTGCAGGAAACCATATCCAAGACACGGCTCCGTGTCCTCCCAGTAGAAAACCCCTACGCCACATTTACAAACCGCACTACCCACATGAGCTCGTTAAAACACACTTTGAGAGGAATGCATTCCTTTCCTAAACATTGTTATTGAACTGATCCTGATCTCTTAATCTCAGAGAACAAAGAGCGGCATCGGGAGGAAAGACTGAAAGCCCATAACTGTGGGGGTTATGATGAGGCTCTGTAATAAAGTGGGCGTCCGTTTGGCAAAACAAGCAGACGCAGGAAATGAGGACAATACTTTTATAAACACACAACTGTACTCAAAACACTGCATTCATCTCAAACTGTGACATCAGGCGTTCTGCCTCTGTGGGTCAAACGGAGCACTTCTTTATTCCAATGAAATCGAGTAGTCATTCTTTTAGAGTCATTCATTGCTCGACACACACTTATTTTTACCATAAGGCATTTTATAGTATAGCTTTGTTCATAGATTGTTATGTATAGGTCTATTTGTGGGATAGCAAACAGTTTTATTGATAATAAGTAGAGATGTCCCAATCCGATCACGTGATTTTCAAAAGATCGCGGGGGAAAAAATCGGGGATCGGGATTTTTTTTTTTTTTGGAAATATTTTAATTATTTTATTTAATGTTACAAAACAAAAATGACCATGTTCACGTCTTAAAGTCATCCTGAGGACTTAGTTTTGGTTTAAAATTACACAACATCATGTATGTGTTGCTTCTCTTGGGCTTGTTTTCAGACCTGGTTGCTGATTCCTCTCAAATCTGGCAACGGAGTGGGCGCAGTGTCTACTAGTAGCAGCAAGCTAACGAGAGGCTACGTTCAGCTGCTGACTCGGGAGTCGGGACAGAGAAAATGTCAGGAGTTTGGAAGTATTATAAAATTGAAAGCGAAGGCAGTGTAACAGCCAGATGCAATGTTTGCAAGGCGGAGGTTCCGCGTGGTGGAAAGAACAGAGCTACGTTCAACACGACCAATCTAACACGCCACCTGAGAAACAAACACCAACAACAACACGGCGAGTACACAGCGGCCACTCGGGTGACGGCACTGAAACAACCGAGACTTCTAAAAGGAAAGAGAAGCTGCCCCAGAACAGTGACAAGGCCAAAAGAATAACAGCCAAGATAGCTGAATTCATCGCGTTGGATGACCAGCCGTTATCTGTTACCTTTTTTTCTCTCTTAAAGATCGGGGAAATCGGTATCGGGAGCAAAAAAAGGTGATCGGGACATCCCTAATAATAAGTGATTAACTACTTTCCTCACTTACAAGTACAAGTACAATTTTGAGGTTCTTAACTTGAATATTTCCATTTTCTACGATCTAAATATCCGTGAAATACTTTTTTTTACCATTACATGTATTCAATTCAGATTAAGAATAGAAGATATTATCAATGAACACATCATGATATGTCAGAAGTCTTTATACATCCTGTAATTTACCCTCAGGATCAATAACATATACAAGTCAATTAAAGCCTTCGCCCTAAAACGATGAATGCACTATTATATACAGTATAATCACAAAATATATCATATCTATATTCTGAAATGGGTCGTTTAGATGTTAACACTTATGTACTTTTACTTAAAAAAATGATTTTAAAGAGAAATATTTTACTTGCAAAAGAGTATATCTGTACTGCAGTATTGTTACTATTGATTTAAGTAAAAGATTTGAGTATTTTTACGCCACTGCTGATTTGACGTTGGTCCACAGCCAAATCAAATGAAGCTTTCGATGCACAGTAACTGATGGACAGAAACATGTCGTTGTTTTATTGTGAAGCTGCTCCCCTTGTTAGAGAACATCCCACCTAGAGCCATTTAGAAATATTAATAAACAAAAGAAATCTGATTCCACGGGACAAAATGAATCCAGATGGCCCCGAACAACGAAGCGATCGCAGCAACGTGAAACCTCCAGAAACAAAACGTTTATATTTAGAGAGTGAGCCGCTGGGGGTCGTGTGTCTGAGGTCAGATCTGAGATACCCTCTGAGGTCAGGACACAATATTAACTACAGCAGAAAACACTAAAGTTTGAGTCTGTGGTGTGAAAATATACCGTGAGATATGTCGCAAAATATTACTGATTATTGCATCTTCAGCTGGGCGCGGCGCGTCTGTGAAGTTTTGAGTCTCGGAGGTTGTAGTAAGAGAAACTCAACGGTTGTGTCTCTTGTTAATGTTTAAATCGGATTAAACATTATTTTCCGCTCTTATGGAAGCCGGTGTTCCTACTTTCCAGCGTGCCCGTAGTATTTAAATCGTATGTATCCAAAGCCCAAGAAGAAACATCAATCAGCTAACGAAATAATGTGTCAGTTAGAAAGTTAGAAAAAGTCCCCGGACAGGAACATGCATAGCAACAGTACTTATTGTCTAGTATAGCACAATAGTAACTAACACATTATGTAATCACGTTACTTCTCTTAGTAATAGTTTTTTTAAAAATGTTATTTGTTTTTATTTTGTCAAGAGATAAAAAATGAAGATATTGAACTTACTATTCATCGCTGAACACAAATGATACTGGATTCTAAATTTATTTAGAAAAGTAAACAAACCATACTACAAACTAGGGCTGCTCAATTAATCGTATTTATAAATCGCAATGACGATTTTGGCTTGCAACGATTATGAAACAACATAATGGAAATAAAACGATTATTTATTTTTTTGTTGAATTATACTTAAAGGTGGGGTAGGTAAGTTTGAGAAACCTGCTCGAGATCGCTAGAATTTGAAAATACACAACCGGAGAAAATCTCCACTTCCTCACAGAGCCCCTCCTCCAACACACACGAACGCGCGCATGAACCAATGAGGGCACGAGATAAGTGTGTGCCCCGATGAGGCTGACAGGCAGGTAGGCCCATCCAATCGATTGGTTGTACTTTTTACAGCGCCACGGCTTCTACAGATGAATTTTTTTTATGGATTTTTTGTCCAAAGCACTTCAGATATTCATTGCTATCGGGATGGTTAAGAGCATTCCATGGAATATAACAAAAAGTGTATCTCGAGCCGGTTTCCGAAACTTACCTACCCCACCTTTAAAGTTCAGGGTAATCAACTGTTAAAACATACTGTTCCATTTTTCAAAGTAAATGGATAATCGTTTTTAAGTAATCGTGATATCAATTATTGGCCCAAATAATCGAGATTATGATTTTTGCCATAATCGAGCAGCCCTACTACAAACCACTACACTCTGTTACTGCAGCTTTACCATCCGCGGTCATCCATGGGACACTTTGTACAATTCATTCCCAATAGAGTATTTTATAAAAAAGTTATTATTTTGAATTTATTTAACGCAAAATGTCAAATATTGTTTCGAGATATGATCTTGTCTCCCTGTCCACAAACTGCTGCTGAGTCGGGATGACTTTCAGATATTTCTTAAAACAAATGACAGGAAGTGACTCAGTTAAAACCGGTGTTCCTAACATTAAAGGTATTTCCCGTCACTGTGGAAAGCCGATGATGAAGCACTTTATTCCCGTGTCCTGTTAATCTGCTTTACGCCTGTACAGACCAGCTGTAATAAACCCCCCCCAGCATGGTGACCTCACATAAATCAAAACTAAAGTGTCAAGTCTTCTCAGCCGGTCATGTGACACCGTTTGGGAACCCTAATGTCTCTTAAAGCGTCTCCCAGCATGCACCAGGGCATCTAGTCATCATCACTGGTACTCCCCCTGCTCTGGATGAGCACAGCTGTCTAAAAATAACCACCCCAACAATAGGACGGATTCCCCTTTAGGCAGACTATGGTTTCAGAAGCAGCCGAGAGTGATCAAGGCGTTGGGAGGTTCAAATCAAATGACAAAGGAAGTCTGTTTTTAATAGCAGAGGGGGTATTTTGAGGGTCTCTTCCTGCTGTAGGTGCCGCTTGATTGACAGTGTTTAGGGTGTAACAACACACTTAAATATCTTACGTTCATGTCGCAGAAGGAGCCCAGGATGTTGCTTTCATGAGCAGATATGTCCTGAAGGAAAGAAACAGACAGTGAGATCAAAGAGTTATCCTCAGGAAGGTTCTTTCCTTTAAAGCGCAGTTCTGTTCATGAGGTTTAGGAAGTACTATTATCATCATCCCGTCATCAGAAAGGTTTACTCTGCATCGTGTCTGCGGTGGAATTGTGATTTTGATGTTCTTGTTGCTGTCTTGCCGAACCCCTTTTGAGAAGGAGATGGTTCTTCTCAAGGGGTTTATCCTAAATGTGTACAATTCAGTTCATATCTGTGTCATATCTGTACCTTGCAGGCGTAGTGGGGTGTGTGTGATAGGGACTTCTCCTCACCTCTATAGTGGGGGGTGCCTGTGATAGGGACTCCTCCTCACCTCTATAGTGGGGGGTGCGTGTGATAGGGACTCCTCCTCACCTCTATAGTGGGGGGTGCGTGTGATAGGGACTCCTCCTCACCTCTATAGTGGGGGGTGCGTGTGATAGGGACTCCTCCTCACCTCTATAGTGGGGGGTGCCTGTGATAGGGACTCCTCCTCACCTCTATAGTGGGGGGTGCGTGTGATAGGGACTCCTCCTCACCTCTATAGTGGGGGGTGCCTGTGCTAGGGACTCCTCCTCACCTCTATAGTGGGGGGTGCGTGTGATAGGGACTCCTCCTCACCTCTATAGTGGGGGGTGCCTGTGATAGGGACTCCTCCTCACCTCTATAGTGGGGGGTGCCTGTGCTAGGGACTCCTCCTCACCTCTATAGTGGGGGGTGCCTGTGATAGGGACTCCTCCTCACCTCTATAGTGGGGGGTGCGTGTGATAGGGACTCCTCCTCACCTCTATAGTGGGGGGTGCGTGTGATAGGGACTCCTCCTCACCTCTATAGTGGGGGGTGCGTGTGATAGGGACTCCTCCTCACCTCTATAGTGGGGGGCGTGTGATAGGGACTCCTCCTCACCTCTATAGTGGGGGGTGCCTGTGATAGGGACTCCTCCTCACCTCTATAGTGGGGGGTGCCTGTGATAGGGACTCCTCCTCACCTCTAGTGGGGGGTGCGTGTGCTAGGGACTCCTCCTCACCTCTATAGTGGGGGGTGCCTGTGCTAGGGACTCCTCCTCACCTCTATAGTGGGGGGTGCGTGTGATAGGGACTCCTCCTCACCTCTATAGTGGGGGGTGCGTGTGATAGGGACTCCTCCTCACCTCTATAGTGGGGGGTGCGTGTGATAGGGACTCCTCCTCACCTCTATAGTGGGGGGTGCGTGTGATAGGGACTCCTCCTCACCTCTATAGTGGGGGGTGCGTGTGATAGGGACTCCTCCTCACCTCTATAGTGGGGGGTGCGTGTGATAGGGACTCCTCCTCACCTCTATAGTGGGGGGTGCGTGTGATAGGGACTCCTCCTCACCTCTATAGTGGGGGGTGCGTGTGATAGGGACTCCTCCTCACCTCTATAGTGGGGGGTGCGTGTGATAGGGACTCCTCACCTCTATAGTGGGGGGTGCGTGTGATAGGGACTCCTCCTCACCTCTATAGTGGGGGGTGCCTGTGATAGGGACTCCTCCTCACCTCTATAGTGGGGGGTGCGTGTGATAGGGACTCCTCCTCACCTCTATAGTGGGGGGTGCGTGTGATAGGGACTCCTCCTCACCTCTATAGTGGGGGGTGCGTGTGATAGGGACTCCTCCTCACCTCTATAGTGGGGGGTGCGTGTGATAGGGACTCCTCCTCACCTCTATAGTGGGGGGTGCGTGTGAGGGACTCCTCCTCACCTCTATAGTGGGGGGTGCGTGTGATAGGGACTCCTCCTCACCTCTATAGTGGGGGGTGCCTGTGATAGGGACTCCTCCTCACCTCTATAGTGGGGGGTGCGTGTGATAGGGACTCCTCCTCACCTCTATAGTGGGGGTGCGTGTGATAGGGACTCCTCCTCACCTCTATAGTGGGGGGTGCGTGTGATAGGGACTCCTCCTCACCTCTATAGTGGGGGGTGCGTGTGATGGGACTCCTCCTCACCTCTATAGTGGGGGGTGCCTGTGATAGGGACTCCTCCTCACCTCTATAGTGGGGGGTGCGTGTGATAGGGACTCCTCCTCACCTCTATAGTGGGGGGTGCCTGTGATAGGGACTCCTCCTCACCTCTATAGTGGGGGGTGCGTGTGATAGGGACTCCTCCTCACCTCTATAGTGGGGGGTGCCTGTGATAGGGACTCCTCCTCACCTCTATAGTGGGGGGTGCGTGTGATAGGGACTCCTCCTCACCTCTATAGTGGGGGGTGCGTGTGATAGGGACTCCTCCTCACCTCTATAGTGGGGGGTGCCTGTGATAGGGACTCCTCCTCACCTCTATAGTGGGGGGTGCGTGTGATAGGGACTCCTCCTCACCTCTATAGTGGGGGGTGCGTGTGATAGGGACTCCTCCTCACCTCTATAGTGGGGGGTGCGTGTGATAGGGACTCCTCCTCACCTCTATAGTGGGGGGTGCGTGTGATAGGGACTCCTCCTCACCTCTATAGTGGGGGGTGCGTGTGATAGGGACTCCTCCTCACCTCTATAGTGGGGGGTGCCTGTGATAGGGACTCCTCCCTCTATAGTGGGGGGTGCCTGTGATAGGGACTCCTCCTCACCTCTATAGTGGGGGTGCGTGTGATAGGGACTCCTCCTCACCTCTATAGTGGGGGGTGCCTGTGATAGGGACTCCTCCTCACCTCTATAGTGGGGGGTGCGTGTGATAGGGACTCCTCCTCACCTCTATAGTGGGGGGTGCCTGTGCTAGGGACTCCTCCTCACCTCTATAGTGGGGGGTGCGTGTGATAGGGACTCCTCCTCACCTCTATAGTGGGGGGTGCGTGTGATAGGGACTCCTCCTCACCTCTATAGTGGGGGGTGCGTGTGATAGGGACTCCTCCTCACCTCAATAGTGGGGGGTGCGTGTGATAGGGACTCCTCCTCACCTCTATAGTGGGGGGTGCGTGTGATAGGGACTCCTCCTCACCTCAATAGTGGGGGGTGCGTGTGATAGGGACTCCTCCTCGCCTCTATAGTGGGGGGTGCCTGTGATAGGGACTCCTCCTCACCTCTATAGTGGGGGGTGCGTGTGATAAGGACTCCTCCTCACCTCTATAGTGGGGGATGCCTGTGATAGGGACTCCTCATCACCTCTATAGTGGGGTCTGTGTGCGTGTGTGTGTGTGGTGTGTGTGTGTGTGTGTGTGACAGGGACTCCTCCTCACCTCTATAGTGGTGTGTGTGTGTGTGTGTGTGTGTGTGGTGTGTGTGTGTGTGTGTGTGTGTGTGTGTGTGTGTGTGTGTGTGTGTGTGTGTGTTATAGGGACTCCTCCTCACCTCTATAGTGGGGTGTGTGTTGTGTTTGTAGGCGGTGTAGAGGGGGAACTGGATTTGGAAGATCTTGGCGGCACACAGCAGCAGTTTCTCCCTCTCCTCTGTGCTCCAGGAGCTGAAAGGATCCTGGATATCACTGCTGCTGCTGCTGCCTCCAGCTCCTCCATCAGCTCCTCCATCAGCTCCTCCACCGGCTCCTCCACCAGCTCCTCCACCAGCTCCTCCATCAGCTCCTCCATCAGCTCCTCCTCCAGCTCCTCCTCCAGCTCCTCCACCAGCTCCATCAGCTCCCCCAGCACCACTGCCACTCTCCCCAGGCCCCAGTGCTTCCATCTGGGCTTCACTCGGCGGGCTGGGCCCCTGACCCTGGATCTTATTCTGATTCTGGTCAGATGTTTCGGCGTCTTCTTCTGCAGAGTCTCTCTCCACGTTCACAGGTTCATCTTCACCCGGTGAGGAGGGCTGAGGGAGGGGTCCGGGTGCAGCCTCGCTCCATTCAGACCCCCCCTCCGCCCCCCACACGGCCTCCTTTATGTGTGTTGATCCTGGACGCAGCAGAGCGGTCTCTCAGGCTGCTGATCTGAGCGATGACCAGGTTGATGAGGGCGTACACCAGCTGGTTGAAACACCTCCAGGTGCTTGTACTCCTTGAAGCAGCAGAGGCATTGTCTGAAGACACAACACAGAGACACAGAAGGCGTTAAACATACAGAGCTTTAGTCTGAGGCCAGTCCCTTCAGGACCACACTGAACTGTAACTTATAGCTGCATCCTGTTTTGGGTTGTTTTGGGTTTTATATGCATCTTTAAAAAGGTCCCCTATTTTACTGTTTTCATTACTTTCTCAGATATATACAGAGCCTGTCTCTGATTGGCTGAAACACCAAACAGATCATTGCAGCATTACCCCTAATCCCCTCTGTTTCAGCCCTGTTTCCAAAGTGCTGATTCTCTGTCTGTTACTTTAGATGAAGATAAGGAGCCCCTCCCCACGCCCCTCTGAGAGACATTTGGTTAACAAAGAACTCAATGGAGCTCTAGAGGAGATTCAGGTGATAAGGGGGGGGGGGGGGGGGGTTACCTTGTTGCTGATTGGCTAATGGTTACACAAGACAACACATCGTTATGACATCATAAAGTGGCCAAAATCTGATCAGCTCATTGCAGACAGGTTTTTATAGAAATGGATCAAAAAGAGAGAGAGAATCTTTGTTCCTGAAACTTTCAGAGTCTCGTTCCACAGAGGGGACACATGTTGATGTAGAAGAGAGACATGATGAAGAAGTGGGGACACGTGTTGATGTAGAAGAGACATGAGAAGTGGGGACACGTGTTGATGTAGAAGAGACATGATGAAGTGGGGACACGTGTTGATGTAGAAGAGGACATGATGAGAAGAGGGGACACATGTTGATGTAGAAGAGACATGAAGAAGAGGGGACACACGTTGATGTGAAGAGACATGAAGAAGAGGGGACACACGTTGATGTAGAAGAGACATGAAGAAGAGGGGACACATGTTGATGTAGAAGAGACGGTTGAAGAAGAGGGGACACATGTTGATGTAGAAGAGACATGGGAGAAGAGGGGACACGTGTTGATATAGAAGAGGACATGAAGGAAGTGGGGACACGTGTTGATGTAGAAGAGACATGAAGAAGTGGGGACACGTGTTGATGTAGAAGAGACATGAAGAAGTGGGGACACGTGTTGTTGATGTAGAAGAGACATGATGAAGAAGAGGGGACACATGTAGAAGAGACATGATGAAGAAGAGGGGACCACATGTTGATGTAGACATGAAGAAGTGGGGACACATGTTGATGTAGGAGAGACATGAAGAAGATGGGGACACATGTTGATGTAGAAGAGACACGAAGAAGAGGGGACACATGTTGATGTAGAAGAGACGTGAAGAGAAGAGGGGGACACATGTGATGTAGAAGAGACACGAAGAAGAGGGGACACATGTTTGATGTAGAAGAGACATGAAGAAGAGGGGACACATGTTGATGTAGAAGAGACATGGAGAAGAGGGGACACATGTTGATGTAGAAGAGACGTGAAGAAGATGGGACACATGTTGATGTAGAAGAGACACGAAGAAGAGGGGACAACATGTTGATGTAGAGAGACATGAAGAAGAGGGGACACATGTTGATGTGGAAGAGACATGAAGAAGAGGGGACACACGTTGATGTAGAAGAGACGTGAAGAAGAGGTGAGACACATGTTGATGTAGAAAGACATGGAGAAGAGGGGGACACGTGTTGATATAGAAGAGACATGAAGAAGTGGGGACACGTGTTGATGTAGAAGAGACATGAAGAAGTGGGGACACGTGTTGATGTAGAAGAGACATGAAGAATGGGGACACGTGTGATGTAGAAGAGACATGATGAAGAAGAGGGGACACATGTAGAAGAAGACATGATGAAGAAGAGGGACACATGTTGATGTAGACATGAAGAAGTGGGGACACATGTTGATGTAGGAGAGACATGAAGAAGAGGGGACACATGTTGATGTAGAAGAAACAAGAAACGAAGAAGAGGGGACACATGTTGATGTAGAAGAGGACACGAAGAAGAGGGGACACATGTTGATGTAGAAGAGACATGAAGAAGAGGGGACACATGTTGATGTAGAAGAGACATGGAGAAGAGGGGACACATGTTGATTGTAGAAGAGACGTGAAGAAGAGGGGACACATGTTGATGTAGAAGAGACACGAAGAAGAGGGGACACATGTTGATGTAGAAGAGACATGAAGAAGAGGGACACATGTTGATGTAGAAGAGACGTGAAAGAAGAGGGGACACATGTTGATGTAGAAGAGACATGGAGAAGAGGGGACACATGTTGATGTAGAAGAGACGTGAAGAGAGGGGACACATGTTGATGTAGAAGAGACACGAAGAAGAGGGGACACATGTTGATGTAGAAGAGACATGAAGAGAGGAGGGGACACATGTTGATGTAGAAGAGACATGAAGAAGAGGGGACACATGTTGATGTAGAGAGACGTGAAGAAGTGGACTTTGCGTGGTCTGAGATGTCACTGACCTCTGTGTCCAGGAGCTGATGTATCCCAGCACTCGCAGGGCATGTTCCTTCTTTAGCTGGAAGCCTCCTTCACTGCCGTCTGCATCGATACTGAGGAGAGAGAGAATATCTGTCAGCTGGATACGTCACACGTCGGATCGAAGTCAAACCTAATTTATCTTCTTCCAGGTAACCCGTTTCTTTCATTTGAGATGTATTGAGATATACCGTACTTTTCGGACTATAAGCCGCAACTTTTTCCCCCATTTTCTGTTGTACAGCTAACGGCCACTAGGGAACCTCCTAGATCTATGGGTTTTACAGGTAAAATTAACCACCTTTAACTCTACGGGCTCTATGACCGGTCCGCGCCCGCCACCTTTAAGCGGCGGGCTCCAGCAGGAAAAGCTGGAGGCCGGAAAAGAGCGAGACAGGTAGCGCGCCAAAGTAAAAGTGGAACCGAGAGACAGAACGAGAGCAAGACAGACGGACAATTTAGCTGCTGCGGCTCATATGCAGCTTTATAGTCCGGAAAGTACGGTAGTTTAATAAACAGGAGAATGTCTGGATAAATCAAAAAGGACAACTTCAAGCAGTATGTCCAATCGGTTTCCATGATTTGCTTGATATTGTTACATACACTGAAACTGAATAATTATTATCACATGTTTATTCTCAAGTCTTGCCATCCGATAAGCCTCAATCAGATCGGCTTCGGTCTAAAGTTCCTCTCATTGTGTGCCTCTACAAAAGGTCCACATCAGTCACGCCCACTTTAGAGGAATCAGGTGTCTCCGCTGAATCGCTGACCTCAATTAGACGCCAAGGACACCAAAAACTGCAACAATAAAAACTCCATCAGTCATCTCAACGTTCCCCGTCACTGAAACGGAGCCCTCTCAGCTCCACCTGTGAACAGAAGCTCCTCTGAGGCCGCAGAACAGAAGCCGACTTCCACTCTCCGTTTTCCTGCAGCCTTTAAAGATGACGTTGTCTGGGAACACGCACACAGGTGCCACCAGCATTACATCCAGTTAAAGGCTGCATCTCAGAGTGGGTATAAAGAGGGGGAGGACACCTGCACTGTGACTGCAACGCTCAGCCAGGCTGGAGGCGTTTCAACATGGACGCTGCAGCCGGGACACCATAAGTACAGTTCAGATGAAATGTGTGAGTGAGAGACATCGTACGCTCTAAATGTGTGGAGAGGGAGAGAGGCATCTCTGCTCTTCTGTGTGTCCCACTTTACGGAGAACAGCAGAGAATAAAGGGCGTTGTAAATATTTCCACAGCAACTGGATTTTGTAATTAGATTTACTGGATTAGGGATCTCTGGCACAACAACCCACCTCTGAGGTGCAGCGAGAAGGGAACATGTTAACCCTTTCAGTATAAGAACAACGCTATTGTCGACTGACGGCGACGCAAGGCCAATCAACAGCCAGGACAGCAACCAAAATGCAGCCGACATAACATGAGCGGCGCCTATACAGACGTGTTGGCATCTCAATATGTCCTTTATTTAACCAGGCAAAAGACTCTTTTCCCAGAGTGACCGAAGAGGGACGAAGTTACAACAGATAAGACAGGCAGACAAATACAGCAGTCAATATGCGAAGTAAAGCAAACTATTAAAAATCATTCAAAAACTGGCAACATTTTAAATCTCAAGGTTGTTTTGCTATAAAGTCCACACTTCATCTGTGCAGACGGGAAACACAACTCCCACAGCAACATTAATATCCCGTCAGACACATTTAAAAACTCACTTTTAGATTCCATCAAGACAAAACTAGCGTCTTCCCATCAGTACAGAAAGACACTGATGAACTATTGTCAACATTTCACGCTTAAAGGCTCAGAAGCCGAATGTATTCTCTTATTTGACATAACCTTGAAAGACGCACATGTTTCAAAATACATTGTCAAATTAAGGCGAGGCAAGTTTATTTATATAGCACCTTTCAACACAAGGCAATCAAAGTGCTTAAAATCAGTCATTAAAAAGAAAAGATAATAAAAGAAACATTAAAAGAAAAAAACATGGATAAAAGTTTACAGTGCCGTTTAAGATGTGAACAGTTCAATTAAAAGCAGCGGCAAAAAGAAAAGTCTTTAGTCTGGATTTAAAAGTAGTCAGAGTTAATTAAAGCGGCCCTATTATCCTTTTTTGGTTTTCTCTTTCTTGTCCGAAACCTATATTTCTTTTCAATTTTCATAATTACCTCACCAGACTAGTGAGGGACACTCGTTCGACATACAACTGAAAAGTGATCACATCAGTCTTGAACAAAGTGCCAAAAATGGTGAAGATTAAAGGTGGGGTAGGTAAGTTTGAGAAACCGGCTCGAGATCGCTAGAATTATTCAAAATACACAACCGAGAAAATCTGCCACTTCCTCACAGAGCCCCTCCTCCAACACACACGAACGCACACATGACCAATGAGGGCACGAGATAAGCTTGTGCCCCGATGGAAGGCTGACAGGCAGGTAGGCCATCCAGTTACTTTAGCCGGCTCAGATGATTGGTTGTACTTTTTACAGTATTACGGCTTCTACAGATGACATTTTTTTATGGATTTGTTGTCAAAGCACTTCAGATATTCATTGCTATCGGGATGTTCAGAGCATTCCATGGAATATAACAAAAAGTGTATCTCGAGCCGGTTTCTGAAACGTACCTACCCCTCCTTTAAGTAACGTTTTTTAAGTGTGTATGGAAATGCTTTTTTAAAGCAACAATCTATATAATAAGACACGCAGATGTGATTCTGCAGGATGCTACGTAAAACAAAGTGTCTGGTCGACACAAGCAGGTCAGGTGTGTCCGCTGCTGCAAAATAAATTCAACTTCATGAAAAGGTTCATCAGAATCTCTCGTCTGATTCACGATCAATTCTGTGTGAATAATGCTCTCTGCTCGGGGTGCAAAGGATGGATATAAATACGATTACCGATAATCAGCTTCTCGCGGTCGACAGCGATAACATAACCGCCATTTAACATTTTAAAAAAAAATGATTTTAATTGAATTCAGTCACAAAAGTATTATGATTTCCCCAATGATACATCTTTTCCTTTTTCGTCTTTCAAACTCTCCCCAGATATTCAATCCGCACAGAGAACAGGAAAACAAGCAAATCCTTGCATTTGTTCGAGTGTGTGCCCCGGCCCCGAGTCAGGCCGTAAAGAGGCTTCCGTCTCTTGCAAAAACACACACACACTCATGCTGCGGCAGCAAATCGGAGGTCAGAGGTCGCCTGCACACCCAAACACATGGAGCTGCCAGTCTTGTAGACAGAGCTGTCACAGCTGACAGCCCCCCACTGCTACCCCCCCCCCCCCCCAAATCCCAAATCCCCAGCGAGTATGAGAGAAGCTGTAAAGCCCAACAGGTTCACAGATTTTAAAACACACACGAGGCAGATTTCTTCTTCTGAGTTAGAATCAAGCCCCAGAATACTCAACAAGTGTTGGACCAAGCTTTCTAAATGCTGGAAAGTTGTTTGTAAACTAAATCTCTTTAGTGCAGTGAGGGGAAACCGTTGTTCAGGGGCAGCACAGAGAAAAACGTTAACCTTTATCACATCGGACCCTCAAACACGAGAGTCTGAAAACACAAGAGTTCCACAAAAGAAAACTCACTCATATTTCCAATCCGTTGACATTTCATAACTTTGATCATTAATCAATCAATGTGTATTCATACAGCCCAATATCACCAAGGTTACATCTGTCTCAGTGGACTTCACTGTGTGCACAGAACATCAGTATGACAATACGACACCCTCTGTCCTCAGACCCTCTGTCCTCAGACCCTCTGTCCTCAGACCCTCTGTCAGTAAACCCTCTGTCAGTAGACCCTCTGTCCTTAGACCCTCTGTCCTTAGACCCTCTGTCCTTAGACCCTCTGTCC
This sequence comes from Chaenocephalus aceratus, assembly GCA_023974075.1. Lineage (NCBI taxonomy): Eukaryota > Metazoa > Chordata > Actinopteri > Perciformes > Channichthyidae > Chaenocephalus > Chaenocephalus aceratus. The sequence continues at coordinate 36,087 of JAMFTG010000290.1, forward strand.
TTAGACCCTCTGTCAGTAAACCCTCTGTCCTTAGACCCTCTGTCTTAGACCCTCTGTCCTTAGACCCTCTGTCCTTAGACCCTCTGTCCTTAGACCCTCTGTCCTCAGACCCTGTGTCCTTAGACCCTCTGTCCTTTAGACCCTCTGTCCTTAGACCCTCTGTCCTTAGACCCTCACATCGTACAAGGAAACGCTTCCATGATGATGCTTGTAGGACTTGGTGATAATAAGCCAATCTCTTTTTGTACTTACTCAAATATAGTTAAAACACTAAGTTTCAGAGCGGCCACCGAGTACTGAATTGGAGCTTTAAATGCATTTGAACATTTTCTCTTCATTTCAATCAAATGTTCATGATTTTAAACACATTTTGACCAGTTTCTAAACTACATCTGATGTGAAAAGACGCATAAGATTGTGTGTCTGTTACTTGAGTTCAAAGGGAACTGTGTCAGCAAAGTGCACCTCAAACTTCTTACAACACGACATATTCGTTCATGTATCCGTTAATACATATAGTGCTTTTATGTTAAAGGTTGGGTTTGATATTGAACCAAAACACAAAGTGTCCAAAACACTGAGTATCTAAAGGCGGCAAAATGGGTAAGATTGTATTTTACTCTTGATCAAAAAGTTCCTAAATTGATATGACGTTTCATTTCTCTACTGAAATAAACATCGTTTGGTATTGCATATCAGGGAAGGTATCGTACGGTTAAATGAATTCCTAAACTATAATGCTGAAATGTGAAAACTGTGTTGTCTGACTCAGGATACAAAGCAATTCAGTCGCCAAGACAACCTGCATTTCGTCCACACAATGACCTGTGGCATGCAGGTGAAAATGTAATGACCTTCTATCGCAAGCAACACATCCTCTGTGATAAACATTACCTGGACAACCTGATGTGAGCTTTGCAAAAAATTAGGGATGCTCCGATCGCCAATTTCGGGCCGATCGCCGGAATCAGAATCGGCCGATACCGATCCGATCAAGTTGGCGGGGCCTAAATGGAAGATTTAAACATCACTTTAAATCTTCCATTTAAAGTGATGTTTTCTCTCTCTTTCTCTCTTCCTCCCTCCTCTCTCTCTCTCCCTCCCTCTCCCTCCCTCTCTCTCCCTCTTTCTCTTTCTCTTTCCCTCTCTCCTTCCTCCTTCTCTCTCTCCTCCTCTTTCTCTTTCCCTCTCCCTCTCTCCCTCTCCTCCTCTCTCTTTCCCTCCTACAACAACAAAACCCACCATATTAGAGAACAGTCCTCTGGTCCCTATATTGTGTTGTCTTGCCCACATTTCACAAAAACACAAGCAGTGACTGAACCGGTATTCACACTAACAGCTAAGTGACAGGGTCATATCCAAACCAGATCAATCCTAATACGACAGCACAGTTATATTTAAGACAATAGTGTTTTTCTAGCTTGGTGTCAAAGGTCTCTTTCCTTTTGACAATACAACTAGAAAGCCGCTCCAAAATCAATGGTTTTCCTAGATTTCTGTGAAAGGGCTGTCCTGCACAAAGCTCCGATTTCAACCCCATCCAACACCTGTGGGATGAACTAGAACAACTGCAGCTAACATCGATGGCCGACATCAGGGATAACATATTCAGACCCACATGTCTGCCGACGTTGGTGACCAACCCTCTCCATGAAAGAAAGGGAAATGAATTACCTTAAATCGTTTTTTTGATGGACTCCCGGACAAGAGAGCTGTCAAAAAGACAAATTGAAAGTGTGCGGGCCTTGACTTCACTTGTATTAGATAATGATGTAATGTATTTCTGTCTAATTGTATAGTTTAGAAATGTTTATAGCATTTAACTACACTGCGAATGTGAGACTCTGCTAAGAATGAAACCAGATATCTGTCTGCATGTTAACTTTAAAAGGTCAAACCCGGTTTAAGGCATGTCAGTAGAACCATGTCTTGTGAGCATCTCCTCCAAGAAAGTTTTTTTAGGCTATTCTTGCAGAATATAGAGCAAAATCCCAGGACTTCTTAGGTCAAAAGTATTCAAAGATAGGAGTCTGTAATAGCAGCAAAATTATATCCAATAGCTTTAAGACGATATGTCAATAATCTAGTAGCACAGGTGTCTAACATGTTGGGTGTCCCACAGACTTTTAACCAATAGCTGTACAATAAGGAATCAATCCCATTACCATAACAGGTGGCCGCCACTCGTTCCCTCCATTAGTTTTGTTCTATACACTAATGTGCAGGATATAATGGAGAGTACCATTTGGTGATTGCATTAGTGAGCCACTTTTGTCCTGCACAGACCCCTGAAAGTGCAGCAAGGCCTGGTTAGCATGACTGGATTCATTGCTAACTTGTAGCTCGAGGGGCTATAAAGGTCAACACAAGGTTTAAGGCATGTCAGAAGAACCATATCATGTATTTGTACTCTTGTTGCAAAATCCCTGGACTTATAAACTCGTATAAAAAGTTTAAACAATAGGAGGATGTGATAGCAGCAACATAATAACAATGGGTATACAATACATGTTTTAACAAGTAGCATAGGTGTATTTTATGTTAGGTCTCGATTTTAACCATTAACTGTACAATAAGGATTCAAGTCCTTTACAATAACAGGTGGCCAACAACTAATTATCTCAAGTAGATGTGTGTATACACTCAGTCCCTAAATGCACATTTCGATTGCTTGTCTTAAATACACTTGCTGGATAGTATTGGGGGTATTGCATTAGTCAGCCCATGCTACAGTCAGGTGCATGATTGTCTGTTTAAAGTGGAGGCTGCAGGAGGAGCTTTTCACATGACACACAATAGGCTACACACACAACACACACACACACACAACACACACACACACACACACTTGCAGGAAAACGACAAATAAAACCGTCAATCGCTGCACAAGTAACAGATTTTCAAATAGTGCTATGACAGAAAAAAGCTTTTGTTCCAGATCTTGCACAGACCCCTGAAAGTGCAGCAAGGCCCGGTTAGCACGCCTGGACTAACGGCTAACTTGTAGCTATAAAGACAACCTTGTATTTACATTGGCATGCTTTAGTTGGCCGTGTTTATGAGGGGGCTTCGTTGCTAAATCAATTTAACCACCAAAACCAGCAATGAAGTGAAGCTGATGTGCACACGACATCGGCCTGAAAACATACACAACCAAGGATTAACGATGTGCCAAAAATATGCGCCTCGTTGCAGCCATTAATTTTCTGGGCTAGCTTTTTCTGCCGTTAGCTTAGATTAATAATTCAGAGACTCGTCAAAAAAACACTCGTGAAATTCAACACAGCATGTTCGTGTTAGGAATATTAACAAAGTGTGTGTGTGTGTGGAAAGTTAGCACGGCGTTTTTGAATTATTGTGAAGCATCTGTGAAACAATGGAGTGGACAGCTAGCAGACTGACCTGACAAACACATCAAACAAAGTCAGGCTTACTCGCTTTAGCTAAACTATGCTAACTCTGCTAACTTCCAAAAAAACCGTGCAAGCATAAATGTAGCAGCATTTAGCATGATTAAAAACACACTCATGTGCACTGTGTTCAACTGTGCTGAAGTATTAAAGTCATGGCTGTAATGTCACGTAAAAAAAACATCGAGGTGATGTAATTTTGAGTCAATTTTTGGGCAGCTCAGCTTAGTGTGAGTTTCTGAGTGTTTGACAGACAGGCCCCAAAACTGCCTATTTGGTAAGGGGGAAAAATGGCATTCATATCAAAACCGAGACAGTCTGACACTAAGACACAACTGTCATCGAGTGCAGAACATGAAGAGATATTTCAATTCCTTCCACTTGTCTTGTGGATGCACAGTCTGCATGTAAAGCCGAGTTATAAACACGAAAACACACAAAGTTATATTTAGCTAGCCAGCATGCTAACAGCAAGCTCCAGTGGACAGCGATGCTAACAGCAAGCAGCTAGCTCAGCATCGCCTGGTGTAAATAATAAAAATGATTTCTCTCACTTACTTTCATTTAAAACCTCCACCAGCTCGGCGCAGTTTTCACACATTGTTCATCAAGGGGAGTTCACTGAGTCACACCATTGCACTGGAAGCTGTTGTTGCTGGCTGGTTGTTTTTGGGGATAAAAAAAGGCCCAGTGGAGGGAGTGATTGGTGAAGGTTATCCCACTGAATGAGAGCAGGGGAAGGTGGAGAACGGGATTAGCATCCGAGCGACAGTTGATGTATACACCAAAAGTTAAAGAGACACTGAAAAGGTAGAAATCGAGTCAGTGTCCAATCTGAGCGTTACTTGAGAGAGTAGACACAGCAGCCATGATGAAAAGGGAGGGGAGGGAGGGGGCGACACACAGTGGAGATCGTTCGGGAGTTTCCGTGCTGTCTCCTTCGCCCGTTCGTGTTTCTTCGTAAGTCTCGCGATATCTTCCCAATGATGAAGCGCATCCATAGATAGTACAAATATGTAAGGCACATCTTTACGGAAAGCTTTATCTATACCTCTTCAATTCTTTTTTTTGTATATCTTTGTAGTAAATGTAAACTTCTACTGTTAATAAATTAAGGTTTAAGTCAATTTATTAAAAATATATATTAACTTTTTTTGGGGGGGGAGTGATTGGTGAATGTTGTCCCACTGAATGAGAGCAGAGGAAGGTGGCGAACGGGAGTTGATGTTCACAACACTGAAAAGGTAGAATTTGAGTCAGTGTCCAACCTGAGAGTTACTTGAGAGAGTAGACACAGCAGCCATGATGAAAAATGAGGAGGGGGGGGGGCGACACCCATGGATGTTTTATAAGGGCGACACACAGTGGAGATTATTCGGGAGTTTCCGTGTTGTCTCCTTCACCCGTTCGTGTTTATTCGGAAGTCTCGCGATATCTTCCCAATGATGAAGCGAATCCATAAAATTTACAAATCTTTAAGGCACCTATTTTCAGTCAACAAAATGAATGAATGATGCAAATACAGTTTAGATTAATTAAAACTTTAAAAATAATAAGTCAAATAATGGGAAAAGTGTCTTGAATGATTGTCTTTATGTTAATAAAAGGTAAATACATATAAGCCACATTGTCTAACTCCCAAGGGCAACTGCGGTTTATTTTTATATTTGTATCAATATTTTTACAAATCTTTATCTTATCAACTTTTTCTGTTAACAAAATCTAGGTTCAACTCTTTCTCCTTACATTTTAAAATGTAAATTTGTTTGAGTCAAAGTCAAAGTTTTGTCAATCTCAAAATATGTTTGTACAGACAGAAAGATCAAAATACTGTTTCCCACAGTCCCGAGGTATAAAAAACACACCTCAAGACCTCACTTTCATGCTTTCAAGTAATACATTAAGCTATATATTAAGGCAGTAACTTTAGCAAAGAGAGCTACTATAACTGAGACGCGGTGCTCAGTTTAATACTATTACTTTTATTATTTATGTTAACCCCCGGCATTTTAAAAGTTACTTTATATTTTTTAATAAATTGTATTTATCCCATCACTTATAATATATCAATGTATCTGTATGATTAGGTGAGTATTACTGGTCATTTGTGATTGTAATGATTGAATGTTTGATTTAAAATAAAAACTAAATAAATAGGATAAAATACAAACAAATTAGGAACTGAGTTGGCATTCTGTGAAATTAAACTGAAGACCCATTATTATGTTTTTATTTAGTATTATTTAAAATTCATTCTTCATAGGAATACTGTCAAAGTGCAGTTTAAGTCCTGCATTTGAAATCTTACTGAAGTAAAAGTATTGGCATCAAAATACACTTAAAAGAACCTTAGTACACAGTGCAGCTGGTAAAGGTGGAGCTCATTTTAATAACTTAGTTGCGGTATTTCTTGTAGGTAATAAAAGCATTCAAACATATGTAGTCAAGTAGAAAAAAGATTACCCATAAGATGCAGTGGAGTAAAAGTATTAACAAAAATGGAAATATTAAAATGCAAGGCGCTCTAATAATACTAACGAACAGTACTTAAGGAATTGCACTTGGTTACTTTCCTCCTTTGGTAATGAGCAATAACTTATATTGTCACTTATTCCCAAATAATTCTGATTCAAAGATCTGTTAAACAAGATATGTTGTCGTGCTACAGGCTATTATCATCTGATGCAACCCATACATGTGCAATATTATGTACACAAACATAATATTTATTATGCTATATAATTGAATTATTTCCTGCACTTTATTTTTGTTATTTTATGTATATATGAATGGATGGACCCGTGTGGCGCAGTGGATAGTGCGTTGGTGTTCGGATCAGGGGAGCACAGGTTTAAACCCCACTGCAGTCAGCATGTCGTTGTGTCCCTGAGACCCTTCACCCCAAATGGCTCCTGTGGGGATTGCGTATTGAGTATGTAGGTCACTTTGGACAAAAGCGTCTAACAAGTGACATGTAATGAATGCTGCATGTCTTTGTTGTCTTTTCTGAATGTTTTGATGGCACTTTAAAAAGGAGCCGCTTCCGCTTTACTCTTCTTGTTGTACTGTAACTATGCTATTCAATTACTGTAACGCAATAATTGTATATTAAAATGTATAAGTCAAATGTAATACCTTTAAGACCCTTTCCATACATTTTAAGACCTCATCGCCACTTTGAGTTTTAACCGGTAACCTTGGCAACACACTTACCTCACATTGACTATACAGTATTGATTGTCCTTCCTCCTTATCTTCCGACCATTTGGACGCAGACTTGCATTTCCCCATAACGATGTTGCTTAACAACCGGCGTAAACGGACCTTCGCGCGCTATCAAGCAGTGAGCGCGCGATGTCCTGTTCAGATGACGTCACATCCAACGGGATGCCAGAAATAAACTACACAGAATCACACTACACACCTACGCCATGACTACATTCAGGCAGACTGTAGAATACAACCTCTTTGAGCATTTTATATACTTACTGAAAACAAGCTACAAAATGTAACACCTTGAAAAATGCCCTTTAATTCCTTAATTTTCGCTAAATTGATTTATCAACTTTTAATACTTTTTTAACGACCCCCGCGGACACCCGTTAATAACATCTGTATTTAAGTAGTTTAGTGTCGAACTGGGAACACATATCTGATGTATAAAACGTCTGTTTAACTGTGGTCAGGTGTGACTCCTCTGATGCCAGAGTTTTGGGAGGTAAATATATTCATCACCAGCCAAGCTGAGCGTCAGTTTCCAGAGATTTAAGAATAAACGTCATTTGCAATATCCTTCAGACCCTGGCAGCACGAGTTGTGACATTCCTCAAAGTTTTCCATAAACTCCAGAGCTTTGGGAAAAAAGAAAATCAGACGCGTTTTTTTTTTTGTAAAAATAGCCAACTTTATATTCTCAGAGTACTAAGACAGCTTTACAAACAGGATGATATGCACGCAGCCCTTCCTTCTCATCCAAACGCAGAGCGGTCCAACTGAAGCTCCGACTCGATCAGAGCCAGAGTATAAGAAAAAAACAACGATAAACACACTGACAAACCAAACAAGACAACAAAGGAAGCAAGGAAGTCAACGTTTACTCCTTGAGCATCATTCGTCCTGCACCATGCACATGGCCACTTCAGAGCAATCTGTCATCTAACCATCGCAAGTGTTCCAACATTATATATTACATATTAACAAAAAGGAGAGGAGGTGAGTTGAGGTGGTGAAGAGGGAGTTAAAATACTTCATGCAGGTGTAGAAGAACCGTAATGGCCAAACATAAAGCTTTAATGAGCAAAACATTAGCAAAAGATGGCATGTTACACAAAAAAAAATCTTGTATAAAATAAGTTTGTAGGAAAAACAAAAAGAATCCGCGCCGGGGTTAAGAGGAGGGGGTCAGGGGGGACGAGTCTCATTTACATATTGACATTGATTTGGTCGACGTACAACCGAGTGCTGGGGTCCTTCCTCTGGCCCCTCATTCTCTTTTTCAAACACACACACACACTCTCACACAAACACACTTGAAAAGAAACTATCAACAGGAAGCGTCCGTGCTCTCTCGTGACTCTTTCCCCGTCCAGAGCGGTTTCTGTTCACGCCGCCGCTCAGTCGCACATCTCCTCCGGGATCTCGTGAGGGTTGAGGATGCCGGGCACCGACATCTGCAGCTTGTGTTTCTCCTCCTGGGCCTGGCGCAGAGACGTTTCCCTCTCCTCCAGGAACAGGTCTGTCGTGTCCTCGCCAGCAAACTCCTGCAGGACCACACAGGCAGAGGCTCAGCAGAGGCAACAACAACAACACCGGGCTTTAGCTTTCAAACGGAGAGAGCGCCACTACTTCCCTCTGCTTTCAAACATTACCATAATCCGTGAACAGTTATCAACTCGTTCCAAAGCTGATTATACTTAATGTATTAATGTGTTGGCATTTACAACATACACAACTCGAGAGGCGAAGCCCTCCCCCTCCCTCTCCGGGGAGCTCCATGGGACAATTTCTGAAAAAGTATGTATTGAAGTCAATGGGGGAAAGATTTCTTTTGATCCCGTTTGAATTGTGCCACGAATTACCACATATGATGTTTGGTAAATTTAAAAGATAATTTGAAAGTCAAAAAAATTAAAGTGGTCGTAAAACTGTGACGTACACTTTTTGTGTGAAACGCTCAATGAACTACATCTCCCGTCTCGCCCCACACACCAAGACACCCGTCACGTTGGAATATTTCACTTCTTTCTCTCAGAACGAGGCGGAAAGTATTAAAAGAGAAATCACTCCAAGTCTGGGCACGTTGAGAGCTGTGCACACACAAGGGGAGTTAGTCGGTTCCCTGAGAGCCAGCATGCGGACCGGGACTCTGGGATTTGTAGTCTTTCTAGTTGTGTATTTTTCATAGTCTTATATTTCAACAGTTTTCCGACAAACTGTGACTTTTTGACATGGAAATTATTTTTTAAAATGACAAACATCATATGTGTAATTCGTGGCACAATTCA
>JAMFTG010000290.1:50000-184464 GCA_023974075.1 Chaenocephalus aceratus
AAGGAGCCCCTCCCCACGCCCCTCTGAGAGACATTTGGTTACAAAGAACTCAATGGTGCTCTAGGAGGAGATTCAGGTGATATGGGGGGGGGGGGGTACCTTGTGTTGGAGCTATACATCTCTTTATATTATTTAATAGTTTAACATTTATTTTCTTGCTGTTTATAGTGTTTATTGTAAATGTATTCTTAGTTAGCATCATAAGTAGTTTCTATGCTTTTATTTTGAAGGCATGTTTTGGGCACTGGGTGTAATTGTATATATTGGAGACAGGTGGGTGGTGGGAGCCAGAGCACTAGCAGGCAAACGGTTTTTTACCAGGGTGTTTCAAGCCACACAAAGGAAAGGCTTAAGGAAAGAGGTATAGGAAACCAGTTCATTGTACTTTGTTATTGGAATAAAATGCACAAATGGAGGTTCTTGTCTGGACTTGGATGATCATTGCCCTGCGTAAGATTGGCTAACTAGTGCCTCGGTGGCTGTTTTAGTTCTATATGATTTTGGCCGCTACACCTTAGTTACCATAAAGTGTCCAAAATCTGATCAGCTCATTTTCAGACAGGTTTTTATAGAAATGGATCAGGACAAAAAGAGAGAATCTTTTTTCCTGAAGCTTCCAGAGTCTCTTTCCACAGAGGGGACACATGTTGATGTAGGAGAGACATGGAGAAGAGGGGACACATGTTGATGTAGAAGAGACATGGAGAAGAGGGGACACATGTTGATGTAGAAGAGACATGAAGAAGAGGGGACACATGTTGATGTAGAAGAGACACGAAGAAGAAGAAGAAGAAGGGACACATGTTGATGTAGAAGAGACATGAAGAAGAGGGGACACATGTTGATGTAGAAGAGACACGGAGAAGAGGGGACACATGTTGATGTAGAAGAGACACGGAGAAGAGGGGACACATGTTGATGTAGAAGAGACATGAATAAGAGGGGACACATGTTGATGTAGAAGAGACATGAAGAAGAGGGGACACATGTTGATGTAGAAGAGACATGAAGAAGAGGGGACACATGTTGATGTAGAAGAGACAGGAAGAAGAGGGGACACATGTTGATGTAGAAGAGACATGGAGAAGAGGGGACACATGTTGATGTAGGAGAGACATGGAGAAGAGGGGACACATGTTGATGTAGGAGAGACATGAAGAAGAGACGACACATGTTGATGGAGAAGAGACGACACATGTTGATGTAGAAGAGACATGAAGAGGGGACACATGTTGATGTAGGAGAGACATGAAGAGGGGACACATGTTGATGTAGGAGAGACATGAAGAAGAGACGACACATGTTGATGGAGAAGAGACGACACATGTTGATGTAGAAGAGACATGAAGAGGGGACACATGTTGATGTAGGAGAGACATGGAGAAGAGGGGACACATGTTGATGTCGGAGAGACATGAAGAAGAGGGGACACATGTTGATTTAGGAGAGACTTGGAGAAGAGGGGACACATGTTGATGTAGGAGAGACATGAAGAAGAGGGGACACATGTTGATGTAGAAGAGACATGAAGAGGGGACACATGTTGATGTAGGAGAGACATGGAGAAGAGGGGACACATGTTGATGGAGAAGAGACGACACATGTTGATGTAGAAGAGACAGGAAGAAGAGGGGACACATGTTGATGTAGAAGAGACATGGAGAAGAGGGGACACATGTTGATGTAGGAGAGACATGAAGAAGAGGGGACACATGTTGATGTAGGAGAGACATGAAGAAGAGACGACACATGTTGATGTAGAAGAGACATGAAGAGGGGACACATGTTGATGTAGGAGAGACATGAAGAAGAGACGACACATGTTGATGGAGAAGAGACGACACATGTTGATGTAGAAGAGACATGAAGAGGGGACACATGTTGATGTAGGAGAGACATGGAGAAGAGGGGACACATGTTGATGTCGGCGAGACATGAAGAAGAGGGGACACATGTTGATTTAGGAGAGACTTGGAGAAGAGGGGACACATGTTGATGGAGAAGAGACGACACATGTTGATGTAGAAGAGACATGAAGAGGGGACACATGTTGATGTAGGAGAGACATGGAGAAGAGGGGACACATGTTGATGGAGAAGAGACGACACATGTTGATGTAGAAGAGACATGAAGAGGGGACACATGTTGATGTAGAAGAGACATGGAGAAGAGGGGACACATGTTGATGGAGAAGAGACGACACATGTTGATGTAGAAGAGACATGAAGAGGGGACACATGTTGATGTAGGAGAGACATGGAGAAGAGGGGACACATGTTGATGGAGAAGAGACGACACATGTTGATGTAGAAGAGACATGAAGAGGGGACACATGTTGATGTAGAAGAGACATGAAGAAGAGGGGACACATGTTGATGTAGAAGAGACACGGAGAAGAGGGGACACATGTTGATGTAGAAGAGACATGAAGAAGAGGGGACACATGTTGATGTAGAAGAGACAGGAAGAAGAGGGGACACATGTTGATGTAGAAGAGACATGGAGAAGAGGGGACACATGTTGATGTAGAAGAGACATGAAGAAGAGGGGACACATGTTGATGTAGGAGAGACATGGAGAAGAGGGGACACGTGTTGATGTAGAAGAGACATGAAGAAGTGTATTTTGCATAATAGGTGACCTTTAAAACATGCATTAAGGGTAAGTTAAATATTATAATAAGAAATGTGCTTTTGGCTCAAGTATAAGACATTTCTTGGCACAGCTCTACGATATATATTCAGTGCAGCGGTCTGGAAAAGAGCCCGAGTCTTTAATCTGCTCTTAAAAGCTGCAGGTCTCATATTGGTTTAATTAAATCTCGTAGTTATAAAAGCTTACAGACATCTTGCGTTTACAATAAAGAACTTCTTACCGTTGGTCTGGACAGCGGAGGAGATGTTCTCACTCAGACACTTGTAGACGTTGAGCATGTCCAGGTAGATCCGCCCCAGCTGCACGACGAACGGATGGCCCACGGCTTTACAGGCGCGCACGTTGGTCTTCAGGATGCTGCCCAGCTGGCGCACCGTCTCCGCGTCCTTCAGGATGTCCACGTTCTGCAGAACAACGTTAGCAAGTTAGCATCGGAAATCCTTCGTACCACAAAGGGGACATTTACATTGTTACAGCGAAATATAGATGGGGACGTAACAAGAAGTACATTATTATATAAAAAAGGCATTCACATAGTATTTAAAATACATTTAAAAAAAGAAAAAAGGCATTATACAATTTTAAAAGCCTTTTATAAGTGAATTTCCATGTTTCACTTTTCATTGTACAAGATAAGACAGCTTGTGAATAACGAAGGCATCCATGCTGTATAACTCCATCTTCTGAAACATGAAGCTCACATCTCTGGTTTGTTGTCATGAGAGACGCCGGACAGTCATGCTGTCTTTATTGTTCCAAAAGGATTTAAAAAAAAAAAGTGAGAGAAATAATAATAATGTGCATTTTCAATTTAATTTGTTTTAATACCCAGGGAATATCATTTCAGTTTACATTCACTTATTTGGTTTCCGTATACGATAGGGCTGAACGATTAATCGTTTTAAATCGAAATTTGAAATGATACGATTATCAAATCGCAAAGCCTGCGATTTTTTAAAACTTTTGTTCTTCTTCTTCTTCATCCACACCAATCAGACGTGCTGTGCTCCACATGTACCAGCCATTGTTAACCAATCAGAAGTGGCCCATGGTAGAAGGTGAACGACAGATTGATCCAATCACCTGCCAAGTGCTTCTGAAAGTGCCTGCCCTTTCCAAATGGCTTCCAGTGGAGCTCTAGATGGTTTGGTGAAACAAACCGTCTGAGTCAGGTTAGTAATGCTCCATCACGTGTTTCTATCACAGGGTGAATCTTAAACTGAAGCTGGACTTTAAAGCAACCCAACGGAAGTTTCATGTAACTTTAGTTCTTTCACTCGTAGCTCGGGCTGCGGGGTGCTAGAGACGGGAGCACGTTGATACGACCTTCCTAGCTGGAGTTATGGCCGCATTTTACAATAAACTTCCGTTGGGTCGCTTAAAAACAAATATCGCGATTCGAATCGCAATCTTTGTCAGAAAAATCACAATTACATTTTTTCCCAAAATCATGCAGCCCTAGTATACGATAGTATTTATGACTGCTTGTTTTCATTTTTTTACAATAACCCTGATAAGTAACACTAAATAAAGTAGTCTACAGATCTACAGAGCATGTAGGACACATCAGTGCACTTCAAAGGGTTCCTCACCTTGGTGGCCTGCTGGATGATGCTTGTCCCACACCTGGTTGGGCAGCAGCATGTACTTCTCGATCAGAAGCTCCTGAACCGCCTGGTCTGTCTGAGCGGCGATCATGTAGCCGACCGCCTCGTAAAACGTGTGCACCTGCAGAGACGAGAAGCAGAGTTTATTTCACAGAGCATCGAGGAAACATCTTATTACAAACATGTTCATGTCACCGGAAAAGTCTTATATAAAAAACTAAAAACAATAATGAAAACTCTAATAGGGTCTTTGCCAGAGGTGGGAAGTAGCGGAGTACAAATACTTTGTTACTCTACTTAAGTACATGTTTCTGGGATCAGTACTTTACTCCACTACTTATTTTTCTGATGACTTTTTACTTCTTACATGTTGAACTCAAATACCTGTACTTTCTACTTCTTACATTTTCCAAGAGGAGTCATTGCGTGCCTATTGATTTGAACACAGGGTCTATGCAGGAATCCTTTTAAGACCCTTTTTAAAACCCTTTCCATACATTTTAAGACCTCATCTCCACTTTGAGTTCTAACCGGTTACCATGGCGACACACTTTACCTCACATTGACTATATACAATATTGATTGTCCTTCCTCCTTATCTTCCAACCATTTGGACGCAGACTTGCATTTCCCCATAACGATGTTGCTTAGCAACCGGCGTAAACGGACCTTCGCGCTATCAAGCAGTGAGCGCGCGATGTCCTGTTCAGATGACGTCAAACCCAACGGGATGCCAGAAATAAACTACACAGAATCACACTACACACCTACGCCATGATTACATTCAGGCAGACTGTAGAATACAACCTCTTTGGACCATTCATATACTTATTGAAAACAAGCTACAAAATGTAATACCTTGGAAAATGCTGTTTAATACTTTTTAAGACCCCGCGGACACCCTGGGACACGATCCGTGTATCCATCACTTCCTGGTCTTCTCTAAAGAAGAGGGACCAATGGAAACGTTGTCATGTTGCCGTTGGTCGGCATGGAAACATTCATTAGCTAACAATGACATTATTGTTCTATTAATATAAAGGGAGGTCAGGTACTCTTTAAAACAGCTGCTAGCTATGGGTACTTTTTACTGAAGTACATTTAGAAGCCCTCTTTACTTTGACTTGAGTAAAGAACAGGGTTCCTGCAGGTTTCACCAACTCAAATTTAAGACTTTTTAAGACCACTTTGAATAGAATTTAAGACCTATTTCACGGCAAGAAAGTATGAAGGAAAATTGCTATGAAAGAAGAAATACGTCCCATAATTACTTTCAATTTAAATGTATTCAAAGCTAAACGTTGTCGCCCGGAGGTCCCCCGATGTTGTTGCGGGAGCTGCTGCACTAGCTAACGCTCCACTTGCAAAACAAATGCTAATTTATTTTGCAAAAGGTGCGGCGGGCTTCAAACACGTTCCCTCCACTGGTTTCAACCAAGCACTACATTTGATGTTTTCCAACCAAATACGGTTGAACTGACACTTCCCCATATGTATTTGTAAGTAGATTCGAAGACACCAGAGTTTAGCTGAAGCTTGGTTGCTAGGTTACTAGCCGAGTACCTGCACTTCTGCTTGAGTAAAGGATGTGTACTTTTGCCCTCTCTGGTCTTTGCGGACGGCACTGACCTGCTGTGGCTGCAGGTCGCAGATGATGGTGTTGATGTTGTTGAGGATCTCGTCGATGAAGGGCATCACCTCTCCAACCTGGACCTGAACAAAATGACGCCGGCACTTCTGGGCGATCTTGATGAAGGTGTCACACGCCATGTCCTGCACTCCATCGTGGGTCTCTGTGGGACGAGGAGAAAGATCAGGATGAGTTACAACTTAAGTTACTGTAGCACTTGGAGAAAGTATACATTTTGAATCTTCAGGTCTGTAGGATTTTGGGGTGTGGTAATAAACCAGTATTTGCAATAACCCCGACATTAAAAACCGTTTATAATGATGATACACATGACAATATCGTCTGTAATCAGTTCATCCGTTTGCCTTTTCACAGTCCTTCAGTGTAATTGTTTTTTTAACGCTTTCTTAAAGTTACTTGACTTGTTCCAACTACTTGTACAGATGAATTTGACTTAAGATTTTGTTTTAATATGTTCAATAGATATCCCAATAAAACTGTTGTTGCAAGTTCTTTTGGCCGAGATAACTGTGTGGAGAAAACATAACTTGTGACAACCATACTCTAAATCTAAATGTGTAACCAGTTAGATTTGAAATATAGAAGCATTTAGTGAAAGTTTTTTGTTTTTGGGCAACCAAAAAAGAGACAACAAATACTAAAGATACATTTAAGTGATTGCATTACTTTTTTTTTTTTTTTTTACTTAAACTTTTTTTTATACATGTCAAAATAATATTGTGGTTGCGAGTTCTTTTGGCCGCTATAATTCGTTTTGAGAAAATCTGATATTGTGACAGCCCTACTCTAAACTTTATTTTGTATAAGCTTTGTTTATTGATTTTCAAAAAAAATTGAAAGGAATGCTATAATGTAGATCAACCTTTTTCATGCCAAGGACCCATACGTTGATACACATTTGGCCGCGGACCCCCAATTGAAAATATGTTGTGCCAGGGACCCCCAGAAGCAAAGATATCAGTTAATTTTTGCTTTAAAAAATATAAATATTCAAAGATGTGCACACTTTTTCAAGGTTTTTCAAAAATAGCCAAAGCTAAGTGGTTAAATGATTGTGACGCTATTAACTAATTTTGCTGGGGAACCCCTAGCCCTCCCTCAAGGACCACTGGTGGTCCCCGTACCACTGGTTGAAAACCACTGCTGTAGATCACTGCCGGTACGTGCGCTGGGAGCGCACCGTTTACGTTTGAAAGTTGAAAAGTGTGTGTGTCTGAAACGCTATGTGATACAGTACAGTTTACACAGTACAGTACATGTTCTGTAGCTACTATTGCACTAAATGGTAACACTTGAATACGTTATGCAAATATGCAACTTGTTTGTTGAAATGTTAATAAATGGGAGCTTCCTCAAACAGCCATCTCTTTCCCGACAATCCCCTCTGTGCACGAACCCTTACATGGTAATTAAACATTAAAACACCTGCGGCTTATAGTCCAGTGCGGTTATATATGTACACATCATTCAATTTAGCTGCTGCGGCTTACATTCAGGTGCGCCTTATAGTCCGAAAAATACGGTAACCTTATTTAACAGAAAGGAAAATGGCAACAACAGGGCTTGGGAGCAGTGGTCGCGTTAACCGAATACCCCCACCACCAGTCAGAAATCCGTCAAAATGAAAAAAAGTCTAACGCCACCACTGCGTGGGAGAAAGAAACGATGTGATATTTGGGGCCATTTTCGCTACAATGAGGCGGAGAAAAAAAAGTGAATGCATTGTTTTATCAGAAGGGAAGCAATGCGGCCACAGCTGGTAAAAACACCACAAACCTGAGCAGATACTCTCTGCAAAGCTGCTCAATCATTCAGCCTGTGTTCGTAATCAAATAAGGACAAGATATAATCTTATTGTGAAATAAGTTTGACTAAAAGGACAAATGATTGGTTTTGGCTAGTTTGACTGAAATGTTCTATAATCTGATGACGAAAAAAGACTCAAATGTCAACAGTTTTTTTCATTGACAAAAATTAGACTAAAATAGTTAGTTGTCTTTGACTAAAGACTAAAATGCTCAGACTTTTAGTCGACTAAAACTCGACTAAATAAAAACAGGATGAATGTGACTAAAACTAACTAGGACATTTGATACAGGACTACAAATAAATTTAAAAAATAGCTGACAAAATGAACACCAGAATGACGGAGTGGTTGGGATTTACTCTAAAATTATTAAAGTGCCACATAAACGAAAAATCATCATTCTAAGACTTCATAAAGCAGTGTATTTCTTAACCAAGGATTCAGAGAAAGATTGAAACAAAGAGATTAGATCTGATGCGTTTGTTTTCTTCTCACCGTGCATGAACTCAAACAGCTTGTTGACGACGGTCTTGAGGAACTTCCAGTGAGCTCGGAGGAAGCGAGGATACTGACCCACGATGTACATGATGTTCGACGCTATGATGGCCTTGTTGTCTTTCCCTCTTTTCTGCTCACACAACCCCAGCAGGTCCTGAGGGAGAACACACACACCGGTTAACATTTCTCACACACATTACTGGTGTGGGTAGTTGTTTTTTTTAGGAGCCATGGGTAAGACATTTAGGATTGATTGAAATTAAAGCACACAGTTTATCTACAACGGAGACTCAGTAGTGTCGGACAACATGACTAACTACGTTCTGCCTGTCGAGGGATACTGTTCAAATCAAATCAAACTTTATTTGTACAGCCCAATAACAAAAAACACGTTTGTCTCAGTGGGCTTTACAGATTATAAACAAACAACATTGTATGACAGTGTGTGGAATACAAATAGAAATGACACAAAATAAGATACAACAAAAGACAATAAACAAATGAATCACCATTAAAGTAAAATTAAATGAATACCATAAAATGCAGCTCTAACTGAAGGCGTTGTTAAAAATGTAGGTCTTCAACACACTCCTAAAGGTTTGGACTCGCTCTGCCTCTCCGATTAAAACAGGAAGGTCCAGCCGATGTATAATGCAACATCGTCAGCGTGACCCACCTTGATGACGGTGACCAGGAACCTCTTCTCGTCCTCCTCGTGCATCGCCCCGCTGATGGAGCCGATGGCCCAGCAGAGCATGTTCAGGTTCCTCCACGACCACTCGGTGCCGTTCACCTGGTTGTGCAGCTTCTCCGTCATGATGCGTTCAGTGTCAGCGTAGTCCAGATGGGTCAGATACACTGCAGACACAAAGAGGGACGCGGGTGAGTCGGAGGATACTTTTACAGGGCTTAAAGCTTTTTCAGAACATTTGAGATGTTTAATAATACATTTTATTTAAGGCGCCTTTCATGACACCCACGGACACCGTACAATGTGTTAAATATTCTAAGCGGTAAAAGCAACCGAACATGATAAAAACACAAACACATCATGGAGAAGACAATTGAAGTGGACACAACTGATAGGGACAGGTTATTCAGGGGATAAAATAAAAGTGTGCACACTAGGGCTGAACGATATATCGTGTCGTGACGATAATCTCGATATGCAGAACGAGCGATTTTATTAAAATGTAATTTAAATTTTTAGGGCGTGCGATATTAAGTAGGCAAATTAAGTCAAACACGTCATGTTACAATTATTTTTACTGCTTGCTACAAAAGGAAAACTGGCGCGGCTCTCATGTCAGGGGTACTCGAGTGAGTGAGCGACAGCAAACCACCGATCACAATCAAACCTCCAAAGCAGACGGACCCGGTGATTAAAGGTAAAAACACTGAATAAAGTCGTTTCATGTGTTTCTCCAGGGCAGTTCGGCGCTGCTAACCGAGCTAGCTCAGCTTGTTGCTCTGATAACTTAAGATCCAGACGTCCGTGACTAAAATCCTTCATCCGGTTAAATATAGTTAGAAAAATACCAATTGTTTAGCATTAAAGTTAAAGAAAGGATGGTTTGGGAAGAGAAAAAAAACGGTCTTTTCTTCAATTCCTGTATTTTTTCATATCGCAGGGATAAAATATCGCAATATCAGTTTTTTTCAATATCGTGCAGCCCTAGTGCACACAGAGTACACAATATCTTGTTTTTTTATTACTGCATGCGATGCCCCTGTGGGTTCATCTGGAGAGGGTGTGGCTGTGCTGCATCCAGCCTCCTTGATTGCATTAACTCAGGGCACCTGGTCTGGTGCCCTGCAGCTATTTAAAGCCTCGGCTCCTCTCTGCTCCTCCCTGCAGGCACCCCGGTTTTGTTGAGTATGCTATGAGTTTCTTCAGTTGCTTCACTTCGTGCACTTCAACCCTCTCACACACATGTCCATACAATCCTCATCCTGCGTTTACACTACTGATACCACTGACATCCACACATCATACTTTACTTGTTATGCACTTAATTCATTTGGTTGATTTGAATGTTTTGCTTAAATAAACATTTTGTTAAACGTGGATACGGTGCGTCTCCTCTTTGTTGTGGCCTTTTGAGCCAGGTCATAACATGCACATATTCTATTTCAATGTAATTACTGCTATAGTTATTAACGTTATTATAGTTTTCTATCTGTGTTTTTAATTTTTTCTTTTCTTGCAAGTCAGATTCCTCGTATGTGTCAACCTACCTGATAATAAACCGGTTTCTGATTCTGAAAAGGTTAATCAAACATTTCCCTACTCACTTTCACTCTGCACTAACGAGGAGATACATCTAGCTCTTCTGTGTTTTTAGCTGCTTAGCGAGACCACAGAATAATAGATTAAAACAGATCAGCGCCCTCATTTCCCTGTGAACTTCAGTGTAAACCTTTTTTACATTACATGTCACCTGTTAGACGCTTTTATCCAAAGCGACATACTCAGGAGCAATTTGGGGTGAAGTGTCTCAGGGACACAACGACATGCTGACTGCAGTGGGGTTTGAACCTGTGACCCCCTACATGACTAAGACGAGACGATGACGAGCTAAAAACAGATTCTTGATAATAAAAACTATGACGAAATGTATATTTAGTTTTCGTTGACGAGACTAAGGTGTTAATGGTGGACTATCGGACATTCAAAATGCAGGGTATTTCCCCCCAAGTGTCACCGTCTGTCAAAATGCACGTTTCAAACTTGCAATATCATTATGTCCGCTCTCTTCACTCCAGAAGAGCGATCTCCCCGTCTGTGTCATGTCTGTGTGGGGGGGCGGGGCCTAACTCTCTCTCTCTGTGTGCGGGGGCGGGGCCTAACTCTCTCTCTGTGTCATGTCTCTGTGTGGGGGGTGGGGCCTAACTCTCTCTCTCTCTGTGTGCGGGGGTGGGGCCTAACTCTCTCTCTCTCTCTCTGTGTGTGCGGGGGGCGGGGCCTAACTCTCTCTGTGCGGGGCGGGGCCTAACTCTCTCTCTGTGTCTGTGTGGGGGTGGGGCCTAACTCTCTCTCTCTCTGTGTGCGGGGGTGGGGCCTAACTCTCTCTCTCTGTGTGTGCGGGGGCGGGGCCTAACTCTCTCTGTGCGGGGGCGGGGCCTAACTCTCTCTCTGTGTCTGTCTGTGTGTAGGGGCGGGGCTAACTCTCCCTCTCTCTGTGTGCGGGGGTGGGGCCTAACTCTCCCTCTCTCTCTGTGTGCGGGGGTGGGGCCTAACTCTCTCTCTCAGTGTGCGGGGACGGGGCCTAACTCTCTCTGTGCGGGGGCGGGGCCTAACTCTCTCTGTGTCTGTCTGTGGGGGGCGGGGCCTAACTCTCCCTCTCTCTGTGTGGGGGCGGGGCCTAACAGACACGCTGCAGCGGCGTGCACACCGATTTTTAAGAGTAGTAGCTGAACTGAATTGGTTTAAAGAGATAAAACATTTTTGAATAAAACATTTTGAGTTTTCGTCGACTAAAACTATGAAGGATAGAAATAACTAAAATGTGACTAAAACTAATATTATACTATAATATTTTTGTCTAAAGACTAAATCAGAAATAGCTGCCAAAATGAACACTGGTGTAAACTAAATATGAGCCAATAAAGGAAATGTAGTGAGGAGACGCTTTACACTACAGAGGAATCAAAAGGGGGCACTTTAAAGCACAAAAACACATTTGTCACCACAGATATGAACGTACCGAGAGTCTCCCTCATGTTCTTGTAAAGGTTAATGGAGTCCGTGTCCTTCATGAACTCCCGCACCACCTCCCCCTGATCGTTCTCCACAATCAGCACCTCCTCTGGTTTGGCCATGCGGCTCACCATCAGCAGACGCACCTTCAGGGAGAGGGAGAGGAGAAGGAATTAGGTGGATCTGAGAAACTGAGGTCCCTTTGAGAGAGCGGGACTAATCTAAATCTAAATGCATGACAGAAACATATTTGATGATTCAAAGCTAAAATGTCTCATTATCTGATTCCTGCTTCAACAAAGAGAATACTTGTTTGTTTTGGTCGATGAAGTTGAAGTCTTTGGTTTTGGACTACTGGTTTGACAAAATATAATTAACATTTGAGGAAATCCCATGGGGCATCTCTTTTTACGTTTTAAAAACCAAACGCTTGATCATTTAACGTAAAATTGGTGTCATTTATCACCAGAGAGGGCAAAAGTCCACACATCCTTTACTCAAGTAGAAGTACAGATACTCGTGTTTAAAAATAATCTGACTTGAGTAAAGAAGTTTGGTCAGTACTTCTATTTTTATCAAAGTAAAGAGGCTTTGAAGTGTACTTCAGTAAAAAGTACCCATAGCTAGCAGCTGCTTTAAAGAGTACCTGACCTCCCTTTATATTAATAGAACAATAATGTCATTGTTAGCTAATGAATGTTTCCATGCCGACCAACGGCAACGTTTCCATTGGTCCCTCTTCTTTAGAGAAGACCAGGAAGTGATGGATACACGGATCGTGTTCAAATCAATAGGCACGCAATGACTCTAAAGAATAATGATCACGCACCCAACACACATTCAGACTAAAGGAACCAGCTGTTTGGGAAATGAGAGGAGTAGAAAGTACAGGTATTTGAGTTCAACATGTGAGAAGTAGAAAGTACAGGTATTTGAGTTCAACATGTGAGAAGTAGAAAGTTCAGGTATTTGTGTTCAACATGTAAGAAGTAGAAAGTACAGGTATTTGAGTTCAACATGTGAGAAGTAGAAAGTACAGGTATTTGGGTTCAACATGTAGGAAGTAGAAAGTACAGGTATTTGTGTTCAACATGTAGGAAGTAGAAAGTACAGGTATTTGTGTTCAACATGTGAGAAGTAGAAAGTACAGGTATTTGAGTTCAACATGTGAGAAGTAGAAAGTACAGGTATTTGTGTTCAACATGTAAGAAGTAGAAAGTACAGGTATTTGTGTTCAACATGTGAGAAGTAGAAAGTACAGGTATTTGTGTTCAACATGTTAGAAGTAGAAAGTACAGGTATTTGTGTTCAACATGTTAGAAGTAGAAAGTACAGGTATTTGTGTTCAACATGTTAGAAGTAGAAAGTACAGGTATTTGAGTTCAACATGTGAGAAGTAGAAAGTACAGGTATTTGAGTTCAACATGTGAGAAGTAGAAAGTACAGGTATTTGTGTTCAACATGTAAGAAGTAGAAAGTACAGGTATTTGTGTTCAATATGTGAGAAGTAGAAAGTACAGGTATTTGAGTTCAACATGTGAGAAGTAGAAAGTACAGGTATTTGTGTTCAACATGTAAGAAGTAGAAAGTAAAGGTATTTGTGTTCAACATGTTAGAAGTAGAAAGTACAGGTCTTTGTGTTCAACATGTGAGAAGTAGAAAGTACAGGTATTTGAGTTCAACATGTGAGAAGTAGAAAGTACAGGTATTTGAGTTCAACATGTGAGAAGTAGAAAGTACAGGTATTTGAGTTCAACATGTAAGAAGTAGAAAGTACAGGTATTTGTGTTCAATATGTGAGAAGTAGAAAGTACAGGTATTTGAGTTCAACATGTGAGAAGTAGAAAGTACAGGTATTTGTGTTCAACATGTAAGAAGTAGAAAGTAAAGGTATTTGTGTTCAACATGTTAGAAGTAGAAAGTACAGGTCTTTGTGTTCAACATGTGAGAAGTAGAAAGTACAGGTATTTGAGTTCAACATGTGAGAAGTAGAAAGTACAGGTATTTGAGTTCAACATGTGAGAAGTAGAAAGTACAGGTATTTGAGTTAAACATGTAAGAAGTAGAAAGTACAGGTATTTGTGTTCAACATGTAAGAAGTAGAAAGTACAGGTATTTGAGTTCAACATGTGAGAAGTAGAAAGTACAGGTATTTGAGTTCAACATGTGAGAAGTAGAAAGTACAGGTATTTGTGTTCAACATGTGAGAAGTAGAAAGTACAGGTATTTGAGTTCAACATGTGAGAAGTAGAAAGTACAGGTATTTGTGTTCAACATGTGAGAAGTAGAAAGTACAGGTATTTGTGTTCAACATGTGAGAAGTAGAAAGTACAGGTATTTGAGTTCAACATGTGAGAAGTAGAAAGTACAGGTATTTGTGTTCAACATGTGAGAAGTAGAAAGTACAGGTATTTGGGTTCAACATGTGAGAAGTCAAAGTAAAAAATCGTACTTAAGTACAGTAACGAGGTATTTGTACTCCACTACTTCCCACCTGTGTCTAAATTGGTGACAGTTTGTGGAAGCTCACGGTGTCTGAATATCTGAATGTAGCGAGGCGTACCTGTGAGAGCACGGGCAGGTAGAGGTGTCTGCGGGGGGGCACGTCGGACAGCAGCGGGGTGCTGGAGGTGGAGAACGGACTCTCTCTGTAGAGCTCGGCTGCCAAGTGGTTCCAGTACTCCAGACAGATCTTAAAGATCTCCGTCTCCTCCACTTCCGACACCAGCAGCATGAAGTGCAGCGCCTGAGGGCGGACAAGAGGAATTACTTATTCTGTTAGAGGGAAAACAAGTAGAAAACACTACAACAAAAACCTGTGTGTAATACCAAATACACAAGTGTCTGAATGAGCCGACAGTTCTTTGGGATTGTTATAAGTTATGCCCTCCCTTTTTGACGTCACAGACAAAGGCTGATTAAGAACGGCATTATGAAATAGTTAGATGACTGGTTATAGACGAGAGCAACACCTACGTCACTTCCGGGCGAAAATTACGATCCAGCCCACTTTTGGGGGAAAGCAACGCTTTGATTTGAACGGCGGTCAATACAAATTCTGAAGTGTTTGCCAATCCGATCAGAAATGAAAGAAAATCGTGGATCTTCAAAGAGCCCGGTTACGATGGCCAGACAGGCAAACAATTACATTCAATCATTGGAAATCGACGAGCGGGCTCGATATATGGTTAAATTAAAATCAGTAGGCGAGGCTGTAATCTCGCCAGCTGTTACTCTCATGAGCGAGGCGGAACATAATAGTGTTATCATGCCAACAAGCTGCTGTGTCGTTTATTGCTCCTCAAACACTAAAACAAATCCAGAGTTCAGTGTTTCTGTACTTCCTCTAAGAGAAAAGGACAGTAGCAGAAGAGCTCTGTGGCTTCAGGCTTCATTGACGTTCAAATGACAGCGTTGGTTTCCCCCAAAAGTGGGCGGGGCCATAAAGAGACGTAGATGTTACTCTCATCGACATCGATCGCCAACTGCTTTATATAACCTTATATCGAGCCCGCTCGTCGATTTCTAATGATTGAATGTAATTGTTTGCCTGACTGGCCATCGTAACCGGGCTCTTTGAAGATCCACGGTTTTCTTACATTTCTGATCGGAGTGGCAAAAACTTCAGAACGTGTGTTGACCGCCGTTCAAATGACAGCTTTGTTTCCCCCCAAAAGTGGGCGGAGCCGTCATTTTTGCCCAGAGGTGACGCATGTGTTACTCTATATATCATATTTATGTGACCCATTATTTTTATGTAAAGCAAAGTGTTTTGCAGCTTAGTTGTCCTTGTCCACTGCTTTCAAGTCTATTTTGTGAGCAATTAAAAACAGAATGTGTACAGAGCTGGCCCATAAGCCTGACTCTGGAGTTCCTTTTTTTAATAAACATGGAATACTTGATCAGTAGTTTCCTGTTTTCATTTTTGCTACATCTGGGATTATTAGATCTCTCCGTTAAACTAAAAGCAACTGACTTTTCATTGAATCTACTGCCACACAGAATCCGCCTCCCTCCTGAAACAATGATATCTAAATCCAAATGGACAAACAGCTGCAGGCATTGCGGCCCGTTCCTCTGTAATCAGTCGCTAATGTTTGTCATTGCAAAGGCGTAATCGGGACTAAACAGTTTAGAGGGAGGTTTCATTTCAACAAGGCGAACATGATTATACGCCACCAGCTGAAAGTTGTAGGTTTGTTTACTCAAACTCAATATCCTCGTACCTCCATGAGCGACTCCCTCAGGTTGTTCCTCTTCTCGATGAGCTGTCCGTGTTCTTTGAGGAACGTGCAGAGGAACAGGCTGAGGTTCTGGATGAAGTTCTGCTCGTCGTCCTTCCCGTTGGCGTAGGCCACTCGGATGTTGGTGTTCAAAGGCAGCATCTGACCACAAAGGCAGAAACTCACATTTAGTTATTCATAGTTGAGCTTTATTTCATCCCACTTGATTTCCCTTCATTGTTTCCAGTGTGTTTCGTTTGAGGACATTTTGAGACCACCCAAGGAAAAACATTTCCTCTAAAACTACCAGATCTAAAACTGACAAAACCCTGCTTTTATTTATTCACTTCCAACATTTCAACAGTCTCTGCCCCATTTAGCTTATTGCATTTTGGACATGTATATACTTTACTTCATCTGCATCACTTAAAGGTAGGGTAGGTAAGAAAGGAGAAACCAGCTTGAGTGCGCTAGAATTTGAAAGTACGCAGTCCAAAAGAGTCTGCCCCTTCCTTCAGACTTCCTCACGGAGCCCCTCCTCCAACACACACATGACCAATGAGGGCACGAGATCAGTTTGTGCCCCGATGGAAGGCTGACAGGCAGGTAGGCCATCCAGTTACTTTAGCCGGGCCGGGTCAGATGATTGGTCGAGCTTTTTACAGCGCCACGGCTTCAACAGATGTATTTATTGTCAAAGCATTTAATATATTCATTGCTATCGGGATGGAATATAACAAAGTGTTTCTGAAGTGAATTACCTACCCCACCGTTAAGTGGTCTTACAAGATAAACTCGCACTGTTCAATTGTCTTATGTCTTATGTAGGTTGTTGGAGGAACATGTGACTTAACATTTTTATGGCCATATCTACACTGTAGCTCCTGTTCATAGCACAATAAAGCCGTAGCATCTTGAATAAAGCAACCACCAAGCAAACACTTTTAGATGGAAAAGAGAGGCTGAAAGGCTTCGGATAAAGCTGCCAAGTTAAGAGAGTTATTCAAGTCAAGAATAATCCTCTAAAATGGTATGATTTGTAAAGGAGCCATGGCTTCACACACACACACACACACCACACACACACACACACACACACACACACACACACACACACACACACACACACACACACACACACACACACACACACACACACACACACACACACACACACACACACACACACACACACACACACACACACACACACACACACACACACACACACACACACACACACACACACACACACACACACAGGAGTGGTCTAAATCCTTACTAAATACTGAATGTATGTCACTTTTGGATAAAAGCGTCTAACAAGTGACATGTAATGTAAATGTACACACAAGTCCCTTCCCCGACCCCTTCCTGCAGTGACGGCAGCTGCAGACAGGTGGAGCTGTGTGCATCCACTTGGTGAGGTGTGTGCACATGCTGATGGGTAATACACTGAGACAATTGGAAGTACGGGTTATGCTTCCAGAAACAGACAACGCGGTTATTACATTCAAGATTTCAACTTCAACGGTTTGACAAGTCGTATTTAAATATGTGTGCCGGCTGATTTGTTTTATGAGACTGGGCGTCGACAGACAGACAAAACCCCGTAGAGTCTCAAGAGGATTTGCTAATTATTATTTTGTACTGGTTTTCCTTCCAGCCGTCTCTGGTTTTGTTTCTAATCACCCTGTTCCTCCTGTAAAGCAATGGTTTTAAAGAAATGAAGCCTGCCTACTAAGCAGCATGTGTGGCTCTGATGCTCCTTTGTAGACTAAAAAAAACTTTATACTGAATCTGCCTCTATACCATAATAAAAAGGCAGATTCTCAAAGGTCTTTTTCCCCTTCTTGGCAAAAATCTAATATTTGTTTAAAGACTTCTATGTTGTACAAAACCGGGATGATTGCTCCTGTGGGGATTGTCCACAGGACTGAATGTATGTAAGTCGCTTTGGATAAAAGCGTCTAACCAATAACATGTAATGTAATGATTGTAGTGATTTGCGATCTTGTAAAAACATTAGTAGCTATTACAGACTCATGGAGAGTAATCCTTCGTGTTGCCCGTCATGTTTTGAGCCCGAGGCGGTCTGTAAAGCATATCCTCTGAAGGTGTGTGAGGGGCGGAGGCAACACCTGTCAGAGGATTGACATACATCACAAGCTGAAGGTTACATTCATTATTTGTCAATCTTTGTTTCTTGAAGATCGTTTTTTTATTTGCTCAGGGTTCCTGCCGGTTTCACCAACTCAAATGTAAGACTTTTTAAGACCACTTTAAAGAATTTAAGACCTATTTCACGACAAGAAAGTATGAAGGAAAATTGCTAAGAAGAAATACATCCCATAATTACTTACAAAGTGAATGTATTTACGTTTCAACATAAGAAGAATGACTGAACATGACAGTACAACAGAACTGTGTTAGCCAAAAAGTGTGTGTGGTGTGTGTGTGTGTGTGGGTGTGTGTGTGTGTGTGTGTGTGTGTGTGTGTGTGTGTGTGTGTGTGTGTGTGTGTGTGTGTGTGTGTGTGTGTGTGTGTGTGTGTGTTGTGTGTGTGTGTGTGTGTGTGTGTGTGTGTGTGTGTGTGTGTGTGTGTGTGTGGTGTGTGTGTCAAGAGCTATATTCAGAGCTCTGCTGCCTTGGCTACAATCTGTCATCGTTGCTGTTGTATGATTGGTGTTTAGCGTCTACAGCACCTCCGCTTTTAGGGTTGACGTCGACCCAAACGTCGCCCGGAGGTCCCCCGGTGTTGTTGCGGGAGCTGCTGCACTAGCTAACGCTGCATTAGCAAAACAAACGATAATCTCTTTTGCAAAAGGTGCGGCGGGCTTCAAACACGTCCCCTCCACTGGTTTCAACCAAGCACTACATTCGATGTCTTCCAACCAAATACGGTTGAACTTCCCCAGATTTATTTGTAAGTAGATTCGAAGATACATGAGTTTCTGACTGCAGCTAGCTGAAGCTTGGTTGCTAGGTTACTAGCTGGGTGTTTCTCCGATGAGGGGCCGGGGGAAACAAAGTTAGTGATTACTGGTTCCATGTTGATTTAATTCAATACAGATTGTTGGGGAACTGAAAGGCTCTTACTTTGCAGCCCGGACATTTCCCCCAAAACACATTTAGACGTGATCGCTACACCGAAGTACCTTTCAAAACCCCATCATTTTTAAGACTTTCTTATTCTGATTATCAAATGTAAGACTTTTTAAGACCTCGCGGGAACCCTGCTAATATTTGCCTTGGGGATAATAAAGTATTATCTAATTGCCCGCAGAAGGTCAAACAAAGACACTGAAAATACTAACAAAGAACTCCACTCGTGTTTTGGAAATTCCTCCTAAAGCTTTCCTCTTCTCATAAAAACACTTAAACACACGTTCACTGTTATTCTTGTCCACTTGTAATTACAGTGAACAAACAGAAAACTGCTTACACTGCATGACAATGTTGAGTGTGTGTGTGTTTGTATTGTGCGTGTGTTTGACAAGCTGACAGCACTATTGAGAGTGCAGACTTGCCTACGGTGTGTGTGAGGTAGGAAACCGAGGAGGGTTGCACAAAGTGTGTGTTGTGTGAGTAATAACAGAGTGGACATCTGGAACTGTGCTTGTGTGTAATCATTCTGAGTGCAATTAACTAAAGCACCACTCATAATGAGTGCCGTGTGTGTGTGTGTGTGTGTGTGTGTGTGTGTGTGTGTGTTTAAGCTGGCCCATGGTGAGGGTTCTCTGTGTGTGTGTGTGTGTGTGGTGTGTGTGTGTGTGGGTGTGTCTGTTTAAGCTGGCCCATGGTGGAGGTGCTGTGTGTGGTGTGTGTGTGTGTGTGTGTGTGTACCTGTTTAAGCTGGCCCATGGTGAGGTTGCTGTGTGTGTGTGTACCTATTTAAGCTGGCCCATGGTGAGGGTGCTGTGGTGTACCTGTTTAAGCTGGCCCATGGTGAGGGTGCTGTGTGTGTGTGTGTACCTATTTAAGCTGGCCCATGGTGAGGGTGCTGTGTGTACCTGTTTAAGCTGGGCCCATGGTGAGGGTGCTGTGTGTGTGTGTGTGTAGTGTGTGTGTGTGTGTGTGTGTGTGTGTGTGTGTGTGGTGTGTGTAACCTGTTTAAGCTGGCCCATGGTGAGGGTGAACTGGTTGACAAATTGCTCCTCGTACTGGTTGACGCTCACGCCAGCGATCTCTGTCAAACATTCAGCGTAACGTTGCGAAACATGGGAACGTTCAAGAACTGAAACACAGGAACACAAACAACGGGTCAGGTCAGAGGTCAACTGGAGAGGTTTACTGTCCCGTGTGTTTTGTGAATCACTGCTCTCATTGCTCCATGACAAATGGCAGTTTTTAACATTCAGTCGTGATTGCAGACAGAAAACCGTTCCAGGCGCTCCGGCAGACCGAACTAGGCCTGGAGCTAAAGATAGCTTTACTGATGTATTCATCCGTTTAAGTGAATGGTCTATAAAGTGTAATGAAACAAGTGTCCATCAGCATTTCCCAGGGGTAGCCTCCTTAAATGAACGGCAGACATTCAATCAAGAAGATATCAAACTAGTCGCCAGTAAGAAAGCCATAACGAAGGGATGGATCGAGTTTGTCAACCCGTATAGATCAGACTTCAACTAAAAACTATTTGTAATGTACCCCGACCTTTGCTACACACAATTGTTTTTTTTTGTGTCTGTCTTTTTATGTTCGTTTGTCTGTATGCGTGATTCACATTATTTGCTTTGTATTATTTCAAAAATGTAAGATGGTCTGTAACTGTCAATGTTTGTTTTGTGCAAATAAAAAAAAAAGATTAAAAAAAAAAAAAAGATATCAAACTGAGAAAATCCACAAATTGTTAAATATAAGAAGCGGACACCAGCGATTGGAAAATTACTGAAATATCTATGAAATAATCCAAATCCATGAAGTCATTGGCGACTAAATGTAACTCCTTCAAAGGATGGACTGACTCATCAGAGGTGATCACCCAAACAAACATGACACAAAGCAACAGTTAAGCACAAAAGTAGATGCTTTATGTTACCTAGAACTAAATTGATATACAAAAAGAAAAGGGAGAAGTAAACATCTGTGGAATCGGCTATAATCCCTTTCAGAACTCACAAGTACAATCCAGTTCTGCTTTATGTGAACCGTGTGTTTTTTACTTTGTATTTGTGGACCACCAACTCCACATTTCTATCACTGAGATTCAGAAACGATGCAAATGTCTAACCCTCACTTGTGCTCATCTGAATGGATATGTTCCGCTTTACCTTGTAGACCAGAGTGCTGATGAGCTTGGTCTCGAAGATGTAACCTAAAGGAATCCAATTCAGGAAGCGGGCAGAGTCTCCAGTGTGGCGTGGACCAGCGGTGCATTCTGGGAGTTTTCCTATTCAGAGAAAGAAGAAATGTGCCTTAGAATAGATTGTGGGTTTAATTAAAACATCAGTGTCAGAGGAGAGTTTGGTTTCATTAATTCATTCATGTCTTACCATCCACAAACTGGCACAGCTGGAATATGGAGGAGAACTCGTTGCACATGCTGAGAAACAAAAGGTAGGGAACATCAGTCATGGTAGTCATGTCGTAAAACCTTTTAGAATATGTGGACGTTTCTGCATAACACACTAAATCTGGTACCGAGAGGAATCATTTTTTCCCATATAAACAATTATTATTAAGCAATATGCTTTCTGTTCCAAAGATGTATACTTTTTATTTGCAGAAGGGATTGACAAAGCATTCGATCAAACTGCACCAACTCTACACTTCCACATAAGTCACACCAAGGCAGTGATTCCCAAACTTTTTTCAATAATGTACCTCCTTTGAAAAAAAATCAGCCAAGTACCCCCTGATCAGCGCAACAACTATTTGTTAAGGAAGAAATGACTATAAAGAGGTTCCAGCACAGCGCTGCACCATCAGTGTCTGATTTATTAAAACAACAGTAACTGAGAAACACTGAAATGCTACATTTCAAATGTTTACAATCCATCACTAAATTCATGGCCAACCCATTTTAACATCATCCAATAACACTGAGACGACATTAGTTGCATTGAACTGATCTTTTTAATAAGTTGTACTAACAATGTAGAGAAACATGGGCTTCACTGAGGAAGCCCTTTGTCATTCTGACAGGGAGGCAACTGCGGTTATTACACTTTGCGTTTTTGAAATATGTGAAACTCTGTTAATATAAACCCACACGGCTCAAACTTCCGTACTTTTCCTAAAATTGGTATATTTATCTATTTTTTTATTCATTAACAAAATAAATCTCACGTACCCCCTGCAGTACTCCAACGTACCCCTAGGGGTCCGCGTAACCCCATTTGAGAACCACTGCACTAAGGGATGCAGAATTAAAAATATTTGTACTGATATTGCTATTGCCAAATGAGCAGGAAGGATACATTTTTAAACACTCATTTTCAGTAAAAAAAAAAATTGAAATATTAATGGTTAGATTTTTTTAAGAGGATGTGTACTAGACATGGATTTTGTTGACATGACTCGCTGCAGCGCCACAATACTACATACAGATATGTTCACCTTTACAAAATATGACATTAGTCCAAATTGCAATTCAATAACATGTCCATTCATTAGGCGCGTTCACACCGGAGTACTTTTCCCGTTTAGTTCCGTTAGTACCCCTGATGTCGCGTTCACACCAAAAAGAGTTTTTAGTGCCTGCTAGAGAGGTGGTACCAAAAAAGTACAAATTTCTATTTTCTGGGCGAATTGCAACCACGCAACGTAAAAATCTGAAAATGTTGTGAAGCCGCCATTGTATTTGTGGCATTGGCATTAGCGTTAGCGTTCTGGCGATTTACTCGGAAGGCTAGCTGGAAGTCAGTAGAAGCTGCTGGGACTCCCAGCAGCTTCTACTGAAGCCAGTCCCCAACTCCGGGGGGCAGTATACGCCGTGAAGTTGTTTGCGGCCTGCCAGTAAACCCAAAGCAGAAGACTCATTTGCGTAATCTTCCCTCAGGGAAAAGTACTCCGGCACGAACGCGATGGTACTTAGTGCCCCGGGGTATTAAGTGCCGGGTCACTAAGTACGGCAAAGTACTTGGCATGAAAGCGGCTATTGTGCAGCCATTGTCCAGTACATTATGAGTAGGGTTGCAAAATTCCGGGAAGATGGAAACTTTCCATGGGAGTTAACGGTTATAAACTGGACATTTTCTAAATTGAAGGTTGGCTCTTAGGAACATAAATATAGCTGGGGAAAGTATATTTTAGCATAATTCTATCCGACTAAAACAAACAGATGCCATTCAAGTGCACTTTGAATATCATGCCATTCCTCAATCACATGCACACTGCGAGGCTATTGAGCCCACACCCCCCTGCAGGCACTGAGCATTCCTCCATCACATGCACACAGGATTTCTAGAAGGCTGGATCACACTTTTGAGCCCAAAGCACAAGACCAATAAAGCCACACCATTTGAGCCTGTGGACACAAAGCGAAGTACGCTTTGATGACATTATGGGGGTAATATATTTATTTAATGTTTAAATTGCAAATATCACATAGAAATGTATTCATCTAGATCAGTGTTCTCAAACTTGGTCATCTACCGGACCTCTTAACACTCGCGGACCACCTAACTCCCCAAATATCCAAAAAACACATAGTTTTTCTATTACAGATTACACCGCGCATGAAAATGGTACGAACAAGTGGCAACATGTGTGATGAAGGTGTTGCGCTGGGCTATATCATGCAATCGAAAGTGAAACTTAAGCTCGCTGAGGAGATATTCCTGCGAGAGCTGCGGAAAACTTTTATTATTTCAAATATGGAATATTTCCCCAAATCCCCCAGCCTTGGAAATTAACGGGAAATGTTCCGCCCCTGTGCAACCCTAAGGAGTCATCGGTTACCTGTCTTTGAGGTGCTTGGCCTTCACCTGGGTCATCTGTCCGCTGGAGAAGTCAATAGACCTCCTCGCTGAGCAGCTTTGAGGATGATCATGTTGTTCCTGACAGAGGCTCTCGCTGGTCCGACTCGCACCCACGATGTCACTGATGAAAGTCGGCCAGTGTTGGGCCATTCCTGTTGCAGGATCTAGAAAATCCAGAGAAGCAGAGCTGTGTGTGAGCAGGCTCATCGCTCAGGACGTTTCGTGTACCCCGTTGAAAACCATCGAGAGTTATTCACCTGTACGAGGATCATGTTGAGTTTTGAAATGTAGACTCCCTCTTTCTGCAAATGAACAACACACCATCAGTATCAAGCAGCAGGTTAATAATCAAACGTATCTTTGTGTAAGCTCACCTCCATGTTTGCAGGATCAGAGGACGTCTTAATGATCAACCCAACAACATACTTCTTGATACCTGTGAACACATTTTTAAAATGCAAAAAGTATTTCCCTGATAAGTAACACTTCAGACAGAAAACATGTGCATATTATTAACATCATAAAACTGACCTTCACACTGATTTCTAGGAAGAATTTTCCAGCGTGTTTTGATGACCGTCTCCAGAATCTGCAGTGCGTAATACTGAGGGGGAAAAGTGAGCCATAAGAGACATATTCTCTACATCAGAGCTGATTAACAACAAACAAACGGCTTAATATGATATAAACAAACTGAATGTGTGGTGTCTCTATGGGGAGGTTAAACAAAAGATGCCTCATGCATAAACCGTCCCCATCGAAAGACATGTCCATGCACGTGGATACTTGATACAGTATCAAATGAACTGTGTGCACCAATAGTCTGTAGTAACTTCAGAGATGTACTCAAACGTTTTTAAATGACTTTCTTAACACCTACATATTACCCATGTCTTCTTAAATATTTCAAATTAATATCTCTTGTTACAACTCAGTGCAGATCATCTATTTATATCAAGCCTATTTAATAAATCAATCAAACTATTGATTTTATCTGTATTATTATCAAAAGATGCAGCAACAATTGAAATAGTTCAGCAGACGACCCCACATTAGTAAGCATCTATGGGCTGGAGAAAGTCCAATACATACAGCTGGGCTAAAGCTCATGCTCAAACCTCCCTGCCCTGAAAGCCTGATATGGATAAACTGATAAACATCAGCACACATTATTACATTCCCCAAGAGAGACGTCAACAAGCAGCAGCTAGGAGTTCATCACTTCGGAAACACCAGCGTTCATCAGGTACGTACTTTTGTTTTCATATTCTGGGAGAACTCCAGGATGGTGTCGACCCGGGTCCAGGCGTCTGGGTGGTCCTTGAGGTTTGTGAGAACTTCCTGGGCCACTCTTTGCTATAAAAAAGAGCAATACAGCAAAGATCAATCTTAAGGTTTATTTTCTTACACATCTTATGCGACCTGATCTCCCCTAATAGCAGCGGGGTTAAGCAACGCAACACAGTATTCAGACACTTGAAGTGTTGGTCCTCACCTGTGATCCAATGTCATGGTGCATGGAGTTGACAACATTATCCAGCAGGTTGATGTCCAGCTTCTGAGTGAAGTCCAGCAGCTGTCTGGCTGGGTGATCGGCCAACATCGTCATTTCGGCTGGCATAGAGCTTCTGAGGGAAGAGAAGCCGTTTAAACTCCATATCTATTTAACAGCAGCTGACAATACTCACAAAGATATGACTGGAAAGTTAAAAAAATACACAGATCTATAGTAGGAGTGAAGACTTTCATTGCCAGCAGCTGCTTCTCTGTGACTGTAGTGGGTTTGATAATAAATAACATGAAACTTCATACATTTTAAATACTGCTCTACAAACCTGGGTACTCAAACAGGACATTTAAATCAGGGGTGGAATCTTATTAAGTGCATTAACTCAAGTAGGCATTTCCATTTTCTGCCACTTCCAAAATACTACTCAAGTAACATTCAGAGTGAAACATAGTATTCTTCAGTGCACAACATTGAACTGAAAGCTGGCTCCCCAGGTCAAGATTCAACATGTTATTTTCTAATCAGGTAAAAAAACAAAACAGTACGGGAAGAGGAGTTACTATCAGCCCTACGTTGACAACATAGAAAGACTGCTTACTTATGAATACAATCATAAGTGAGGCCATTCTGCTAACCTGCAACAGGATACTATAATTACACAGTCTGTGCAAATGGACTAAAGCAAAAGTACAAACATGGTAAGGTGTTAAGACAGTGCAGGAATAATGCCTACCATAAGATACATATTGAAGATATACAATACAATAGTACGGATAGAAAGTAGTAGTAAATAATAATTCCCGTTCAGCCAAAATGTGTCAAGACTGTCAGCCTCGTGGTCCAATTATGACACCCATTATTTCATAAACTAGGACGAGATGAAACGGCGCCCCCACCTGGATAACAGGGCGCGTAGAACCCCATTCACCACAACCCGACCGATAGACCCGTTTATACTACACTTTAATTAAAAGACGGGTGGGAAACAGATCCTGGAGATACTAGTCCTCGGGCTGAAACACTGCACTATGTCAGTTTGTGGTTCGTGTAGTTAGACAATAACAACCACATTACTTTAGAAACGGATGCTAACGTTAGCCCACGCTGGGTAAGTTAGGTTACTGTTTATCGGGCTTAACTTACCTTGGGTGTCCTGTCCTTTCCTTGGAAACAATAACTGTCCTATCAGATGTGTCTTGTAGTAATATGAATCCTCTCAAAGCGATGAAACGTTATCTCATGACACACGTTTGCTCCTAACCTTCGATAGCTAAAATGCTAACGTTAGCTTCACTGGATGACACCAACAGCTCGAATTTAAAAACACACCGTTACACGGATACTTATCGATTCTTGGCGGTGTATTAAAAAGCTTTCCGCAGATTACCACAGCCTATAGTTTTGTCTTCAGCCAGAAAAACGTATATTTTTCTTTAGCGATCAGTGATTACAGCCGCCTCCCTTTTACCAGGCTAATAGCAATGTAGCGTGCTAATGGAAAAGTCAATGAAGATTCTGGTCTGCGGGCTCATTTAAGCTAAGCTAACAACACAGATTCTCGAGTCACACTTTAGAGCAGTATTCCGGGTCATAATCACGAAGTAAAAAGAGTTTCGTGTTTATTTCTGATTCTATTCGCACACACTGTTGGAGAGCAGAGATGTTTTAATGCGTGCAAGTGGGCTCTTCCTCTAAGCTCATGCTTCCAACCACGGACCGGTTGAAACCGGTTGAGACCGGGATATTCTTTCTCGGTGTTTCGGCCCGTTGCGCGCCGCGTAAAATTTGGACTATGTACCCGCCCACCTGGCTCCTGATTGGCTGTGCGGGTGCAGACGTCACGCGGTGTCATAGGCTGGGTGGAGCTGTCAATCTGGTTCAGCCTCCCTCCCTCTGATATAAAGTAAATATATTCAGAATCAGATATTTATAACCAAGGTTTACACATAAGAGCAATTCGCCTTAACACATTGTCCTATAATAACTAATAATTGAAAATAAATACAATATTTACACTGCCACTTACATACCCTGGTTCTTGCACTGTTTATATCTCTTTGTGTGTATGTATTTTGTATGAAAGAGCCTTGTAAATATCCTGCATTTAAGTGTAAAATGTATTAGTTTCGAAATTTACTTTATGTGAACAAATAAATAGAAAAAGGCTCCTCATTATGCAGAATAATCCATTTCAAAGTAATACAAAAAATGCGTTGGTTATATATATATTTTATATTCATTGATAGATGTATGTACTGTATGGCTGTAACCTAATCTATTAATATACTTAGATATATTTGTATTGGTTGATAATATTTTTGTATAACTATTAACAAACCTAATTAAGGTTTTTAATACATTTTTATGAGTGGAGTATTTACACAGTGTGGTATTCATTTTCCGCCATTGCTTAAATTCATTACAGGAAAAAACAAGTGGTCACTTTTTGCGGCTTTATTGAAGATCGTCCAGTGTAACAACAAAAAACAACAATACATATTTCATATAGCAATAAATAAATATAACTTAATTTATATCATAGATCTAATTACACAAGTGTTTTACATTACATTTTACAGACGTTGAAACTACAGTTACGTGAAATTAAACCTGTCATTATTGATTCAAAGTCATGAAATGTCAAATAACTGCTCACTATGTACAGTATAGGTACTCAGGTTAAAGATATCAAAGTCTCCAATTTATGAGCACAATATGTCAGCACAATATTTACAATAACATAAAACATCTTATCATTTAAGGAATTGAAAACTTTTCGTGTTCCCCCTCACTCAGTTGTGTCTATCAGAGCTTTTGGACGTAGCAATGGCCGATTGTTTCATGATATTCGATGCCATCACTTCCCTTCTTCCTGCTTTGATGGTGTTCAGCGTCGTGCCTCGCTGTCGTCTGAGTAATTCTCGTGATCGTCCGAGTAGTGGTAACTTCAATCTGAATCCTGATCAGAGTGGTGACTGCTGGCGTCCTCACTGTCACGGAGACCTGTGAAGTCGCGTCGCTTCCTCCTTCCTTTTCTTCTGGATCCACATCGTTATCTCCCATGAAGACCTTCCTGTAGTGAACAGGTTTGTACCCCATGTCTGGCTCCTCTTGTTCACTAACGAGCAGGAACACAATCAGATCAGACCAATGACACTAGCAGGCCTTAAAGATGGCTGTCATCATTCATAGTACACACAAAACAACAGTCAGTAGGGCTTGGACTGTGAGCCGTAGGGTCGCCGGTTCAAGTCCCCGACCAGACATAAACATGGAGTACAGACTCTACTTGGAGAGGTCCCAGTTCACTCCTGCCCTGCCGTGGTGCCCTTGAGCAAGGCACCGGACATAATGTTGGTGTTCATTTGTGTTTTCACTTCTAGTAATAAACATATTTTACTATTGATTTAATTATTATCCTTGTTGTGATGCATATTATTTAGTATTTGTTTATGAATCAATCAAAAAAACTGTGAATCAATAACATATTTAAATCTGGTTTTGTATGTTTGTATTTGACTTAAGTTAGGGTAGGTAAGAAAGGAGAAACCAGCTCGAGTGCGCTAGAACTTGAAAGTATGCAGCCGAAAAAAATCTGCCACTTCCTCACAGAGCCCCTCCCCCAACACACACGAACGCACACATGACAATGAGGGCACGATAAGTTTGTGCCCAGGTGGAAGGCTGACAGGCAGGTAGGCCATCCAGTTACTTTAGCCGGCTCAGATGATTGGTCGTGCTTTTTACAGCGCCAAGGCTTCCAGATTAAATATTTTAATGTATTTATTGTCTCAAGCACTTAATGTATTCATTGCTATCGGGATGTTAAGAGCATTCCATGGGATATAACAATAAGTGTTTCTGAAGGAATTACCTACCCCCCCGCCTTGAACAATTATTATTTATAATTGATCAAATGTAAGTTGTAGTGATTGTAATTGTACAGCACTTAACAAGTCCAGTGCTAAGAAAGAAAATAGGATAACAAAGCACTTTACGCTCCAGCCAATACAAAATCCACTGAAAATGTTCAGGAAAGTTTTAGTAAATCCTTTTGTTAAAGAAGATATTATTCTATGTCTTAGATTCTCATGTTTTACTTGCATGACTTTCTTTATTATTTAAATGACCACTGTCGGAGGGAGCCTCAGAGCTAACATTTCCACGACTGCATCTCTGTAATTGTTGCATTTAACGAAACATATTTAAAAAACTTGAAGCTATCGGCTGTTTTATTTGATCAAATGTTTCACTGCGGCCCCTCCCAGATGATTCATGTCATTACACTCAGCCGCAGAGTGTGTGTGTGTTGTGTTGTGTGTGTTGTGTGTGTGTGTTGTGTGTGTGTGTGTGTGTGTGTGTGTGTGTTGTGTGTGTGTGTGTGTGTGTGTGTGTTTCCGCAGACTCACCTCTGTGTGCTGTCTGGACTCAGAGGCGTCGTGTTCGGATCCTGCTCCAGCCGCCTTGCTGCTGATGAAGTCTTCAGTCAGGTCACATCCCTGCAGAGCGTCTGCGTAGCGCTTCTCCGCCGCCTGCTTAGCATTCCTCTGTTATAAAAGTGCAGAGAGTCAGCGTAAACAACAACATCCAAACAAGGCAAGTTTTATTTATAGCACTTTTCAGCACGCGACAATTCAAAGTGCCTTACAAAACAATGAAAAGACTTTTTAGGAATAAATACAGTAAGTATTATATAAATGGCATGTTACAACAGGCATTAACAAAGATAGTAAAATAACACAACAGGTATCAATACATGTTTAAATGGCCAACTGCAGTGCGAGTATGAGCAGCTCAATTAAAAGCAGCCAAAGAGATATGTTTTTCAGTCTCGATTTAAAAATAGTACGAGTTTCTGCAGACGTGCATGATTCGCAGTATGTTCCAGATTGTCGGGCATAATAGCTAAACGCTGCTTCTCCATGTTTTGTTCTTACTCTCGGAACCGATAGCAGACCCGTCTCAGAAGACCGAGGCCACCTTGATGGTTCGTTATTATGTGGAGATCAACAATAAACCATGTAATGATTAAAAACTAGCAATAGTATTTAAAATCAATTCTTCGGGCCGACTGGAAGCCAATGTAAACAAAGCTTTTGTTCGAGAAATAACACTCAGCTACCATAATTGTTGGATTGCATCAGTCTGTGATATTAATGGATCCCCGCACTTATGCTAAGACAATTATACAGTTTTTAACAGTTTATTACAATAACTTTTAATTAAAAATGTAAGTATTCAGTATTTTACTTGTTTAAAAGTGCAGTGTAGAAATACAGTTCAGGTCCTGAATTCAACATGCTTAAAGAAAAAGTACAAAGGTGTGAGCATAAATTATACTTAAAGTAAATATTTATGATCCATTTAGAATAGTGCATACCATATGGTCGGATTATAATGTTTTGATGCATTAAAATGAACATTAATTTAATGTTAAAAAGTCCATTCAACAAGCAGCAACTTGTTCAGTAATGTTTTAAGTTAGCTTTATACTGAAAATGATTATTTCTCTTCAGTTACCTCACTATGTTCATGGAAATATCACCTCATATAACAATTTAAATCAGGGGGGTCAAACTCAATTTCATCGCGGGCCACATCAGCTTTTGTTGCACTCAAAGGGCCGGTTGTTGTAACTTTAAGACTATATAAGAATACATGTATAAATGTTTAATATATATAAAATAATGTATTTATATTACTGATTGCCTCTGCATTGATTATTATGGGATAGGGAAATAACTTCATAATTAACTTCGTCTGAAAGCAGAAGTCTAGGGCAAATAATTGCAAGTCTCTTCAGGAGAATGTCACAAAATGATTTTAAGAAAAGCCAAATTCTGGAGGAAAAAAAGTGACATTTTGAAAAAAAAAGTCTAATTCTGAGAAAAAACATACTATGAGATGCATTGTGGGACATGTAGTTTTGAGGCAACGTGCTTCTGTAAAGCGGAAGTAACCGTATAAAAACATATTATATTCTTTGCAAGCTCTTGTGGGGCCACAGAAAATGAAGTCACGGGCCGGATTTGGCCCCCCGGGCCTTTGAGTTTGACACCTGATTTAAATTAAATGCTATGGGGTTAGTTTATAGTATTTTATTTATGAAATCAAACGGTCTGAAATCAACCATACAGAAATGTTTGGAAAAATGAAACCTTTAGTTTGTATTAATTAGCTAATTTAAATGTTCTAGTGCATTGACGGGTCAACACACATTTGGTTCAGAAGCTGTTTGAATCTGCTGTTTTAAACATGGAGGTGCACGAGTAGATGTTTGTACTAATGGTTTTCAAATGTTTTAAGATGTGACGGACGCAGGGTGCACTTTGTCGGCGTGTGGCGGGGGTTGTGTGTTGGTGTTGGGCTCAGGGGAGCACAGGTTCAAACCCCACTGCAGTCAGCATGTCGTTGTGCCCACCGTATTGAGTATGTAAGTCGTTTGGATAAAAAGCATCTAATATATGTAACCTCTTTTACTTTTTTAATGCCATTTTATTTCTATTTGAGATGTTTACATTTTGGATTGTTTATTTCTTGTCTTTTAACTTCTCTTATGTACGATGCCCTGTCTTTTTATGCTGCTGCAACACAAACATTTCCCAATTTGGGATCAATAAAGTACTTCTTATCTTATCTGAGGAGTAGTCTGTGTTGTTCAATGTGTGTCATAATGAATCCCTCGTCTTTGATCTGCAAACTAAACTACCGACAGGTACGAATAAATAACCTGAACTGAACCCGTAGGTCAGGGGTTGTCAAACTTAATTTCATCCCATCACATAAATAATGTGTTATATTACATTGTTGGCCCTGCATTGGATTATTATCAGTTCTGGAAATACCTTCCTAGAAACTACGTCTGAAAGCGAAGTCTAGGGCAAATCATTGAAAGTAAATATTCACAATTACACCAATTGCATTGTATATTATATTCTTTGCGAGCTCTTGCCGGCCACATAAAATTAGGTCGCGGGCCGGATTGGCCCCTGCTGTAGGTGGTCGTACCTGGGCGACCTGCTCCAGCAGCAGCGGCCTGCCCTTCACTCTCTGCTTCATCTCCTTAATCTCCTGCTGGTACTCCTCTTACGCTGAAGCCCTGTTTCCTGCAGAGAATCAAAAACTATGGATCACCACCTTTTCACTCTGTTCAGCTCATTCTGCGGTCGTGGTGTTTTTAGTCAAAGTCAACTTTATTGTCAATCTTTCAGTTTGTGTGTACGGACCACAGGGTACAGACAGAGATCGAAATACCGGTTCCCACAACCAGAATACAAAATACAAAAAAATATGTATGCAAATATATACACAATCAAAGACACTTTATACATATGCACACATTAAGACCTAAATATAAAAGCACAACAATCATATATTATCAAAATAACAGTCACTTCAATATCTTTGGGAATGTACATTAGAGCCAGGACTGTCCGGAGCAGCGGTTTTAGGGTACCTGAATTTCTTTGAGTTTGCCCTGGTTCGTCCGAGAGAGAGCCAGGTGGGGGTCGTTGGCCTGCGCTCGCTTCAGCACCACCCGCTGCAGCTTCCTCTCCCTCTGCTCTGGCTCTCCCTCCACCGCTCCTCCTTTCTCGGCCTTCCTCCTCTCCTCCAGCCACCTTTCTACTCAGGGAGACACTCATGTCACAGGAGGGTTGGATAGGAGGGGACTGCTGGGGAGGGGGGGGGGCAGATATCCTCGATGCATTACATTAAAGGTCCTCTGTGTTTCATCAAGATATCACAGGTCTCAGATATATCCAGAGCCTGTCTCTGATTGGCTGAAACACCAAAACAGATCATTGCAGCATTACCCCATAATCCCCTCTGTTTCAGCCCTGTTTCCAAAGTGCTGATTCTCTGTCTGTTACTTTAGATGAAGATAAGGAGCCCCTCCCCACGCCCCTCTGAGAGAGACTGGTTACAAAGAACTCAAAGGTGCTCTAGAGGAGATTCAGGTGATAAGGGGGGGGGGGGGGGGGGGTTACTTGGTTGCTGATTAGCTAATGGTTACACAAGACAACACATCGTTATGACATCATAAGTGGCCAAAATCTGATCAGACAGGTTTTTATAGAAATGGATCAAAAGAGAGAGAATCTTTGTTCTATTATTATAGTTTCTTAAAATAATTCTCTCTGTGTTTAATTGTATGTAAGCACCGTGACGTCAAGTCAAATTCCTCGTACGTGTCAACCTACCTGGTGATAACCCTGTTTCTGATTGTGACTTGACACAAGCTACATTGTTGGGTTGTGAGCATTCAGCGGGGATGTTGGGAACAGAGTCTTCCTGCAGGGGGTTTCAAACACAGAAGGACACAGGACATTGGAGTTCTGGGATCTCTCTATCTCAAACTATAGGGTGGAAGCTTTTGGAGTCCTGACGCGGTACCTCACGGCGTCATGGCGCTTCTTTGTGGCGTCTGTCACTTTCCCCGGCAGGATCTCCAGGCTGCCGGAGAGCGACGAGCACAGGCTAGAGTTTGCCGTGCGAGATTTCCCGCGGCTGACGTGTGGCCAGCGCATCGCCTTCGAGCTGCTCTGCTCCTTCTCCATGTCGGCCAGGATGCGTTCACGGTGCGAACTGATGTGGGACGTCCTCAACTCGAATGGTTCGCACGTAGTAGTGGGCTTCAGCTCCTTCTGTTTCTCCAGGTGTTTCTGGAAGCGTCTGTAACGGGCGTCGAAGTCGGGCACCTCAGTGTGGATGTGGGGTTTGTGGGAGATGTTGTCGTCCCTTTTGACCTCAGAGCTACCGTCTTTGTTTTTCTTGCGGCCGCTGAGTCGTCGTGTGAGCATGCTGGGAGGCATGGCGGCGCTGTGGAGCATCTCCTGAGCTCTCATCTGTATCTTGATGGAGCGATACAGCTGCTCCTCCTTCATCTGCTCGCCTGTGGCAGCTGCGTACACAGACCTGGGGACAGGCTTGGCTCTGAAGGGTTTCACTCTGTCCTCAGTGGGTGAAGGATGGCGCTCTTTCTGCTCCTTCTTCAGCCGCTCCCTCTCCAGGAAGCTGAAGGGCTTCTGGAGGGTTCCAGGTTGCACGTCTTCTCGCTTCTTGCGCCCCTGCAGATCCTCGTAGAGCGGGAGGTGAACATGAGCCGGTATGGGGCTGGCCCGGAACTTCCTCTGGCACTCGGTCAGTTCCTCCAGCTGCCGCCTCAGGTCTGCGTTCTCCTGTTCGATCTCTGAGCGAGACTTGATGCCACGCTTCCGCCTCTCGTCCTCACGCAGCATCATCTGGAAAGGCTCTGGGACGGTGGATTTGGGTTTCAAGTTGTCCTGCTCTCTGTCTTCATGCTCCTGCCTCTTCTTTCCTCTTCCCTTGCGTGGCTTCTTCTGGACTGCGGACAGGCTTTGCACGGAGGAGGCGGACAGGTGTTTAGGGGACAGCTTGAAGTCCTGCCACATGTTCTTGATGTGCTCTTGAGGAGAGAACACCAAGCCTTTCTCCACATGCGTGTCCTCCTCTTCGTCTGAGTAGTCTGATCGAGGGGAGCTCCTCCTCAGCTCAACTGCAGACTGAGACTTCCTCAAGTGACGTGAAGCTGCTGGGCTGCCGTGTGGCCATGGGACCCTATAGGGAACATCAACCAATGAGCGTCAACATGACAAAGCACCTCATCGAATACGATGACAGACCAGCACTTTATATCAAACAACTTGAAAAAGATGTTCATAACTATGTCTTCACTGGCGAATAATCATTGTTAAATAATAATACATTTAATT
This sequence comes from Chaenocephalus aceratus, assembly GCA_023974075.1. NCBI lineage: Eukaryota > Metazoa > Chordata > Actinopteri > Perciformes > Channichthyidae > Chaenocephalus > Chaenocephalus aceratus. Next base: position 85,310 of record JAMFTG010000290.1, read on the forward strand.
TATATAGCGCTTCTCATCTGCCAAGACAAATCTCGAAGCGCTTCACAACAAAGGACACTGATACAATTTGAGATATTAAAGGTGGGGTAGGTAAGTTTGAGAAACCGGCTCGAGATACACTTTTTGTTATATTCCATGGAATGCTCTTAACATCCCGATAGCAATGAATATCTGAAGTGCTTTGACAAAAAATCCATAAAAAAATGTCATCTGTAGAAGCCGTAATACTGTAAAAAGTACAACCAACCGATTGGATGGCCTACCTGCCTGTCAGCCTTCCATCGGGGCACACACTTACCTCGTGCCCTCATTGGTCATGTGCGCGCTCGTGTGTGTTGGAGGAGGGGCTCTGTGAGGAAGTGGCAGATTTTCTCCGGTTGTGTATTTTCAAATTCTAGCGATCTCGAGCCGGTTTCTCAAACTTACCTACCCCACCTTTAAACAAATAAAATAATAATTTAAAATGTAAAAGAAAAAGAAAAAAAGTCGGAGATAGCGATGGCATGGCAGCACTCCAGGTGTAGAAGAGGGTCTTAAGGCCGGTTTTTGATGGGGAACTGACAAAATTGCACTTGTCTGGACGTCTTTGCCAAAAAACTAGGAACTTAAATTCATAATGGCATAAAATAAGTATCTTAACAAAGAGGAAGCTAAAAAGGGCAAATGCTTGACATCTTGTGTTGAAAAGCAGTTAAAACAACACTACACTACAAACCCACTATTATTTAAATAGTTAAACGTTTCAAATAAAACACAGCACGTTGCTCAGATGTAACTTAACCTTAAAAGACAAGTTCACCACCATGTATTAAATCAAATTTCACTTGCTGAATATGTTTTAACCAAATATATGTAAGGTTTTGAAATATCTGGATGTAATCTTGGCCACAACAGACGATGAATTAGCTATGTGTTTTTCCCAGTAAGTACCGTCAACAGTTTAAAACATGACTTCACTTAATCCATAAAACGCAATTACCCCAGTCGTAGAGGGATATCGTCAGAAGTGAATATCTTAAAACCCACAGCACACAAAACAAAACTAACAGAGCTAAATACGACGAGCAGTTTTTAAGAAAGCTATATATTGTGATTTGGGTCAACCGATAAAACCTCCAGACAAACATCCACGAGAATCCCCAGACAATTACCTTTGATCCTCCTTAACATAATCCTGTTGACTAGGAGCCACGCACCTGTGCCTGTCTGCCTGCAGCGCGGTGGCTCCCGGGGCTCCAGGCCTTTGAGCTGCGCTTCTCCCGGTACAAGTGCTCTCCAGCTCGGCCATGGTGCGCAGGTGAGCCTTCTTCAGCTTCCTCCACTTGCTGTAGTACTCCTCGTTTGGAGAAAAGATCTCACTCATGTCGAGGGCGGTTCTCCAGCCGCTCGTAGTCCGTCAGCATGAGAGGCCGCCCCCCCCTCCCCCATAGTCCTCCTCACAGAAATCAGGAGCCAAGTTTCTTCGTACTCCGCGCTGAAAAAGGTCAAAAGTCTTGTAAAGCTCATTTGCCAATCAGTGGCCATTTTATACTTTTCATTAAGGCGCATCTCATTATATTCTATTTAAATACTGTGCGCGTGCCTTTTATATAAGACTGTTCTATTTCTTTCGTCTCCATCTATACTTTGCTGTAACAAAGTAATAGCAATAGCTCGTACTCTTTTATCCTGTAAATCCTGTACATCCCTTTGAACATGCGGCACATATCTGCTCCACACGACGATACATCTGCACAGCTCTCCACTGTCAGCATGTTTCATACTTTATTTGACTGCAGTCAGTTGCTTACATATTTATATGTTGTGTAACTATTGTCTTTCATTTGAAATGTGCTCCAATAGTCTTTAAAATTGTTTTTATAATAGTACTTTTTCTTGTTCCTTAAAAAAAAAAGACTGTTTTTTCTGTGTCTCTTTATGAACCATTTACACCAAAGCAAATACCTCGTGAACACCTACTTAGTAATAACAACGATTCTGATTATATCTAATTCCTTTGACAAAGGTCATCATTTCACACATGGAACTTTTGTAAAATGATATAAAATGTAGCCTAAACTAATATATTTGTTCAGACTATTGTATTATGCTTGCTGCAGGACATTGTTTTTAAGCACCAGGCCCTCTGTAGCAGCGCTCGTGCAGAACTAAAGCCTATTAAGAGCAGCGCGCGGGACATATGGCGGAACACAAAGGCCAGATTACCGTGAAAGGCTCAACTGACAACACCCTGCATCAGGTGGCTGCCTCTCATAGCATCAACTGAAACGGGTCACAGCCTGAGGACAGCAGTGTTGTCGGGGTTGTTGTCTGGAGGAATAGTTAAGTGTTTTGGGAACTTAAATGAACGTTACGTGACGTCTGGTAGTCAAGAAGGATTTTCCAAAATAGCCAGGCCAGCAAACGATACAGCTCAAATCCTCTCTATCAGACGGGCTGACCTCAAACTGCCAACTGTTGGCTGGACGTTATGTTTCACTCAAACTATATCATAGAATACATGTGCAAATGAGCGGCAAAGCCATTTAATGTATATATATATTTGCAAATTCCTTGTTCAAAGCATAGAAAAGTAGGATCATTTGAGTCCAAATTATTACTTTTTTTGCAGGCAAATTATAATTTTCTTTAAAAAGGTTGTTGGTTTATGCACTTATGTAACGTAATCACCCATTAGAGATTCTTTTTGGATGAAAATCTACAAATCTATTTGAGAGTACTATACTTTTAACTAGACCAGTTTGATTAGTTACTTTCTATCTGTAAAAAGAAGCCTTGTTGACAGTGTTTTTATATATAAAGGTTAGTTGTTAAGTAGCTCCACAGCAGAATGAATAGCAGGTTGAAACTACAGACCTGTCACTGAGGTGAGAGTTGAAATCCCATAATCACTATATCCAAACGATTTAGCAACTAGTTACTTTACAAGTTAAACACTTTTGAAATAGTTCATCAAAATAATGATTCTTACTCATAGAACTATTCCAAAACACATATGCCTACGAGTGATAATAGTTACCAGATCAATCACTCGATGGACGAGACACTTTTGATGATTCCAGTTATTGTTCCTGTCAGAATAAATCGTGTTTCCAGCTGCTGAGAAGTAATGATGTTTTGCTTTGAGTTGCCTACTTTGACTTCAAACACTTTTCATGATTAACCCAGGCTAAATACCCTTTCAATGTGCTTATACATTAAAATCATCTCAATACTTCTTCCATCACTGACAGTTCATATTATAATCAAATAGTACCAATACCACACAGTAAGAATATAACGTTTCAAGTAAAACAACTGCATCAATAATGGTAAGAAAATGTACTTACAGTATTAGACGTGAAAGTACTCATGTACAAAACTGGCTTAGAAGTATAGAGTAGTATAAAATGAAAACACTAAAGTAAAGTACCTCACATGAGTACTTAAGTACAGTACTTGAATAAATGTACTTGGTTACTTTCCACCTCTGCCTTAAAAGTATAAACTAGCAGGACGTGGGCTGCTTTGGTAACGTCAGAGGTGGGAGAAGTACTTAGCTCTTGTACTTGAGTAAAAGTAGAAGTACCAGAGAGTAGGAATATTTTGTATTGCAAGTAAGAGTCCTGCATTCAAAATGTTACCCAAGTAATCAAGTAAAAACAAGTATTAGCATCAAAATATAGTTTGAAGTATCAAAAGTACACAATTGGTCCATAATATATATGATATGTTTTATAATGATTGATCATTAAAATGTTCTCAAAGCTGGTAAAGATGAGCTAGTTTGAATGGCTTTGTAGACTGCAGGGTAGCTGGTGGATTTACTCCAGGTGGAACTAACGTCTGATTTAACACTTGATTATATTTCACATCATTCATCCAGATCTGTGATTGTGAAGTATCTGTATTAAATACATGTAGTGGAGTAAAAGTACACGTGAAGTGAATATCTTGAAGTACAAAGTAGTACCCTCAAAATTGTTCTTAAGTACAGTACTTCAGTAAATGTTCTTCGTTACTTTACACCAGTGTATTTACCTCCCTCTCGTAGTCCCGGTTGTCCGTTAAACAGGTATCTGTGTGTGGCAGCACTCGTCTCCCCCGCTCGTAAGAAGCTAACGGGGCTTTGGTGTGCGGGTCTACCGGCGTTTTCAGACAAGACGTGACCAGCGCGTTGGTCCGGTGGGCGTTGGCCATGACGGAGTATTTCCTCCACTTTAATGTAGTTTAAATGTTAAATAAATAGACAAAAACGAGATAATTTGAGACAAATCAGTCTGTAATCCACGCGCTGAAAACTGTTTCGGTAACTAGGCCGCAGGTGGACCCCTTAGCAACGGAGCGGTGCTTGGTTGGGAAGGAAATGACGTAGCGGGACAGGAAATGGCAGGATGATTGCATAAATAATTAAGTGTTATTATATTTAAATCAAATCCAGTTTTATTTATAAACGATTTTTGGTCGAGCCAAAGAGCTGTACATATAATAAAATACCCTACAGTAAAAGACACTTTACAGCAAATACAACAGCAGTTTGTGCAGAATATCAGTACGAGAAAACTTTAGACATTTAGAAGTGGGTAGAAGAGCTCCACTGCTATTAATACAACTAATAAAATCTAACTTAGGTAAAAGTAATATCAGCTAAATGTACACAAAGTACTCATTGTTCAAACGTTCCCTTTAATTAAATGGGTTTCTATTGTTTTGGGTTTGTTATTTATTCGCCTGCTTTGGTATGAATATGATATGTCATGATATGCACCTATGACTACTTTTTCATTTCATAGATTTCTCTCGTCAAACTTACCTTCCTTACAAAAGTAGAAACATTTTTATTTCTTAGATTTTCTTGTGTGATACATCTCATTTAAGTGTTTAGGCTTGCTAGTGACGTGAAGGTATACGTTGATCCTTTTTATCAGACGTACAGGAGGGGAAAAGCCCTAGAACATACCTACTAATGCTTGTATCGATCTGAACTGACATGAGGATTAAAAAAATCTTCTGAAACCGCATTAAGAAAAGATGTATATGTATAATGTATAACTTCTACTACCCTCATGACCCTCTCTAGAAGGCCACTACCCATAGACTGAAATTAAAACATTGAGGCAACAGAATCACACAGGCAACAGCTGGAGTGTCAACAAAAAAAAGCCTTTATTATTAAATTACTCAACGTAACAACTACAGTGGAAATCTGAACAGACCGACGTTGACAGAGTCCTCTGGTCCATGCAGTACGAGCAGGCTTCGTGGACAGAACTCAGTGGACAAACTCGTATCTCTTTATCGGGTGTTTACCTGAAACAACACAAAGAAAACAGACTTTAGAATAAACCTGATAGCAGTGATCTGAGCCAGAAAGACAGTTTAATCCACAGCTTGTGTCTTACCACGTCGTCAATCTTGAGGATGCTGCGGACCGTCTCTGTGGAAAGAGTTAGAGCGCTGATGGAAACCAGTAGCGGCTGCACCACCAGCTCCTCCAGGATGTTGGAGATTCCTCCCTGTGAGACACAAAGTAAACCAGTCCAATATATCAGAGGACAAAACATAACGAAGACAAAAGCATGAACGGTCTTATGGGAAGCATCTGGGCAGTCTTTTAATGCTGCTGTATCACAAGTGCATTACATTCAGTGAGAGAATAAAGTTTTAATATTGCTATAGCACTTGTTTTCTGCTAAATGATTAATCCATCAAACCTTTTTTTATTCAATGATTCATTATTTTGCCTGTGAAAAGTCAAAACTAGTGTCTAAAACAGTGATAGCCGTCACTGGAACAAAAAAGGGCACAGTATATATAATATACTGTATATTTTAATAATAACTTTATTTAGTAAAGCACCTTTTACATAAATACAATTCACAAAGTGCTTCACAAGAAAAGTTAAAATTAAGGCCACAGAAACACGAATACAATAACCACACGAGGCAGACATTAAGGTAGGGCTGCTCAATTAATCGTATTTTAGTCGCGATTACGATTATGGCTTGCAACGATTACGAAAACAACGTAATCGAAATAAAACGATTACTTTAAAAATATTATTACTTATTTTTTCAGTTGAATTGTACTTAAAGTTCAGGGTAATGAACTGTTTAAAAAACATACTGTTCAACATTTTCTCTCTCCAATAAATGGATGTTTCAAAGTCAATGAATATTCGCAATTACAATTATTGACCCAAATAATCGAGATTATGATTTTTGCCATAATCCAGCAGCCCTACATTAAGGTCAACATGAGAACAAAGCACAGACCACGTGAGTCCTGAAAGGAACAAACGGGACACATCTCAAGTAGAGACAAACGCCAATGTCAAAAGATGGGTCTTCTTCAGTAGTTTTTTAAAAAGCTTCTACAGAGACTGTCTATAGAGAGAGTTCCACCGTGTTGGAGCTCCACCTGAAAGGCACGGTCAACTGTAGTCTTTAGACGAGACCGTGGGACCGCCAGTACGCCCTGGTCTGAAAACCAATAATATGCTGTATATTTTAATAAAAGGGGAGAAGGAGAGCAGACCTTGCGGACGTTGATGCCGGCCGACTTGTCTCCCTGAGCGTGTCTGTTGCGCAGCTCCGTGACGGTGGAGATGGGGTTCAGCCCGGCGTTCTCAGCCAGCGTGGAGGGGATCACCTCCAGGGCGTCAGCGTACGCCCGCACGCAGTACGCCTCCATGCCGGCCAGGGTGCGGGAATATTCAGCCAGACGCACGGCCAGCTCGATCTCTGGAGCGCCACCTCCGGCAATCAGAGCCCTGAGAGGAGGAAGAGGAGAGGAAAGAGACAATATGTCACAATGTGTGCCCAAAAGAAAGGTCAGGTACATATCTGAAACCTGGGAACATTTAAAAAAGTCATTCCAAAGAAACGCAAGCAGTCAGAAATGGGAAGGGAGGCTAAATCTATGAACACCTGAAAACATTAAAGAACAAGCACCCTAAATCTTTTCCCTAGGATATGATAGATATGTAGGAACGCTCCCCGTCCCAGTTGCCGAGACAACCAGGACTGAATAAAAAGGAGAGCTTTCCACATTACTGTTCCTCTATTTCTTACGCTCCAGCAGGAAGAGACTGCAGGAGCGCCTTTGTAAGAGGGAATCTGTTCCTGTACTCGGTGCCTAACACATGCATCAGGATTGTATCCCCCCCCCCCCCCCCATTGATGCCTTCTCCGTGATATTTGTGGAATAAACTCGGCAGTAGTGACTGACCTCCTCTTGACCAGGCAGCGGATGACACACAGGGCGTCGTGGATGGAGCGCTCGGCCTCCTCGATCACCAGCTTGTTGGAGCCTCGCACCACGATGGTCACCGTCTTCCCGGGGCTGGCACAACCTGTGATCTGTGGGGGGGGGGGGGGGGACATCCAACGTTTACTGGAGGTGTTAATGTCTATAGATTCCTGAGAATGACATTGTATTGGCTGACCATTTTAATACATTCAAATTATAATAAGGAAAGATTGACAGGTGGACTTCAAGTTAGGACGTGAACTACCCGGGCTGACTCGTATACAAACTATGCTCATTAACTTTCAGTTTTTAAACCACATTTAAGTTTATTAACCTTCTCTGAAGAACTGCTAACTCACATTCACAGCGAGTAAAACATGCTTATGAACTCCAACCTTTTTAACCTTTGAACTAGTCACTCAGTGTTGCATTTTAAAACCATATTATTTTAATCTTCTCTTAAGAAATCTTTAACTTATTTACATCGTTTTCAAGCCAGGGTTACACGTCATTGATTTTAAGATGCAAGTACAGAGCCTCCTCTCGATGCGTACCTTCACCAGTTTTCCGGATCCGTCCAGGCTGACCTCCTCTGCCAGCTCGGCTGACCCCAGCATCTCTGGGATGAAGTGGTCGATGTGAGCGATGGGCTTTGTGCCAAGAGTCTGCAGGAGAGAAGACGAGACTTTGTTTAACTTTACTGTTAAAATGGGAATATTTTTAAAATAAATCATCTCTGGATAGGATGTCCTGGGTGCATAATATTTATACATGCAAGTTATATGGATCGTTAGTAAATTACATTCATAGAAAGCGTCCAACAAAACTGGGGAATTATCGACGAAGCTCACAATTTAAGTTTTATTTTCTCATGGGATAACTTCAAAAGGATCAAAGCCAAACGGGTATTAAAGTTGTCAGGTACAGAGAGCTGAGGGTAAAATATCGATATTGTGACATGAGACCCGATATGGCCTTATATCGTAATGGCTGTGTTGTTTTATCAACTTTTAAAACGCTAAAAGTGATCACACCAGAAATCTATGAACACCTGAAATACTCAAGTAAAGAACAAGCACCCTAAATCTTTTCCCTGGGATATGATAAATATGTAGGAACGCTCCCCGTCCCAGTTGCCGAGACAACCAGGACTGAATATAAAAGGAGAGCTTTCCACATTACTGTTCCTCTGTTTCTTACGCTCCAGCAGGAAGAGACTGCAGGAGCGCCTTTGTAAGAGGGAAGAAGATAAGATGTGGGACATGTTTGCGTTGCAGCAGCATAAAGACATGGCATTGTATATTAAAAAAAAAAAACTAGAAATAAACATTCCAAAATGTAAACATCGCAATAGAAATAAAATAGCATTAATATCGTAATGGCGGTGTTTCTTTATGGTCAAGTCCTTTTCAGAACTTCTTGTCTTATTTGCTGTAGACACCATGTTATTATTTCACATTCCTGATTATAATTTATTTAAAATATCTCATTGCTTAAATATTTAAAGAAAGCACAACTACTCAAACAACAAAGCCGATAAAGTCTGATAAAAAAAGGGTAATAATTTAGATCTAAATGTGGTATGACGTAGACTTACATGACAATATTTGTGTAAGAAACACATTATCTTAAAGGTGGGGTAGGTAATTTTAGAGAAACCAGCTCGAGTGCGCTAGAATTTGAAAATACAGCCGGAAAAGATCTGCCACTTCCTCACAGAGCCCCTCCTCCAACACACACATGACCAATGAGGGCACGAGATAAGTGTGTGCCCAGATGGAAGGCTGACAGGCAGGTAGGCCATCCAGTTACTTTAGCCGGGCCGGCCCAGATGATTGGTCGAGCTTTTTACAGTACCACGGCTTCCAGATTAGGTTTTTTTATGGATTTTTTGTCAAAGCACTTCAGATATTCATTGCTATCGGGATGTTAAGAGCATTCCATGGAATATAACAAAAAGTGTATCTCGAGCCGGTTTCACAAACGTACCTACCCCACCTTTAATACCAAGTTGAAAATAAGACAAGATAAAACTTTATTGATCCCAATTTGGGAAATGTTTGTGTTAATGAGACGATTCGGAGCCTAAAAGTGTCTTTACATGCATACTACCTTCAACATATCGGCTGTACGGGTATATAATGTTTATCTGTGAGTATTTGGATGCTGCTCACCTTGCAGATGAACTCAATGTCTTCCCTCTCGATCTCCTTCACCACCATGATCTTCATTTTGTTCAGGAAGTGCAGGGCGAGGTCGCTCAGAGCGTCTCTGTGAACGGACAGTTAGTCGTTAGTATGAAGCATTTTAACTCTCCTCATCAACCCTGGATAGCAAAGTGTGTTCTGGTGTTATATCTGTGTGTGTGTGTGTGTGTGTGTGTCTGTTTACAAAAAATAATATAGTTTGTCCCAGTGTCTCCAGCATCCGTCCCACCAGAGGGGAAAATGTCTCGCAGAAACAAACTGGTGTCGCTGTAGCAAAACATAAAAATTGAATCAGATAACCGTCCCGGAGGACTACTGACACAGAGTGTAGCTTGCAGAGGAGTTACGGAGCTTAAACACGGCGGCGTGCGTTGAAGCTTCTGCCCATTCACTTTGAATGGGCAGAAGCAATCGAATCATATGCCAGTACGAGCTCTAGCCAATCAAACCGCTGCTCGTGTGTCCGGGGCGGGAGATTCATGCGATTGGTTGTTGGTCGAGCTTCAACGCACGCCGCCGTGTGTAAGCTCCGTTAGTGTGGTTTCTCCTAATGAGGGGGTCCTCTAGAGAGAGTGGTGTGTGTAACCTGTGTGTGAGGGAAAACTGAGTGTGTGTGTTCTGGTGTTGGATTGTGTGTGTTCTGGTGTTAGTTATGTGTGTGTGTTCTGGTGTTAGTTGTGTGTGTGTTCTGGTGGTGGTTTGTGTGTGTTCTGGTGTTAGTTGTGTGTGTGTGTGTGTGTGTGTGTTCTGGTGTTAGTTGTGTGTGTGTTCTGGTGTTGGTTTGTGTGTGTTCTGGTGTTGGTTTGTGTGTGTTCTGGTGTTGGTTGTGTGTGTGTTCTGGTGTTAGTTGTGTGTGTGTTCTGGTGTTAGTTGTGTGTGTTCTGGTGTTAGTTGTGTGTGTTCTGGTGTTGGTTTGTGTGTGTTCTGGTGTTGGTTTGTGTGTGTTCTGGTGTTGGTTTGTGTGTGTTCTGGTGTTAGTTGTGTGTGTGTGTGTGTTCTGGTGTTAGTTGTGTGTGTGTGTTCTGGTGTTAGTTGTGTGTGTGTGTGTGTGTTCTGGTGTTAGTTGTGTGTGTGTGTGTTCTGGTGTTAGTTGTGTGTGTGTGTGTTCTGGTGTTAGTTGTGTGTGTGTGTGTGTGTTCTGGTGTTGGTTTGTGTGTGTTCTGGTGTTAGTTGTTTGTGTGTGTTCTGGTGTTGGTTTGTGTGTGAGTGTGTGTGTACCTGTGTGTGAGGGAAACTGAGTGTGTGTGTGTGTTCTGGTGTTGGTTCATGTGTGAGTGTGTGTTCTGGTGTGTGTTCTGGTTTGTGTTCTGGTGTTGGTTCATGTGTGAGTGTGTGTTCTGGTGTGTGTTCTGGTTTGTGTTCTGGTGTTGGTTCGTGTGTGTTCGTGTGTGTGTGTGTGTGTGTGTGAGTGTGTGTGTACCTGAGGATGGACTTCTGGATGAGCAGCACGTTGCAGCCGGCCTTCTTGATCTGCTTCACCATGTTCAGGATGTAGGCGCGCTCCTCCCGCAGCACACGGTCCATCTGGGCGTAGTCGGACACCACGATCTGGTTATCCATCTGCACGACAACACACAGCACGTCAGGAGAGGAGCGCCATGACAGGAGTTCATCAGAGCCAATCAGGAAGAGGTTTACAAATGTGGGAATGCTTCTTTAATTAAAGCTTCTTTTAGGCGATGTTGAGTCAGAGAAAAGCACTGTTTATACAGTGTGTGTGTTTACTAATAATAATGTATAGTTTGTCCCAGTGTCTCCAGCATCCGTCCCACCAGAGGGAAAATGTCTCACAGAAACAAACTGGTGTCGCTGTAGCAAGACATAAAAATTGAATCAGATAACCGTCCCGGAGGACTACTGACACAGAGTGTAGCTTGCAGAGGAGTGTGTGTGGTTTCTCCTAATGAGGGGGTCCTTTAGAGAGTGTGGTGTTAGCCCATATGTGTGAGTGAAACAGTGTGTGGGTGTGTTCTGGTGTTAGCCCATATGTGTGTGTGTGTGTGTGTGTGTGTGTGTGTTCTGGTGTTAGCCCATATGTGTGTGTGCTGGTGTTAGCCCATATGTGTGTGTGTGTGTGTGCTGGTGTTAGCCCATATGTGTGTGTGTGTGTGTGTGTGTGTTCTGGTGTTAGCCCATATGTGTGTGTTGTGGTGTGTGTGTGTGTTGTGGTGTGTGTGTGTTGTGGTGTGTGTGTTGTGGTGTGTGTGTTGTGGTGTGTGTGTTCTGGTGTTAGCCCATATGTGTGTGTTCCGTGTGTCCTGGCCTTAGTCCGTGTGTGCGTGTGCGTGTCCTGGCCTTAGCCCGTGTGTGCGTGTCCTGGCCTTAGCCCGTGTGTGCGTGTTCTGGCCGTGTTTTGTGTGTGTTTTGTGTGTGTTCTGGTGTTAGCCCATATGTGTGTGTTGTGTGTGTTCTGGTGTTAGCCCATATGTGTGTGTCCTGGCGTATTTCAAATTGATGATGCAATTTACAAACTTGTTTCTGATCTCTTTTGAAAATGAACACCTACATCAACTTAACAATATGTATTGATCAGGCGACTCACATCACACTTGGGAGGGGACAGGCAGAACTGGATGAGGCCGATCCTGGCCTTCTCCACGCGGGACACCCCGGTGTTAGAGATCCTCTGCGTGAGCACCAGGCCCTCCACCAGCTCACAGTCATCAATGGTCCCGCTGGAGAACAGGAGGAGAGGGAAATATTGATTACTACGCTGAAGGCGGCAGGAGTGGAACTGAAATCCCTCTTTGTGTCATGAAATAAAAAAAAACTAATTCTTGAATGCCATCTAAAGCACAGCACCAAACATCAGATTTATCGCTCTTAAAATATAAAAATGGTTATGTTATTATGTGCAATGCATGGTTTTGTTTTATGCTGCAAAAAAGTACATCTTAACTTAACGCTAAAAGTGATCACACCAGAAACCTATGAACACCTGAAATACTGAAGTAAAGAACAAGCAGCCTCAATCTTTCCCCTGGGATATGTTAAATATGTAGGAACGCTCTCCGTCCCAGTTGCCGAGACAACCAGGACTGAATAAAAGGAGAGCTTTCCACATTACTGTTCCTCTGTTTCTTACGCTCCAGCAGGAAGAGACTGCAGGAGCGCCTTTGTAAGAGGGAAGAAGATAAGTACGTTCCTGCCTGAGTTGTATGAAAAGTGTGTATAAATAAAGCTTTATTGTTATTATTATATCGCCCTCTCTCTCACCCGAGCTTCTTGATGATTTTGATGTCGTGCAGGTCGACCCCGGTGGCGGTTGCCGGGTCGATGACCCTCATGACGGCGTCCACGCTCATGGGCGCCAGCAGGCTGGAGTACTGCGACACCACCTTGGAGCACAGAGCGGTCGTGGCGCTGTTCAGAAGCGTCTCGCGGTCGCTTAGCAGCACCGGCCGGCTCATCCCCGTCAGAACCTCCACGCCCTTCTCCACCGCCTTCTGGAAGGACTCGGAGATGGTGGTGGGGTGGATACCTGAACCGGGGGACAACGTGTCAACATGAGAACTATTCAAATCAACACTAATGATAAGTCAAATGTGTTTATAGCTTGATTGAACAACCATGCATGAATGTGCGTTATGTATATATAATACCTTGCTTTATATCTGGTTAATAATTTGTAAATTCATGTATATTTTCTCGTTTATTTCTTGTCTTTTAATTTATATTGTACAATGCCATTTTTATGCTGCAGCATCACAAACATTTCCCAAATTGGCATCAATAAAGTTCTTATCTTAACCGAAAAGGCCAAATACGATCTGGTTTCAGCTCTAAAGATTGAGACAAAACCGTCTAATCAACCGTCTTTGATGCAAACAGCACGACAGCTTTCCCCTCTCACTACCCCACTAACTTGCCTGGAATAAAACTGAGCAGAAAACAGGTGGATACTAGGGTTGCCAGAAACTGACCATGATCAAAATCGATTATTCGGCAGCCCTGGCGAATAATAATCGATCGACCGACCACCGCCCCTTTTTACCTGCCGCTTTGTTCATCTTTAGTCGCACGTGTGAGGGAGAGGGGGGCGGGGTGTAGCGTGCTGGCTTCCTCCAAGTTTACAGTAAAACAAACTGGTGGTGAGACCAATGGCCATTTACAATTATTAATACTATTACTATTATTAGCATTAGTCTATATTTTGGTTGAAACTAAGCCAGAAAAAAATACATAAATAATAATAAAAATATATATAAATAAAATCGATTTTTAAAAATAATATTCGATTATGGAGAGTGTAACGAATATTCGAATAATCGCTGGCACCCCTAGTGGATACTGCAGAAAGTAGTGATTCATTCCACTTATATTTGCTAATTAAACTGCGGAAACATCCGTCCTCCATAGCAGAGCACAACTGCAGAGATAAGCGCTTACAATAAGGGCTAGTTTTGCGTCTGGCTCGATGTGTTGCAGCTCTTACCTTTCTGCAGCAGCTTGGAGCAGGCCTCCAGCAGAGCTCCAGCGATCACAACCACAGAGGTGGTGCCGTCTCCAGCCTCGATGTCCTGGGCTTTGGATAGTTCCACCAGCTACAAAACACAAACATTAAATACAACTTTTACAAGAGCAGTCCATCAATATGTATCTCAATCAGGTCAAACCTCAGATGGGAGGTTTTATGCAGGATATCAGCCGTTTTAACATTATACATATTTTAATGCGCATTTTCCATAAACAAATGTTTTCACATGCGACTAGAAGATAAACTGAAAGCTTTGAGGGAAGCCACACAAACAAATGTAAGTAGAAACAAGGGACAGGTGTATGTCGCATGTGCAGAACAGCAAAGGGGATTAGTTTGAATGACAAAGAAACGCTTAAATAACATAATAATGCTGTTAAAAAGGCGACTTCTCGGCCCGGGTTGAAGCTGATGAGTTAGAAAGGGTGTATGGATCTGTAAATGGTGCTTTATAAAAATAAAAGCATCCATGTTTCAGATGCAAAAGGATCCACCCCATCAGACAGGGTGTGGTGCTACGTACCATTTTGGCGGCCGGGTGGAGGACCTGCATCTGCTTCAGGATGGTGGCTCCATCGTTGGTAATGGTCACATCACCCTTCTCATCCTGGATCTGAGACAGAGAGCAGCTGCTTTAGGATCACGACACGACAGCTGGGTGAAGTTAGCATTGAGACAGAAATATGTGTACTGACCATCTTGTCCATGCCCTTGGGCCCCAGGCTGGTTCTGACCGCATCTGCAACAGCTGCCACACAAACAAGGGATGGTCAGTATAGAGATAACGGGCATGGTTCATAAGCATGAGGAATAAAACACATCATTTTACTATGGGGGGATAGAACGAATAAAGCGGACAATTGTTACATTTCGTCTTCGTACACATAGTAAATATTGCATCTTTAGGCTTCAATATGTATGCATGTCATATGAAAATAATAACTTCAACATTCTGGTTCTCATAGGGAGGATTAATCAAAATCCACCATGTCCATTTTTGTTTATTGGAGTTACTACAACAAATAAAGCCAACAAAGTACATGTCTTTTAATATACATTTTGGTCTTAAGACAACATTGCACCTGTAGCTTTCAGGACAATATAATGAACAAAGCACATCAATAATTCACAGCAAGACCAAAGCCCGAAAAAGGCCATCGGGTTCATCAGCTAGACATCTATAACTCTTGAAATCTGTAATGCACTTTTATGATTGTATTCTATGTATCCTCCTGTGTTACTGTTTCATTCATTGAACACCCCAGGATAAAATATAAAAACACATTCGACTACAGTCTCGCTCCGGTCCATATATGGCTCAGTCTGCATCACTAAGGCCCCTGAGCTAAAACTGAGATTGTGTCGAGTCATGAGCATCTTGCAGAGACACATGAGTCTTGGTGCGTTTTGCATTAAAAATATTGTCTCGAGGTGCTGGAAGCTGCACTGAAAGCCACCCAAAATAGAGTTAAATATGGTGCATATCACATGTGCTGAATAAAAAAGGGGATTAGTTTGAATTAAAAAACACCTCTTAAGCCTAATATGTTATGTTCTTAAATCACATACAAAGGCCGTTAAAAACGACTTATCTTAATAAGATGTCAGCCCTGGTTGAAGCCAATAAGACTGAATAACGGTCCTCTGCCCACAGCCAAGATGCTCGGCTTAGCCGTGAGGTTTTGAGCAGGACATTAGCCATTTCAACTACAGTACAAGCACTTTATCTTACCTTAAGTGCGTTTTAGCATTAAAAATGTTGTCTCATGCTACCAGTAGCTACACTGAGAGCTTTGAGGGAAGCCACCCCTTAAGGGACAATTTAAGTAGAAACAAGGAACTGATGGATTTCACATGTGCAGAATAAGAAAGGAGATTGAATTAAAAAACACCTCTTAAATTAGCAGTTATGTCTTTAAACCACATGGTAAGAGTTGCAAAAAATAAATAAATTCATTTCGGCTAATAAGACTGAATAACGGTTCCCTGCCCACAGCTAAGATACTAGACTTTAAGGATGTGAGGTTTAGTGCAGGATATTAGCAGTTTCAACTACGCTACAAGCAATTTATCTTACGTGCGTTTTTGCATTAAAAATGTTGTGTCATGCTGCATGCTACTAGTAGCTACCCTGAGCTTTGAGGGAAGCCACCCCAAACGTAAGGGACAATTTGAGTAGAAACAAGGAACATGTCACATGTGCAGAATAGCAAGGGGGATTTGTTTGAATAAAAAAAAAACATCTCTTGAAATTAGCAGTGATGTCTTTAAACCACATTAAGGCTGCTAAAAAACGACTTTTCTTACTGAGATTTCGGCCCATAAGACTGAATAACGGTGCCCTGCCCACAGCTAAGATACTAGACGTGGATGTGAGGTTTAATGCAGGATATTAGCCATTTTAACTACATTATATACATTTTAACTTAACTGTAGTGCGTTTTTGCTTAAAATTGGTTGTCTCGTGCTACTAGAAGCTACACAGAAAGATTTGAGGGAAGCCACCCCAATTTAAGTAGAAATAAGGGACCGGTGCATGTCACATGTGCAGAATAACAAAGCGGATTAGTTTGAATTAAAAAAATACTTCCTAAATTAGCAGTTATTATTTAAATCATATAATATGGCTGATAAAGAGATGTTGGCCTTGGTTGAAGCTAAGACTGAATAACGGTCCCTGCCCACAGATGAGATACTAGACTTTAAGGATGTGAGGTTTAGTGCAGGATATTAGCAGTTTCACATATATTTGATATTATTAAATCTTACCTTTAGCAGCAGAGATGTTACTGAAGCGGATCTGGGCCGGCTTGTCGCGGTCCACATACGCCCCTCCTTTGTTTCTCCCCATGTTTGAGGCTCTCATTGAGCCCATCGCTTCAGGCATGTTTTACCTAATAATCGGTGGTAAATGTTAAGGGAATAATAGAGAAGGGAATCGCTGATGTTCCGGAGCTGTAACACCGCGGTTCGGCTGCGGATGGACTCAGATAGAAAGATAATTTCTACCCGGTGTCGCAGTCAGAACCTTCGAGAGCGTTCGGTTGCTGCGTAGAGAGGAAGAGGCTGTCAAACTGCGACGTGATGACGTTTTAAGACATGAGGCGTCGATTGCCGATCCGAGAGAATCGAATCACAGTGATGTGTTTAAGAGGTGATTCAAAGCTTTTATTGTAATGTGTACATAGCTACAGTGTAGTTATGACAATTAAAATCTTAGGTCACAGGCTCCCCCAACAGTGCGACACAATAAAACAGATACAATAGTGCAAGTAAATACAAATAAAATATAATATAATAGAAATAGTGCAAAATAGTCTATATACAAGTAATTGGAATATTGATATTTAGGTGGGAGAAGTACTCAGATGTTGTACTTAAGTAAAAGTAGAAGTACCAGACTGTAGGAATACTCTGTTACAAGTTAAAGTCCTTAAATTAAAATGTGACTCAAGTACAAATGTATTAGCATCAAAATATACTTCACTGTTTTGAAAATAAAAAAACAAAACAAAGAAAACTATTCTTGTAGTCCTTCAATACAAAAGCGTAGCTGCATAGTTTGTTTTCTAGATCATGTTTATTATACTAACCAGAGGTGGAAGAAGTACTCAGATCTTGTACTTAAGTAAAAATAGAAGTACCAGAGTGGAAAAGTGTAAAAGTAAAAATCCTGCATTCAAAATATAACTAAAAGTAGAAAAGTATTATCATCAACATATAGTTAAAGTAGCGACAGTAAAAGTAGTCGTTGTGCAGATTGGTCCATTTCAGAATAATATATATGATGTGTTTTATAATGATTGATCATGAAAGTGTTCTCAAAGCTGGTGAAGGTGCAGCTAGTTTGAATGACTTTGTAGACTGCAGGGTAGCTGGCGGATTCACTCCAGGTGGAACTAAAGTCTGATTCAACACTTGATTAGATTTCACATCAATCATCCAGATCTGTGAAGTAACTAAAGGTATTACATACATGTAGAGGAGGAAAAGTACACCATTTAAATCTGAATTGAAGTGGGGTAGAAGTACAACGTTGCTTTACATTGAAATACTCCAGTAAAGTACAAGTACCTCAAAATTGTACTTCATAACACTTTTTGAGTAAATCTATTTAAGTGTCAAATATTTAAATTTTTGTCTGGATTATACATTTAGATAATAAGTGATTACATGCTGAGTTTTGTATCCTCTAATTAATTCCTATAGTTGAAACTATATCATGCAATTAATAAAAACGGATCTGGCCTCGATTAACTTGGTCTGTTGTAGCAGAGATAGCATTCAGGATGAAACATGTTAGCAAGTGCCTGAAGTAACTGAGCTCTGTCTTGTTTTTGTTTCCTTATATCTTCGTGAATTCACCACATCAGTGATCGGTAGGTGTGTTTCCTGTGTTGAGCTGCTGCTGTCTGTGCTGTGTGTGCCTAATAACTCTCTTTATGGATCAATGTTAGCTTAGTTAGCTTAGCAGAGTCTGGGTTGAAAACAAGCATGGTTTTGCTTCAGCGGCTGTTTTCAGTCTCTCGTGCAGAAGCTGATGATATACATCATGAACAGAACCATTCAAATGTTTATAATCTCCTCCCTCAAAAGCTTGATTGACCACAGTCATATATCTATAGAGGACTATACTGGTGCAATGATTTAAGGTCTTATACATTGATGTTATTTCATATGAAGGGTTTGGTTTGAACCAAAATATGTGCAGATTTAAAAAGGAACAGGTTCCTTTTCTCTTTGATTAGTGCACAATATCAATCAATGTTTATTCATATAGCCCAATATCACAAATGTTACATTTGTCTCAGTGGACTTCACAGTTTGTGCAGAATATCAGTATGACAATACGACACCCTCTGTCCTCGGACCCTCTGTCCTTAGACCCTCTGTCCTTAGACCCTCACATCGTACAAGGAAAAACCTTCAGATAAAAACCCAAAGTTTAAAGGGAACATGGGAGAAACCTCAGGGAGAGCAACAGAGGAGGGATCCCTCTCTCAGGACGGACAGACGAGCAATAGATGCCGTGTGTAAATCGAAGAGATAATACATTTACAACATAGGTACTCCAAATGTTAGGAAATGCATGTGTCTGTAATAAGAAGATGAATCCACGAGGATGTCCACAATCCTGTGGGAGCCATCAGGGAAGTAGTGTGATGAGTCAGGCAGGGCCGCAGACAGAGACCGGTTCAGCCACGACTCGAAGTCCAGGACTCAGATCAGGACTCAGGATAGAGGATCCAGGGCACACGACCACAGCAACAGGGTTAGCCTCGACTCCGGATCCCGGCGTAGATAGACACCAAAAAGAAATTTGGGGAAGCTGGTTATTCGGAACATGAGTACACGGGTACAGACAGACAGAAGGAAGAAGTAAGGTTTCTCTCTAGTCACTAACTGTCATGTGATCCAGCCCTGATCATCCTGTGTGTCCTAACCATCGTCTCTTCCCCTCCTGCAGACTGGAGTCATGCTGCCTCTGAAGGAGAAAGATAAACCCGTGGTCCAGAAGCTTCTGTCGGCCGGCTGCTGCGCTCGCTGCGTCCTCAGGTTCTGCTGCGTGAGCGTCCAGGCCGCCTACAGGAAGCCCCACCAGGTAACACTCACCTGCTATACTTAATCATAAGCCTTTGAAAAGTCCTGGGGCACCCTCATATGAATCAGAATCAGGCTTATCACCAGGTAGGTTGACACGTACGAGGAATTTGACTTGGTGTCGTGATGCAGAGATAAAAGTGAAACAAAAGTTAAAAACACAGATAGAAAACTATTTTAAGAATCAGTCTAAGCTCTTGCTAGTAACTGGCTGATCCATCCTGCATCGTGTCATTTATCACCAGGAAACACTCAAAGAACTTCAAGCGTTCATCGGCAACACAGAGAACGGCAAATCCCAAGATTCAGTAGCAGCAGATTCCACAGAAGAAAACAACAAATCCCATGATGCAACAGTACCAGAACCCGCTGATGACCCGCCGAGCAAAAGAGCGAAACTGGAGCTCAGCGGGACTGAAGCTCCGTCAGAGGGAGACGCTGCGGAGCAGAAAACTGACGGAGGAGCCGAGTGTGTGTGTGGTGTGTTTGGGCATCCTACAGGAACTCTGTGGCACGACTCAGGCCGTGAAGGTGTGTGTGCAGTTTCACACACACACACATTGTCAGATTGTGTCTTGCGTCAGATGATCTTGATGTTTTGTGTTCACAGATAGCGGAGAAGGTGAAGGCAGAACAGTACGAGTTTGAAACTCTGGTTCTGTCTGTGTCTCTGCCCGCTCAGCTGTGTGTGCGTGAGGTCAGTGTGTGTGTGTGTGTGTGTGTGTGATGTCATGTAACCATTGTTGGAAGAAGTACTCCCTACTTTGATTAGGTTGAAGAAGATATATTATGCTCATTTTTAGGGTCATATTTGTATTTATTGTCTCTACTGTGACATGTTCAATGCTTTAATGGGGAGAGAAACTCCCTCTGGAGGTAACACAGGGATTTGAGCCTTTGCAGCCCATTTACATGCACACACTATAAAGGCCCTGACACACCAACCCGATTTTGGGAGTCAGAGGCCGTCAGAGGCTGTCGGGCATTCGCGGCGCCGTAGTCAGGTTGGTGTGTCCCGCACCGTCGACCGTGACACGCCTTATTTGGACTGCCAGACCCGATGCATGGCCGATTCAACATGTTGAATCGGCCATGCATCGGGTCTGGCAGTCGGACCAAATAATCACTCTGATTGGCTGTTCAGCTAGCAAATCAGTGCATGAGAAGCGAAGCGGAAGGGAGGGACGTAAACAAACGATTTAAGAAGGCACACACAGACTGCTATTCATTTTCATCTCATCATGGCGATCTGGAATGATGCAAACGAAGACCTGCTCATCACCTTGATCCAGGAGAGGCCAGCTCTGTATGATATTACGGAGAAAAGATACTCTTCTTCTCTGTCTTCCGGTTGTTGCCTCTTTTGAATGACGAATACACACTACCGCCGCCTGCTGGTAAGGAGAGTTATTGCCACTCACGCACTGAAGTCGGTGCGGTGTGTTCCCGTGCGACACATGGCCAAGACGCAGGAGAACACGGCCAGGCAACAGCCGACTTCAGCGTCGGCTAGTCCTCTGGTGACTGCTTGGTGTGTCAGGGCCTTAACACACATGAGGAAAGGGAAAAGCACAATAAGGCCTCTTTAAAGTATAAATACACAGTCTGAAGATATTGCATTACAATTCAAATCATGGTACATGAGTAAAAGTGAATAATTATTATCTTAAACATGTACTTAAAGTATCAAAAGTAAAATAAGTTATGTTGAACAGCTCTTTCCAAAGAATATTATTTAATGTTGTTTTATCACCAACACGTGAAGTAAGGGATGATGTGCAGCGAGGCGGGCAGACACCCGATCAGGGTCCCGACGCCAAGCCACATTCTCAACAAAGTAACGACATGACTCCCAATATGAATTGAAATGCTTTTTATAGATTTAGAAAATGTTTTTATTGATTTAAAAAATAGTAGGCTATTATTTATTTAAATTGACATGCATCCGCTAAGAAAAATAGTCCGTTTGAACTACGTAGCGACGGCAGGAACTGCTCGATAGCGTTTTTGAGGAGCTTTTTGATTACAGATTTGAAAACATCGTTGCTTGCTTTACAAGTAGCACAATTCATTTTGTCAAACCTTGGGAAGTATCTAGATATCCCTGCCCTGATGCCAAAGGAACTGCACACTGAATATGTGTCGCCGTTTGATGTCTATGGACCGCTGCGTAAAATGGAGGGTTTCTGCCCCGTTACTTCTCCGCTGTTTCCTTGTCCCAGTTTCAGCCAAACTATACAGTTCAATCGACCGGACTTCTTTCTGCAGATGTGAGCGTCCTTTAAGGCCCTGACACACCAAGCAGTCACCAGAGGACTAGCCGACGCTGAAGTCGGCTGTTGCCTGGCCGTGTTCTCCTGCGTTTTGGCCATGTGTCGCACGGGAACACACCGCACCGACTTCAGTGCGTGAGTGGCAATAACTCTCCTTACCAGCAGGCGGCGGTAGTGTGTATTCGTCATTCAAAAGAGGCAACAACCGGAAGACAGAGAAGAAGAAGAGTATCTTTTCTCCGTAATATCATACAGAGCTGGCCTCTCCTGGATCAAGGTGATGAGCAGGTCTTCGTTTGCATCATTCCAGATCGCCATGATGAGATGAAAATGAATAGCAGTCTGTGTGTGCCTTCTTAAATCGTTTGTTTACGTCCCTCACTTCCGCTTCGCTTCTCATGCACTGATTCGCTAGCTGAACAGCCAATCAGAGTGATTATTTGGTCCGACTGCCAGACCCGATGCATGGCCGATTCAACATGTTGAATCGGCCATGCATCGGGTCTGGCAGTCCAAATAAGGCGTGTCACGGTCGACGGTGCGGGACACACCAACCTGACTACGGCGCCGCGAATGCCCGACAGCCTCTGACGGCCTCTGACTCCCAAAATCGGGTTGGTGTGTCAGGGCCTTAACGGTCAATAAATCCTTGACAGCGGTCTGTCTGTTCTGGATTAACAACGTGTCACGTGTTCTGAATTGACCAATCAGAATCGAGTATTCAAGCTCAAGAGCTGGAGGTTAACACTTCCAAACTTTCGAGGAGAATATGTTACAATATGTTGACATAATAAGGTGTTCAGTTTGCCTCTTGATGGGTGTTTCTATTCTAAGACGGCTTAATGAAAAGTAATCTAACATTTATTTTGTCTTTACTCCTGCAGCACTCCTGTTGGCTGCATGTGAAGAAGGAGTTGAGGTGAGCGAATGTTTCTCCTATCTTCTCCGCTTTAAACCTCCCATCAGTCCAGCGTCCCGGTGTCTTTGAACCTCTTGTTGTCTCTCTCAGGGAGAAGAGCATGGCGGTGGATAAGGACGACGTGGTGCAGGTGAAGGAGGCCTTCAAGTGGGTCCTGCAGGGTCTGGTCGCCAAGGAGATAGGCGGCGTCGCTGTGGTTGCCAGGGTACGTCAGAAACACTCAGTCGGGTTTATTTTAATTTATTTTATTTTATTTATTTATTTTATTTATATAATTTTATTTATTATAATTTTATTTATTTTAATTATTTTTTCACACGGTAACAAGTCAAAATGAAGTTGAAAATGTAGTTATTATAGATATGTACTTAAATGTATTTTTAAACATTTTAGCATTAAAAATACAATGTATACAATAGATTGAATTCCTCTTTTCTCCCTCTAACGCATTCAAATAATAAATAATACAAGTGTATATATTTAAAACAACAGTCTGTTTTTTCTGTTTTCTTTAGAGTTTGTTCGAGATCTCTGTGGGGTTCACCCACAAGGAGACGGACGCTGACTGCCACTTCCTGTGAGTCCTCCTCCCTCTGAAGATCTCCCTACTATACATCCTCTTTTATTCATTATGTTAGAAAACTCTCCCTGGTCCCCGGCTTGAGCTTCAAATCAGGATCCATGTGTCTGTGATCCTCTCCAGAATGGAAGTAGTCATCACACACAGAGCATCAACTAGTTCCTGAGCAGTGTCCTTCACAGGCTGATATCAAGAGAGGGAGTCACACAGTCACAAGATGGAGGGATAGAAAGCAGTATTCAATGTTTACTTCAGATTAGCTCCACGTCAGAAATGAGCATGCTTGATGTCTCTCTCCATAGAGGCTGAATCATCATGTTAATCACATAGCTATCATCTGCCTCAAACAGTCCTGATGCTCTTCTCGGTCATCTCACATCCTGTCATGTTCACAGCTGCAGCTGGGATACCTTTGTTATCATGTTACTCTCATGCTGGAAGAGGACATTCAGTATTTCCCCAACACATCACCAGGAGTTCACAGGTGACCTCTGATCTTTAACACTTGATAGACGTGTGTTTAAACGATGCTCCACTTCTTGTTTCCTCGCAGAGCAACAACGTGTGCCGACTGCTTCAGACCCACCAAGAACAAACAGGTGAGGGAGCAACAGGGACGTGCTTTAATGAATAGATGTTTTTTGTACAATATGTTTATTGGTATTTTCTCTTTGAACAACAACCAAACCCATGTACATCACAGACGCATACACACGCATACACACGCCCTCAACGTGCACCAGTATTAGAAGCATAGGCCTACAAATAAAATAATAAAACAAAATAATTTCACAGTTTCCTTTCAGAGGCAGTCCCTCACAATGTGCATCGACGGCTCCCGGAGCAAAGACCTTCCGCTTGCCCTTAGCGATGTGTGTCTCTCTAGACCAACACTACCACAAGGTTCCTCTTTAAGGAAAGGCTAGAGCAGGGCTGCCCAATACGTCGATCCCAAAGGTAGTGTGGGTCGATCGCATGGTCAACCGCGCCAGCTGATGACCTAGCGAGCCTTCCAGTTTATACAATTCTACTAAAGAAAGGGTATAAAATTGACGTAATGACCAAACATGTACGGAGTTGTATCGTGCCATACGGGTTCATGCAGTTCTGCAAGGTACATTTGGGGCGATGTTGGCGCAGTGGGTTAGAGCGTTGATCATCAGATCAAGGGGCGTTGGTGAACTCCAGTTCGAAACCGCTGCGTCAGGCCGTTGTGTCCTGGGCAAGACACTCACCGACTTTGCTCCTGTGGGTAGTGTCCACAGGAACGACTCTTACATGTCTAATATGTGTGATTGTAAAGCGCTTTGAGCACCTGCAAAAGCGCTCTAATAAAAATGTGATGTATTATTATTATACACCAACATCAGGTATACTCAGTATATATATAAATAAATATATGTTTAGCATTTTTAATGTAGGTAGACAGGCCCTCCCTACACGCAGATCATGCAGGCTGCGTGGGACCTCACGAGCTCCCCACCCCGTCGACGCTCGCGGCACAGAGGGCCTCATGACTTTGCGTGGGGCCACAGATTGGGCCCTTCTGTGATCATTTTGACTTCATTTTAAAAGTAGCTCCCAGGCTGAAAGGTGTGGGCGCCCCTGGGCTAGAGGTTCCTAGCACCTTCCTTGCTTTCTAACCAAGCCACTTGGATGCCTTTTACAGGACACTTCTAACGCGTTTCCTTCCATAGGATTAGTTGAACTCACGTTTGGATGATTTGCTTAGCCTCCAGTGGTGTGAGATAATGTGTTTTGCGTTTACTCTAAATAAAATAATACACTTTTACACTAAAAAACAAAGAAACGGGTCTTTACAGTCGTCGAGACAAATCAAACAAAAGAGGAAAAACTCATAAAATAGTCAACAATTTAGGTGCTTTTCTCTCTCTCTTCTCTCTATCTCTCTCTTTCTCTCTCTCTCTCTCTCTCTCTCTTCTTCTCTTTCTCTCTTCTCTCTCTCTCTCTCTCTCTCTCTTCTCTTCTCTTTCTTTCTAAGGATAGGCTTCTGTAACTTTACGGTTAAAAACTGTGCGTCAACAGCGTCTCTCCGACAGGTTGCCCATCTTACCGTCTGTCTGTGAAGGAGGTGTGAAGGAGGTGTGAAGGAGGTGTGAAGGGGTGTGGTGGGAATTGTAGTCCTTTACACCTAATTGACTACAGACGTCCTAATTAGGCGGCCCTTTTTATAAACAAAATCCTGGCTCTAACGGGTTCAGTGAGGTGCAGTTAAAGATATTATAACACTGATTAAAACGTGTGTGTGTCTTCCTGCAGTCGGTGTTCACCAGGATGGCGTGGTCAAAGCTCTGGAAAAGATTTCTGACACCAAATTTCTAACGTAAGTTTCCCCCTTTAGATCTTACAGTTCTTTATTTCATTCATAAAGTGCTGTTTGAAATAATTACTGTTTTTATTTGCCAGACATTTCGCTTGTCCACCAGCGAAGCCGACCAGCAGCTGCAGCTCACAGGACGTCCAGTGCCTCCACCAGTGTGTGTTTGTAGCAGGTACACACACACACACACACACACACACACACACACAACACACACACAAACACACACACACACACACACACACACACACACACACAGGGAGTGATATTAATGACATTTAAAAACTAAAACATATTTACATTATTTTTCAACTACTTCACATTTACTTATTCTTTATTATTAGATGTAGTCATGCCGATAAAGCTCCTTTATTATATAAACAAACAGAGTCTTTGTCCCCGCCCAACACACATGAGCAGCAAAACCATCTAAGTTTAGAATGAAAACTGGGTCTTCTTACTGTTCCTGTTGTTCAGGGAGGTTCAATAAGTTCCGTTTTTCTTCCTTCCTGCCGTTGTTCCTGAGGCCTCTACCGCGAAGCAGGATGTTCTCTTAGCGGCTAACTTCAGGGAAAACTCGGGGTTTCCGGTCCTACGAAGCTGGTTCTCTTTTTAGCGGGCTAGATCTCCATGGTAACTTATGCTGAGCGGCTAACCTGCCCTGGACCAGGTTAGGTTGCAGGCTAAGAGATCAACTCAGTGAAAGCACTGCCTGCTGACCAATCAGAGCTCAGTGTGCGGAGTTTTAAAGCGATCAAGTCATATTACAGGAGAAAGGAAATACAGAAAAGCTGCCGTTGCAGGAAAGACGGCCGGCAAAAATCACCGACTGTGTGAACGTGAACATTAATAGAATATCACCTCCATCTTCAGAGCAATCTGACTATTAGAACATTAGCGTTAAGAAAGCTTACTTAAATATCGGCCACAACATAAGTAACCGGATCAGAGTACATTAAGTACAGTCCGCAGCATATCACTTCATAATGTATCATATATCTCCTTATCTGAGTCAGCTGAGCCGTATCTGGCCGTGCAACACTCACAGTGTCACAGACTGTATGCAGAAGTATTATTTTAAGCAACACATTAAGTTGACGAAACACTCGAGTCAAATGTAATGAAAGTCAGATCGTGTTCTTAGACGGGGCAGTGATATCATAAACCTGTTATGTACGCATTCAAACACTTGTTCTGTTCCAGCTGTATTCACCTCGCAGGTGCAGCTCTGTGGCTTTGATCCTGGATCAAGTGTTTAAGTCATGGATGTTTAAAGTTTAACTTCTTCATATGTCTTATATTAAAGTTGACTTTTCATTCAGGAAGTATGACGCTGCGCTGTCAGTACGCTTCTCCATGTCTGTGATTGGTCGAATGCTCCAGATACCACCCCTCTCATGTGAACGCGCACCTAACTAGATAGGACACGGCTGGCTTGAGCGATCCACTTGATAACCAGCGTCGTAGGACCGTTTAGCGAGAGCGCGTATGTTTTGGATTAGGCCAACCGGCTAACTCAAACATATCCAGGTTAGGTTGAACCGGCTTCGTAGTAAAGGCCTCTGATGTTGTTCCTGTTGTCTGTGTTCCTGTTGTTCTTTCTGTTGTTGTTCCTGTTGTTGTTCCTGATGTTCTTTCTGTCGTTCAGGGAGGTACAATAAGTACAGCCGCAGCCTGCCTCAGACTCCCTGGGTGATCGACGGTGAGCGCAGGATGGAGTCGTCGGTGGAGGAGCTGATCGCTGAGTCCGTCCTCTCCTCCTTCAGATCGGAAGGCGAGTGTCTGCGGCTCGGCGTGTCTGCGGCTGGACGACAGGGTTTCATATGGAAGTGATAATGTTCCTTATTTATTCTCCCACAGGATTTAATTTCTCCTCGTCTGGCAGAGAGGATGTGGACGTCCGGACTCTGGGAACCGGTGAGACTCGTGTTTCATTTGCCTTTTATCACTTTATAACCAATGATGGACAATATATAAAGATAGATGGAGAAGATATTATTGATTTAAAATACAGCGTCTAAAAACACTGAATTATAAGTCCTGAATTAAAAAGTACGTATTCGCAGAATGGCTTATTTCCTCCTGCATACAAATGAAGTGTTTCTACATTTTCCTCTGATTGTCAGGTCGTCCGTTTGCGATGGAGCTGCTGAATCCTCACAGATGCAATTTGAGCCGAGCGGAGATGAAGCTGCTGCAGGAGGTCATCTTCATCTTCATCACCTCACAAACTACAAATCAAATCAAGTTTTATTTATATAGCACATTTCTAAACGATCTTTGGTCGAGCCAAAGTGCTGTACATAAAATACAAATAGCCTACAGTAGAGACGCTTTACAGCAAATACAACATCAGTGTGTACAGAATATCAGTGTGAGAAAAACGACACCCTCTGTCCTCAGACCCTCTGTCCTTAGACCCTCTGTCCTCAGACCCTCTGTCCTCAGACCTGTCCTCAGACCTCTGTCCTTAGACCCTCTGTCCTTAGACCCTCTGTCCTTAGACTCTCTATCCTTAGACCCTCTGTCCTTAGACCCTCTGTCCTCAGACCCTCTGTCCTCAGACCCTCTGTCCTCAGACCCTCTGTCCTCAGACCCTCTGTCCTCAGACCCTCTATCCTTAGACCCTCTGTCCTCAGACCCTCTGTCCTCAGACCCCTCTGTCCTTAGACCCTCTATCCTTAGACACTCTGTCCTCAGACCCTCTGTCCTCAGACCCTCTGTCCTCAGACCCTCTGTCCTTAGACCCTCTGTCCTTAGACCCTCTGTCCTTAGACTCTCTATCCTTAGACCCTCTGTCCTTAGACCCTCTGTCCTCAGACCCTCTGTCCTCAGACCCTCTGTCCTTAGACCCTCTGTCCTCAGACCCTCTGTCCTCAGACCCTCTGTCCTCAGACCCTCTATACCTTAGACCCTCTGTCCTCAGACCCTCTGTCCTCAGACCCTCTGTCCTAGACCTCGTCCTAGACCCTCTATCCTTAGACCACTCTGTCCTCAGACCCTCTGTCCTCAGACCCTCTGTCCTCAGACCCTCTGTCCTTAGACCCTCACATCGTATAAGGAAACACTTCCAGATAAAAACCCACAGTTTAAAGGGAACATGGGAGAAAACCTCAGGGAGAGCAGCAGAGGAGGGATCCCTCTCCCAGGACGGACAGACGTGCAGTAGATGCCGTGTGTGAATCGAAGAGATAATACATGTTACAGCATATAGACCGAATGTGAGGAAATGCACGTGTCTGTAATGAGAAGATGAATCCACGAGGATGTCAGATACAGTCCAGATGAAACACTTCCCTTATATCTCCTCTCTGATGCTCATTGGGGGGAGTTAACACTTTGTTTCCGAGCTTAATATCTGAACATCTTCAGCCAGAATTTGATTACTTTTGATTTACTTGAAGTCGTTAAGATGCTAAAGAAGGTAGATGGATGTTGAGACATGTCCCTAAGGACCAAAGGGTTTAAACACAGGCTGCGTTTATGTCCTCAAATGTTGTATTCTTCCACTCACCTTGTTTTTGTGTTGTGTTTTTTTAGACAATCAACAATTCTTCAGACAAAATCAAAGTGAGAGACCTGCAGATTGTGTCCAGGTGAGAAAATATGAAACTGTAAAATCACACCTTTTATTATCGTCTTGTTCATAACAATAATACATCATCTACAAATACATGATGTCATCGCTCCCTCCTAACCTTTTGTGACAAGTCCATGCATCCAATGTTGTCTTTGTAGAATAACAAATAATAAAAAGAACAAGTAAAAGGATCCTCAGCACAGATAACGACTTTTAGACCCTCCAGAAAAACGCGATTCTGCGATCGCAGAATTACCGCATATCAGCAAATGGTGCAGATTTTTAAAAGGCCGCATAATCCCCGCGTTTTTCTGGAGGGTCTAGACTTTTAAAACCAGTAATATCCACCTCACAGTGCTTTGGTTTCTGTTGCTTCCACCTTACCCTTACTTTTTAAGACTTAAAAAAACACTAAACATCCCAAACTTAAGTCAATTTTCCATTTTCAGTTTAACAATAACTGAAAAGCAGGTGACTTCCAGCTCCTGAGAATATTTAACCTTACTTTCATTTCCCTTCCTGCGTCCGCTGCACCCGCGTGGTTAAATATTTAGCTGCAGTTAAAGAATGATTATAATATTGAATGTAAAGCACAGAGGCTGACGGCTGTTTCCCTCAGGGAGGCCATGGGGAAGATGAAGGAGGGCGAGGAGGACAAAACCAAGTCCTACACGGCGCTCATCTGGACCCTGAAACCCATTCAGAGTGAAGACATCGCCTTCATCAACGACATCAAGGTCTCACACACACACTGACACACACACATACACACACACACACTGACACACACACGTTATTCATTTTATTTTATACATTCCCATTCTTTGATTTGTTCCCCTTTTTATATTTCCCCACTTTTATTATATTTTTTACAGATTTTACAGATTTGTTCTTTTTTTATGGCACTCCTCTCCAAGTGCTACATTTATATTTTGTAAATTAGAATTGGTGTGATGATCAGTTGTACGTCAAGTTTAGAAACTGAATTTTACTCCACATTTCAAACGTGGTGTTAAATGTTTTTAAATTGAGTTTGAAACTGGACTTTAGAAGGTTGCAAATCTCCAATAGAGGTACTGAGCGACACCAATTTAAATCAGAGGTAATAATAACAATAATACATGTAACGTCCGGCCGTGGCTCAGTCGGTAGGGTACGGTCGCCGGTTCAAGACCCCGAACAGACCTAAATATGGAGTGTGGACTGCTACTTGGAGAGGTCCCAGTTCACCTCCTGGGCCCTGCCGTGGTGCCCTTGAGCAAGGCACCGGACACCCCCCTTCCATGCTGTACAATAGCTGCCCACTGCTCCTAGTACTCTCCTGGTAGGATGGGTTAAAAGCAGAGAACACATTTCACTGTGTGCTGTGTGATCATTAAAGAGGGTTTCATCCCTCCATATTCTATTCTATCTCTATCTATTCTATTTCTATAGTTTCATTTAATTTCAAACCTTTATTTATACAGATAAATCCCATTGAGATCATTGATCTCTTTTTCAAGGGAGACCTGCTCAAGTAGTTCCACATGAAACATAAAAACTAGAGCGGGACTCGATTAAAAAATTAATCTAATTAATTAGAGGCTTTGTAATTAATTAATCGAAATTAATCGCATTTTTAATCAAATATACATATTTGACCTGAGAACAGTGAGAAGCAGTTTCCACATGGATGTGACTCCAGGTGGTCGACAGTCGAGTGCATCCAGTGAGCCAGGGAGCTGGTTATTCTCTCAGACGTGGACTGACTTATCCTGGCCCTGAAACCAGTCGTCTGGTTGAGTGTGGGTTGGGTCAGGGTGTGGTTCCTTGCACTCGGAGTCGGGCTAACGTCCACGCTAGCGGCTACATGCATGTGCATGTAGGTGATACTTTAGGCTTGATGAGCTGCGGTGATATGCAAATCCTTTTTTGCATAATTTGCACACAACCGTGCTCTTATCGACGCTTCCATCCGTCCGTGTTTTAAAACAAAATGTCCCATCCACAGGTCCGACCAAAGCGGTCTCATCAGCTTGTTCCTTCATGTTTGACTATTGTTCACCGTGGTTTGTTGTTGTTTGAAGTCCCATGCTGAAGTCATGAACGTTAGTTGGTGCTCCAGTATAATCGGTACGCCTGAAACTCATCCAGTGAGAAACGTTCCGCTGTGCAAAAATAAGTGCGATTAAAGTGCGATTAAAATGCGTTAATTTTTTTGTAATTAATTAATCTTAATTAACGCGTTAAAGTCCCGGCCCTAATAAAAACATAAACAGAACAACAAAAGGACATCATACAGCATCATTTACATAACTATCCACATGAGCAGGTACCAACAGCTTCCGATTGAGTAGCATCCAACCGAGCTTTAAAAACATTTAGTGGCACCAGATTGTTCAGTTTCCATTTAATTTGCAGACTATTCCAAGACAGAGGAGCTGCGCATCTAAAAGCTGTCTTCCCTAAGACAGTCCTAGCAGTTGGCACATTTAATAAAACCACAGCATTTGATCTCAGGCAGTAGCCACTTACAATTCTCCGTGAGATCAGGGAGCAGATATAAGATGGAAGTTTCCCTAACATGGCTTTGTATATAAAAATGTGCCAGTGACTGAGCCTCCGTACAGTTAGTGAAAGCAAACCAGCCCTTGCATACAGGGTACAGTGATGGGTTAATGCTTTACAGTTTGTCACAAATCTCAGTGCGCTGTGATACGCAGCATCTAACTGGACCAGGCAATTGGCAGGTGCATTCATATAGATCAGATCCCCATAGTCCAGCACAGCTCAAAGGTCACAGAGCCTTTTCCTGGCCTCAAGCGAGAAACAGGACTTGTTTCTGAAAAAGAACCCTAGCCTCACCCTCAGCTTTTTTTAGCAGGTTAGTGACCTGAAGTTTAAAGAGAGACAATCATCAAGCCAGATACCAAGGTATTTGTAACAGGCAACAACTTCAAGTGTTGTTCCTTGCGTAGTTACAATATCTAAAACAGGCTCTGGTGTCTTTTAGCTTTTGAAAAGAGCATTACCTTGATTTTATCCACATTTAAAAGAAGCTTTAATTCAGAGAACTGAGTCTGAATAGTGTTAAAAACAGCCTGTAATTTAACAACAGCTCCTGAATGGAGGGACCTGCACAGTACATCACAGTATAATCCGCATTAAAATGTAAAGTAGCTTCATCCACATTATCACCTACACTGTTGGGACGGGTGGCGCAGTGGTCTGTGCATCTGATCATCAGATCAAGGGGGTTGCTGGGGAACTCCAGTTCGAAACCCGCTCCCGCCGCCACTGCGTCAGGCCGTTGTGTCCTTGGGCAAGACACTTCACCCGGATCTGCTCCTGTGGGTATTGTCCACAGTACATGTATAATATCAATGTATACTTGTAAAAGCGCCTTGTTGCTGTGCAATGATCATCAGATCAAGGGGTGAAACCCGCCGCTGCTGCG
This sequence comes from Chaenocephalus aceratus, assembly GCA_023974075.1. Taxonomy (NCBI): domain Eukaryota; kingdom Metazoa; phylum Chordata; class Actinopteri; order Perciformes; family Channichthyidae; genus Chaenocephalus; species Chaenocephalus aceratus. The sequence continues at coordinate 117,954 of JAMFTG010000290.1, forward strand.
TCTGTAAAGCCGGTGTGTCCTTGGGCAAGACACTTCACCTGAACTTGCTCCTGTGGGTATTGTCCACAGTATCTGACCATTGCATGTATATAACATGTGTGTAATGTGTGTCTGTAAAGCGCTTTGAGCACTGGAAAAGCGCTATAATAAATGCAAGGAATTATTATTAATTATTATTACTGTTAATATATATGGAGAAAAAGTGGTCCTAAAACAGAACCTTGTGGTACACCATTAGAAATGTTTAACCACTCAGAAGACAGTCCATCAAAATGAACACATGGGGACCTTTCAGAGAGGTAGTTCACAAACCACCCCACTGCATGGCTGGACATGCCAATACTGAGTAGCCTCTGCTTTAAAATGCGATGATCGACGGTGTCAAACGCTTTGGAAAGGTCAATAAACAGAGCTGCACAACTCTGCTTATTATCTCAAATAGTAGTAATGTCATTCACCACTTTCATTGTCGCAGTGATGGTGCTGTGTTTCTTTCTGAATCCTGACTGATGTTTAGACAGGATGTCATTTGTACATAAAAACTCCTTTACTTGTTCACTCACTAGGCGTTTGAGCACCTTAGCCAGAACTGACAATTTAGAGATCGGCCTATAGTTATTTAAAATAGTTGCCTCCCCTCCTTTCAGTAAAGGCAGGACATACGCTGACTTCCATACTTTTGGAATTGCATTTGTGCTGAGGGAGAGGTTAAAAAGAGAAGTAAGAGGTGGAGCAATAAAATTTGCAGCCATCTTTAAAAAGAAAGGTTCTACGTTGTCCGGGCCAGCCGGTTTCCTAGGATCTAACTTGGTTAAAGCCTCACGAACAACATCAACAGTGAAAGGGGTAAAACATAAATATAGTGCTTATCATGATCAAAGACACTTTAAATGCTAAAATTCCTAAAAACAACATAAAAAACTTAAAATATACAAAAACACAGAATAATTACAGATTAAAAACGGTTCTGAAAAGGTGAGACCTGAAAGAGGACGGAGTGAGTTCCAGAGCTACTGTATGAATGTTGAAACATACAATTATCTGACGTTGTTGTTGTTGTCGTTGTTCCCTTCCAGGATCTGACTCTGGATCAGAAGACTCCTCTGAGGGTTTTGCACCGGCGGGCGCTGGCAGTCCGCCCTCGAGTCGTTCACAGCATGAAGACTCGCTTCCTGGACTCGCATCACTTCTACCTGGAGATGAGGACGCAGGCCGGCACGTATCCTCACACCGTGTTCCTCCACTCAAAGGATCAGGACAATACGAGGATGTTCCGTTGTTTCCTTCTGTACATGATTATGGTCGTATACTTCTGCACATATTCCCTAAATTCTGGAGATTACAGATCATTAAACCTCCTTTTAGGGAAAGTACTTTTTGAATCAACGTTTTCTGATTGTTGACGTAATGCTCCTGAACGTCCGCTCAGTTACATCAAAGAGTTCGTCCACGGAGACTTCGGCCGCACCAAACCGAACCTCTGTGAGCTGCTGAAAACAGACACGGACATCCTGGAGCTCGACGTGGAGGTGAGGGAAACTAATTCAAAGATTCAATTCTAGATTAAAAGGTTTTAACATCATACGCACATAAGTTACAGTGAAGAAAACGGCAATGAACATCGTTTGACCCGAGCTCAATGAAACGCAATGAGATTATTCAGAAAGGTGAAATCATATATAAATGCAATTGAAAGAACAGCAGTAGAGTGTCTCTTTATATATTTAGAGCTATTTCTCTGAATGAATCTGTATCTGTGATCTTATTCAACTTTTCAGAATTAAAATATCTGAAAAGTCCCCGTTTTTTAAAAGTACCTTTTATCCACTTTTCGGTACATCTTATTAGATTTTGTATTATTTTAACTAAATATTTTTACCCCATGAAGAATTGTAGTCATCATGCGTTTAGATCTGAAGTGGCGGCTGAAGTGCATTAGAAGAACACAGGTTTTTAAAGTGAAACTGCCTTTATTATTGTTCTACCGGTTTGATTACAAGATCCATTTGTTCTTGAGATGAGACCTTAATTGAATATGTTAGGAAGCTCGTGAAGATCAGACTCGGCGGCAGACATACGTCTCTGGGCGGGCATTTGATTTACCAGGACGTGCCATCCCGAAACTTACATTTTTTTTATGAAATCTGAATTGTCAACGGGGCGGGAGGCGCTCGTGAATTGTTGTTACGGACAGAGAGGGGTTTTAGGTCGCCATAAGGCTGTTGACGGTCTTATTATAGGCTACATCCATTGGTTGGTTTTGTGGCACATTTGTAACGCTGTGCCAACTTGGGCAAGCACGCAGGGTGGAGAGGTGGAGAGAGGTTGAGCGATGGAGCGAGGCCGAGAGCGTGTGCAGCGGTCTGCTTGCACACAGGGCAGTTTGTGAGAGAGCCGGCTTGAGAGTCAATTTCTCTTCAAAATATAACTGCCAGCCTCCTCGTCCCTGGCTGGCTTGCTCGCTCGTTGGTAACGTAACTGATGTCTTCTACTGTGCCTGCATCTGGCGCTGAGTTGCCATACTCCTTTCATGAACCACTTCCTGGTATCCATTGTTGCAGATACATATAAATGATAATAGCCAAACTAACCTAGCAAGAGTAAACTGCCGCATCTCACTCAAAAGCCCACTCGACTCAGCCCAGCGGAAAACCTGTCTCGCACGCAGCCTTTCATTCAGAATTTCATAGCAAAATAAAAAAATGATATTAAACTAATCTTTCAACATAATTTAAAACAAAAATAAACATTAGGACAAAGCCCTACAAATAACAACAATAAATATAATAATAAAACAATTAAAATGTTGTATTCAGCCCTGATTAAAACAGCGGGCCCAAATCCTGGACGGGCCCGCCCCATGACGCCGGGTCCGGTTAAGATTAACCTGAAACTGCTTTGTTACGTTTTTACTGATTTTATTTAGTTAGTTTTGGAGAGGAAAAGACCTCTGTGGATAATACGGCGCTCCTAAACACTGAAGTAATACGAGAAGATGAAAATAATACACAACAAAAACGACCTTTGTTAATGTTATGATTCAGAAACCCTGGTGGCATAAAATATGATATCATGCATTTAAACGATCATCAATTTATGAGCCTTTATTTAGCCAAATGTACTCTTTGTTGACCTGTGTGTGTGTGTGTGTGTGTGTGTGTGTGTGTGTGTGTGTGTGTGTGTGTGTGTGTGTGTGTGTGTGTGTGTGTGTGTGTGTGTGTGTGTGTGTGTGTGTGTGTGTGTGTGTGTGTGTGTGTGTGTGTGTGTGTGTGTGTGTGTGTGTGTGTGTGTGTGTGTGTGTGTGTGTGTGTGTGTGTGTGTGTGTGTGTGTGTGTGTGTGTGTGTGTGTGTGTGTGTGTGTGTGTGTGTGTGTGTGTGTGTGTGTGTGTGTGTGTGTGTGTGTTCCTCCTCCTCCTCAGTCTGTGGATGTGGACTGGCCTCCGTCTATCCCAGAGTGAAAGTCCTGCTTCTGAGCTGTGAGAACGGACCAATTCTGTGTGGAACCGTTGTCCCTGAACGCACCACGAGACTGAACACCTGTTTGAGAGGTGAAGAGGAAGCAGCTGCATTTTCATCAGAACTCCAGGGTCTGCTTCTTTAGTTCTATCACAGAAAACGTTCATTCACACTTTCTAGTGATCATCAGCTGGTTGTCTTTTGAAAACAGAGTTCTTTATTTGATTCCTTTTTATTTGTACTTTATTCGATACCCATCATGTGAGTTTAAAGCACATTGAACACAGGTGTGGACAGGTTTTATTACTACCTGGTGCAGGGTTATTTCACGCAGCCCAAGTTTCTCTGTTGTGATTGTAAAGCCTTGAGAGCAGTCCTGCATTAAATGCCAGATTTTATTTTGATCCCATGGTGTCGTCTCCATTTTTATTTTCTGTACTCTTGAGTTTAATCTGAGATTTTATAACGACTGCATCACAGAGGAAAACTCTCATGAGAACTGAGGGGGGAAATCAAACCATAATTGTGTGTAGTGTCTCTACTTTAAAGAGTCCTCTCCTGCTGATGTTCAGGTGTATCAGTATGTAGTGCCTCTACTTTAAAGAGTCCTCTCCTGCTGATGTTCAGGTGTATATCAGTGTGTAGTGTCTCTACTTTAAAGAGTCCTCTCCTGCTGATGTTCAGGTGTATATCAGTATGTAGTGTCTCTACTTTAAAGAGTCCTCTCCTGCTGATGTTCAGGTGTATATCAGTATGTAGTGCCTCTACTTTAAAGAGTCCTCTCCTGCTGATGTTCAGGTGTATATCAGTGTGTAGTGTCTCTACTTTAAAGAGTCCTCTCCTGCTGATGTTCAGGTGTATATCAGTATGTAGTGTCTCTACTTTAAAGAGTCCTCTCCTGCTGATGTTCAGGTGTATATCAGTATGTAGTGTCTCTACTTTAAAGAGTCCTCTCCTGCTGATGTTCAGCTGTATATCAGTATGTAGTGTCTCTACTTTAAAGAGTCCTCTCCTGCTGATGTTCATGTGTATATCAGTATGTTGTGTCTCTACTTTAAAGAGTCCTCTCCAGCTGATGTTCAGGTGTATATCAGTATGTAGTGTCTCTACTTTAAAGAGTCCTCTCCTGCGGATGTTCAGGTGTATATCAGTATGTAGTGCCTCTACTTTAAAGAGTCCTCTCCTGCTGATGTTCAGGTGTATATCAGTATGTAGTGCCTCTACTTTAAAGAGTCCTCTCCTGCTGATGTTCAGGTGTATATCAGTATGTAGTGCCTCTACTTTAAAGAGTCCTCTCCTGCTGATGTTCAGGTGTATATCAGTGTGTAGTGTCTCTACTTTAAAGAGTCCTCTCCTGCTGATGTTCAGGTGTATATCAGTATGTAGTGTCTCTACTTTAAAGAGTCCTCTCCTGCTGATGTTCAGGTGTATATCAGTATGTAGTGCCTCTACTTTAAAGAGTCCTCTCCTGCTGATGTTCAGGTGTATATCAGTGTGTAGTGTCTCTACTTTAAAGAGTCCTCTCCTGCTGATGTTCAGGTGTATATCAGTATGTAGTGTCTCTACTTTAAAGAGTCCTCTCCTGCTGATGTTCAGGTGTATATCAGTATGTAGTGTCTCTACTTTAAAGAGTCCTCTCCTGCTGATGTTCAGCTGTATATCAGTATGTAGTGTCTCTACTTTAAAGAGTCCTCTCCTGCTGATGTTCATGTGTATATCAGTATGTATTGTCTCTACTTTAAAGAGTCCTCTCCTGCTGATGTTCAGGTGTATATCAGTATGTAGTGTCTCTACTTTAAAGAGTCCTCTCCTGCTGATGTTCAGGTGTATATCCGTGTGTAGTGTCCTCTACTTTAAAGAGTCCTCTCCTGCTGATGTTCAGGTGTATATCAGTATGTAGTGTCTCTACTTTAAAGAGTCCTCTCCTGCGGATGTTCAGGTGTATATCAGTATGTAGTGCCTCTACTTTAAAGAGTCCTCTCCTGCTGATGTTCAGGTGTATATCAGTGTGTAGTGTCTCTACTTTAAAGAGTCCTCTCCTGCTGATGTTCAGGTGTATATCAGTATGTAGTGTCTCTCCAGCCGGTGCTGAAACCAGAGAAACTGGAGGGAACACAAGGATGTGAGCCTTTGCAGACACACTACAGGAAAGGGAAAACCTCAAAAAGCATAGGCATATAGGGCCTCTTTAATTAAACTATAATTTTTTTTATATGAAGGAAAGAAAAAGACAATTACACGGAATAAATCCAGCTGCAATAAAGAGTCACGACAGCAGAAACCCTGAAATGTATTTCTTTTTAATTTAATTCAAAATAAATACTACCACGGCAACGCAAGTCCACTACTGGGTTCTTGCCCTAATGTTTTGGTAAGAAAACAAACAAGCAAACGATCCAAAAAAAGAAAAGACTTCAGTTAATGCATCCATCATCATCATCCTTCAGCGACTTTCAAGAGGTGCCTTTTTTAACGACATACAAGGTAACACTGCCTAGAATGACAAACATAAATAAAACAAATACTATGGTACAAAAAGAGGGGCTGGGTTGGGGGGGGGGGGGATGATGGGATTGGAACAACCTGATGAAACCAGCACTGCGGGAAAAAAAATGTAATCCATGGTCCCACTTTTTTGTATTTTTTTTAGTTTTTAAAGAGGGTGCAGGGGACAGAAACGACAGTGCAGACTCCACAGTTACAGTCACGTCCTCTCACAGGAAGTCAGGAGGCGGGAAACATCCCATAATGAGTATCACCGACCCACAACAAAACCAGCAGAAGGGTCCCGGTCTTCGACACTGTCTTTTCCTCCTCTTTTTCTCTTAAATGCAGTTTTTTGAGTTGTTGTTTTTTTCGGTCACTATTCTCATCAGCAAACTTGAAGTACAGTCACACAAAATGTTTTATGTCTGTCAAGATGCCACGATAGACCCAAGAAAGAAAAAAGGCATTGCATATTTACATCGAGGAGTTTTGGGGCGACTTTTTTCTGGCAGTCCTCACAGTCTTCACACAGGAGTGTCTCGCGGCTCAGTTTGTCTCGTGACATGATAAGTGATTTATTGATACCATTTTAGGTTTAAAAACGTGTGTGTGTATAAATGCATCTCATACTGACAGGACAGAAGGCCTGCATCTGGAAGCCACGATTCTGTTAGTGTCCGTGTGATAAATTACATTTTCTTCACTCTGATCTATCGTCTAAAAACAGTCTCTTTGTTATCAGTGTGTGAGTATGGATGATGTGTGTGTTGCCAGGGTTCCTACACACTTCCAAGATAGATCCAAATTGTTCACACACACAATAAAAAAACCTGTAGAACTTCCCTCGCTGCTCGATATGTTTCACAGTCATTTGTCTCATCACTTGTACACACGGACGTCAAGAAAACAATTATTTCCAATAACTTCAGCAATTACAAACAGCGTTTAAAGACCTGGAAATCCCCCAAGTCTCCTGCTCTGAATGGACCTTTCTGAAAGTGTGCAGGAACCCTGAAGAGTGTGAGCAGCAGATTATATTGAGTGGACAGTATTCTCCAAAACAAATTCACTTTGACGTGTTTTTCTTTTCCTCCAAGGTGAATTATCAATACTCAACCGAAACGATATACAGCTTGTTTTGGTTCAGATCTAAAGGTGGGGTAGGTCCTTTTGGAGAAACCGGCTCGAGTGCGCTAGAATTTGAAAATACACAACCGGAAAAAATCTGTCACTTCCTCACAGAGCCCCTCCTCCAACTGACACGAACGCGCACATGACCAATGAGGGCACGAGGTAAGTTTGTGCCCCGATGGAAGGCTGACAGGCAGGTAGGCCATCCAGTTACTTTAGCCGGCGGCTCAGGTGATTGGTCGTGCTTTTTACAGCGCCACGGCTTCCACAGATGACTTTTATGTATGGATGTTTTGTCAAAGCATTTAAGATTTTCATTGCTATCGGGATGTTAAAAGCATTCCATGGAATATAACAAAAAGTGTTTCTCCAGCCGGTTTCTCAAACTACCCCACCTTTAAGGCTGTGATTATTGACATTATGGGTTAATTGTTGTCTAGATTGATCGTTTGCTTTCGAAAACGTCAGAAAATTGTGAAAACTGTCCATCCCAGTTTCTCAAAGTTCAAGACGATGTCTTTAAATGTCTTGTTTATTCAATCCGAACGCCATAGATGTTCACTTTAATGTGATATAAAACAGAAGAGCAGGACATCTCCTTCTCTGAGGCTGAAAACGGCTTTTTCTGCTCATTTGGCTGAAGAATAACCTCGTTTTAATTATCTTTCTTTTGAAAAACTAAAAGATGTTTCGCTACTCTTCAGCGAAGGGTCTTCTTGTCTTTCTCTCAGACCACTAAGAGATAAGATAAGAAGTACCTTTTATAATGTATGATATCCTTTATTGTTTCATGTGGACCCTATATGCTGCAGGTCTCCCTTGAAAAATAGATCTATGATCTCAATGGGACCAATGTGGTTAAATAAAGGTTTGCAATGGATCCCTGTGGTGAAATGCAGGAGTTTAACAGCAACATGAGACCCAACCACTAGAGGGCAGGACTCTCTCGGTTGGAGCTAATAATGCCTGGATGTGTTTCCAAACTACCATCGGTTGTAGTTGACATGAAGCTGGACGAGCCGCTCTAACATTTAACTGAAGCAGATTAAAGTCTCAATGTAAAAGATTTCCATTTAAATAAATGTGTGAAGTCGCTATCACCATAAGAGGTATTCAAATAGTGATTAAGCCTACTGATTAAAGTATTGTAGTATTTTTTACATTTGCAAGATAGCAAACTTGGTGTCTGTGGCGACATTCCCCAAAGAGTACCATCTAGTGCAAACCGAACGTTTCCCAGTGCTGCAGCTTCCCAGTAAAAGCCTTTAACTGGCAAAACAAGTTTTCTTTTGGAGTCGGAAACACAGGAAATGCTAATGTTCAGTGAGCCTGACACTGACCGATGTTTTAAATCACGCCATCTTGTTGCGTCCTCTTCTTCCACAATGCCATAATGGTTTTCTGAATGAGGAGTTGGCACCACCTACTGCTGATCTCTACGAACCAAACTTCCCATAAGTCGCATAACGGTAGTGTCTGGGAACGGGCACATGTGCATGGAAACCTGGCGCCTGTGGATCACCACGTTATCAGAGCGCGTCGTCTTGAAGCAACTTGCAAACGCCAGCTTCGTCTAAAACATGTTTTTACACACACGCCGTAAGTTGCACTGAGTGATCCGATATGCCGTTCATTTCAGAAAACGCCAAGTTTGCTTTTGTTCGGAGTAAACTGCCAACTTCAGTCACAGCTGTTTCCTGTTTCCGAGTGTAAATATATATATGTGTGTATGTGTGTATGTGTGTGTGTGTGTGCTATGACAGCATAAAGTTGGCCCCCATGTCCCACATACATTACATACATACATTAAGCCACATTTCCCTGTGTAAACACCCATTCCACTAGTCCTACAGCTAAGATGAGGAAACAAAGAGCGGAGGTGAAGAAGAGGAGGAGGAGGAGGAAGAAGCGGTGAGAAAGCAGAGAAGGCCTCGTTCCCCTGCCGGCTGTGGAAAGCTGGAGCGGTTAGCTGAGTTTGAACGCGGTTGTGCTCTGTGGCGCCTGAGTGAACTGTGCAGTTTCTGGCAGTTTAGTGTTTCCTGTTTTCAAAATAAAAGAACAAACTTGGAAGTAAAAGCGCAAAAAAACACATGGGGCTGAAAAAATACGAAAGTAGTAACACTGCAACGATGAAAGGAATGACACAGACTCGTCCATCCTCGTCCTTTTGTTTTTAAGTTTATCTGCAGACAGTGATTTCATTGCCATGGGATTTGGGGGAATGTGCGCTGCCATGGCAAATGCATGAGAAAGAAACATTTTTTTTTTGAGTGAACCACGAGCCATGCACTTATTCTCAACTAAGAATAACCCCCCCCCCCCCCCCTCCCCTCTCACAACCCCCGAAACCCCGCCCGCCCTCTCCCCGAAAAACAAAACAAAACACCCTGTCGGTATGATACGAAACATCTGCACACGTAAGGCAACATTTTTGGTTTTTTGTTCCCTAAAACGGCTCTTCCAAACCAAGTGCAAAAAAGTCAAAAGAAGATTTTAAGAAAATAAGGGCAGAAACAACCAAAAGATGACCCGGGTCGACAACTTAATACTGACGGAGAGAAAAAATAAATAACAAAAACATTGCCTTCTGCAGTAAATAGCGCTGAAAATGTAGGAGACTTATTTTTTTTAGTGTGGGGAGACCGGCTGGAGTCTATCCCACTGTGCAAAAACCTCTTTTTAAAGTCCCTAAAAAGACTCCTCCCCGTCTGTGAGGAGGCAGAGCAGGAGAAAAAGAGGGGAGACTGGTATTTTTTTTTTCCTAAAATGGCTACGTGTTTTCCTCAAAAATGGCCACGGATGGGGAGGACGGCGGCTCACTCCCGCCCGCTGGCTGAGTACGAGAACTGTGGGAAGTGAGGCCTCCGCTCGTTGTCCGCCGCGTCCATCCCGTCCTCATCGTCTGCAGGAGAGACAGAGGGAGGAGAGTCAGAGGAGAACATAAAACATGTGTGTGTGGGCATCTTTAAACCAGAAGGTTGTTGGTTTGATGGACAACAGTGTGTGTGTGTGTGTGTGTGTGTGTGTGTGTGTGTGTCTGCTTCCCTAGAGCAAGGTGCACTGCGCTGTAAGGGGTCAAACAGGCCTGATAATACATATACATAGATAAGTACAGTCCATCCATTTGACCATGTGTGTGTGTGTGTGTGTGTGTGTGTGTGTGTGTGTGTGTGTGTGTGTGTGTGTGTGTGTGTGTGTGTGTGTGTGTGTCATGTGATTAGGGCTGTGTTTTTGGCAATATCTTGATTGGATGGATCTCTATTGTCTGATGTTCACAAGTCAAGTGAGAAGTAGTAAATATAGATAAACATTAGCAAATAAGAATCACACAATGACATTATTAAAGTGAGTATAATATGTTTCCATTACAGCCCACATCTGTGATATCTGGTTCAGACAGACATGAAGCCAAAACATGTATATTCATGATTTAGGGGAGTTTAGTACTAGGAGCAGCGATTGTCCAGCGCCCGGGGAGCAATGGGAGTGGGGGGGGGGGTTGTCCGGTGCCTTGCTCAAGGGCACCACGGCAGGGCCCAGGAGGTGAACTGGGACCTTTCCAAGTAGCAGTCCACGCTCCATATTTAGGAGACTTGAACCGGCGACCCTACGGCTCACAGTCCAAGCCCCTACTGACTGAGCCACTGATTTATAATAATGATTACCAATATTTTGGATTGCAGTTGCTGATGGTAGTTGTTTTGGGATACAGACAGACAGACAGACAGACATCATTTGTGAAGCTTAAATACGCTTAAAATAAATCCTAGTCAAGGCAAAGGTCCGTCTTAACTGGTGTCCATTGAGCGTTTCAGCTACGTTGTATTTTAATGACCGGTACACATTTATCATTTTAGCTCACTTTCTGACAAAACCAGGATCTCCTGCACACCAGTTTCCTTCATAGATGATACACCGTAATAGTTTTGCAGTTGGTGAATAACGACTGTTCTACCGGTTATTCATAACTACATTTTCTGCAAATGTTGAAAGCCAAATATGTTCAGGTAGAAGGAGGACCTTACATTTCTCCGGCGGAGTGATGGTGATGGTCTGTGCTGTGAACTCCTCGTCGAAGTAGCGTGTGTCCGTCTCTGAGCTGACCTGCGGCTGGAAAGGAGGGACCAGCTGCAACCAGACAGGAAGTAGAAGGAGACGGGAAGTAGACGGAGACAGGAAGAAAGAGACAGTTATTAAAGCGGAGTTTGCTGTGTGAGGATACAAAAATACATGGAATTGTTAATCGATATATTTATTAAACTACATTCAATTCGAAAGGCTTTAATGGCATGTGTCGCCAAAGCAATGCTGACAGGAGTTGCAAAACAAAAACAAATAATCTATATTGTGGGGGAAACTTCTGAAGCAATGGAGAGTCAGGACTCAGAGAGACACGAGGAGAGCTGGAGAATTCACAAGACAGGTCATGGAGCCACGAGTTGACCACACGGATGAGTTGCCACAATCAATTCTGAAGAAACCTTCCTCTCACATAGGCGCGTTCACACCGCAGTACTTTCCCACTATAGTTCAGAAATGTTGCGTTCACACCAAAAAATATCCGGAACTACATTTAGTTAATGAGAACCTTTTCACCCCCTTTTCAGTCCCTGCTAGAGAGCAGGGACTTTCGTGGGAGAAAAAGGTTCCTATTTCTGATTGGCTGGGCGGATTGCAAACCACGCCCCTTAAAACTCAAAAAAAGTTTTGTGAAGCCGCCATTTTATTATCCTCGCATTAGCATTATTAGCATTAGCCCAGCGCACCAACGCAGAGACACTAACTTATGGCAACACAAAAGAAAACATCGGAGCGGTGGAGATGAGGAGGTGTCGGCGTTCTGGCGATTTACTCGGAAGGCTGGGGAAGCCAACTCCGGGGACTTCGGGTGGCAGTATACGCCGTGAAGTTGTTTGCGGCCTGCCAGTAAACCCGAAGAAGAAGAAGAGAAGAAGAAGAAGAAGAAGAACCATGGGCGGCGCCAGGATTTTTTTTGCTGCAGTAGCTTAGCAGTTGCTATATGACAGCACGGCGTTGCTAGTTAATTTTCAAAAATAAATAAACAAACAATACCAGTGGGCCAAGCACGAGCCTGTTCATATTGTAGCGTTCACCGCTATTCAAAATCACAGATCACTCGAGCCTTCAATGTCGAAAACGTTCTCTTTACTTTCTGGTAGTGACGGCCACAGCCACGCCTTACAGAACCAATCAACAGAGGTGGCACCAAGTCATTGTTTTGCAAGTCCGAGTCAAGTCTCAAGTCTTTGCGCTCAAGTCCGAGTCAGGATGGGCAAGTTCAAGTCAAGTCCTAAACTTTGACAAAACGAGTCTTAAACAAGTCATTATGTGCTTTTCATCAAATGTAATGACATCGATCAACAGAATAATACTTAATAATCAAACTGCTCTTTATTAGTCACATTAATAATTTAAGAATCCATTTTCTCTCTGCTGGTAAAGTAACGTGTGTTTTTCTATTTTAAGAGGGAATCAGTAAGGTAAGGCTAACGTGACGGTTTGATTCAGAAGGAGATTAATGTATAAGATCCCTGATTGAGTGACCAGAATGTGTATCACTGTGTACAACATGTTGTAAGGGACCCACAATCTATCTTTATGCAAGGGCTAATGTGCAGCCAGGCGGTCTCTATGGACACCTGAATCTAGGTCCCTCTGCAGGTGGTACTTTAACTATATTTTGATGCCTAATACTTTTCTACTTTTACTTGTAACATTTTGAATGCAGGACTTTTTATTGTAACCGAGTATTCCTACACTCTGGTACTTTTGTACTCAAGTACAAGATCTGAACTCCTCCTGCTCTGAGGTTATTTTCATTTTACAAATCCTGCACTCAGCTTTGCTTTCTCCAACACACACACACGTTGGTTCGTTGGAGATCGCGGTCGTTTACGCTGACTTGTGAGAAATCTTTCCATTTTCGATCTGTGTTCACATACTGAGAATTATAACAACATTAGCCAAGTAACAGTTCGCGCTTTAACTTACAACGACCCCTGATAGATCTCGCGAGAATGTGTATAAATATATATAAATACATTTTCATAACAAAAACAATGGGGTTGCTAAGCCGTTGCTAGGCCAATTGTTGGAGTTGCTATAGCAACCTTAGTTCTCATTAACTAAGTTCTGATGAACCTTTGTGGGAAAAGAACTGTGGTGTGAAAGCGCCTACGTGATGTTTTAACTAGTTTGGAGGAGGGCAATCCACATTCTTCACGAGATGGACTAAACAGCTGGGGACACGGAATTACTTGCAACCGACGCCTAATGGCCTCGAAGATTTCCAACCTTGGAGACATCAAACCCCGAGAAGGAAGCGTTCCATATGTCCCCATAACAATGAACTACGTGTGACCCAAAGATGCCCGGGCATAAACTGGCGACAACAACACATGGCTGATGCAGCCCCCCTCTTAAGGGAGATACCAGATGCCAAGGCTGGTCATAAACGTCAGAGGGCGAAAGGTAAACCTCTGTGGGAATTATTCATATATATAAATATATTTTACATTTTCCCAGCTTTATAGTTTGTGATTATTAATTATGAACTGTGCCGTCCTGCATAACGAGTAATTTTATATCTGGTACTTTAAGTAGACTTTGATTTAAGTACTTTTTTACTTATACAAAAGTAGGTTCTTTAGGTTTTTTTTCATTTCTAATGCAGGACTTCAACTAACCAGTTACTAATCGACTGAAAGCCAAACCAATCAATCAGGTGGCTTCTTTTAAAAATCAAGCTAAAAAAGTATACATTTAATTGATATTGTTCTATTATAATTTCAAAAAGAAACATAATATATTAAATACAAGTATGCATAAAACATACACAAATAAAAACATGATGCAATGAAAGGAAAAATAAGGTTTGTTTGATTTAATACCGGTAGACGCTGCATTCCTTGTTAAACGAAGACATTTTTAGAGGATTGTTTGGACTGCTTATTGTTCTTCTGCTCGCGTAAAGATGAGGTCATTGTTTTTCTATTCTGGACTTAATGCTTTTAACAGCCATTTTGCATAATGAGGTAACCCTGATCCCAGAATATCTCAGGTAGGCAGTTTTAGAATAACTCCCCGCTGTCTCCCGCTCTCACCTTCTTGTCGTAGACGTCCTGCCAGTCGACTGCATTGAAGTAGCTGTGTCTCATGATCTCCTTCGCGTCATCCGGCCCGCCGCCCAGCCTGTCAGAACACAGAGAGGAACACATCAAGACCTGCTCCAACAACGTCTCCATCAACGGACCCAGAATATCCACCTGCTACGCATCCCAAAATAACCGCCGGGTGAGCGAGTTCGCTGCGAAGCTGTGTCTTCATTAGAGGCAGAGACGCCTCCGGGACAATCAGAGGGAAATTAGCAGCAGCAGATCTGTGAAACGGCACTTTACTGAACACCAGTCATCACGAGGACGACTGCTCTCTGATCACGATGAGGTTTAAACGGGAATTAACTGCTGAACAAAATATATATTTTATTCTGTGGATAAGAAACTGGGGCGTGAGCGGTCAATATGTTTTTTGTGTGCTAAACCTTAAAGTGCTGCTTTTGTACTATTATCCCTCCCTGTGTGTGTGTGTGTGTGCGTGTGTGTGTGTGTGTGTGTGTGTGTTAAATATATCTTACTTATTTAAAACCAATGTGTAGACTGATGCTTTAGGACAATTTAAAGCCACTCATTTTTAAACATGTAGTTATTACTTCTTTTGTGTCTGTTTTATTCAGTTCAATGTTTAATTTATTGAGTGATATTTCTCTGCATAACGACATATGTTCTCCCTTTACTGTGAAAGCCAGAAGATGGTGTGTGTTTAACTCCACAATATGCATGTGTGTGTGTGTGTATGTGCACGTGTGCGTCTGTGTGTACGTGTGTGTACCGTTTGTTAGGGTCCTTGATGAGCAGCCCTGACAGCAGCAGCGGGGTGTGTGTGTGTGTGTGTGTGTGTGTGTGTGTGTGTGTGTGTGTGTGTGTGTGTACCGTTTGTTGGGGTCCTTGATGAGCAGCCCTGACAGCAGCGACTTGGCGTCTGCAGACAGAGTTCTGGGGAACTTGATCTCCTCCATGAGGATGAGCTCGAACAGCTTCTCGTGGTCCTGGTTGTAGAACGGCAGGCGGCCGCACATCATCTCGTACGTCACCACGCCCAGACCCCACCAGTCCACCGCCCGGCCGTAGTCGTTGTCCTCCAGCACCTGAACACACCACATGGGACGCATTGAACCACAATGTTTTCTATTGAAAGCAAAATGGAAGCAACAAAAAACACTTTCATCGACTGTGTTCAGAAGTTTGTAATCAGCGGTTATATTGATGTTTTTCTTCTGTCCTTCAACAACGACATTTTTAATAGTGGTAAAAAATCATTTGACACTAATTTATCAAAATCTTTCTAAGACGTGACGTTTCACACGGAGGTCAAGGAGGAGCTGATTTTGGACTATTCGACCCTGGACTAACCTTTTGTTTATATTGTTCATTCCAGCTTGTTGGATGCATTACTGTTGTGCACACGACACTGAAACAAGAACCTGTTCTATTTAAATGCGTACACATTTTGATACTGAACTTACATTGTCTTTAAACCAAAATCTGCAGATTCGTTTGTATTATTATAGAATATATATTTGTCTTTCTGTCCTTTCAAATTACAGTCTGTTTGAAGCATTGCAATTCCTTGATACAAAATAACATGTATTGGACAAGAGGACCTTCTCCAACCAAAAGAATGAAGCCATTTAGAAATATAGAGAAGTCCTGTTCGACATCTCACTGGACCGAATTAAGATTTTGCGGCAGGAGATCTCAGACTTTTGAACAGAATCGAATATATTAATAACGGAAGAGGCCATGTAGTTATTTGGTGACCTTAACTGATCTGACATCTGCTCTCCAATTCTCAGAATGTGAAAATCGCTTTCAAGATCTCCACGAGGACCACATTAGAAGAAGTGAAATAAGGCCCTGACATCCTGCTCCGCGGTAAGTAAACATTAAGCTGCCGTTAGAGGAACTACACGTGACGGTACTTCCACAAATGAGACTCCCGGTGGTTGTGGCCGAATGAAAAACAACACGCGACCAAAACACACGACAGCGAGACTCAGTTTGGGATTTTATATAAAGTTGTGGGATAGTTTCAAATTCCATTTTTCACTACACTGTTATCCACACCAACATAACTCACAATAGTTTGGGATATCTGTAAAGAAATATCTAAAACAAATAATATAAAACAAACAAGGAATGCTATTAGGATAAAATATCTTCAACTCCATTTATTGAATGTTTTCTCAATTCCTTCAGCTAATTAAATAAACCTATGTGAATCAGATTGCGTGTACTATTATCCCTCGCTGTGTGTGTGTGTGTGTGTGTGTGTGTGTGTGTGTGTGTGTGTGTGTGTGTGTGTGTGTGAGCGAAGACTTGGTTAGGTTAAGGGTTGGGCATGTGTTGGTTATGGTTAAGGTTAGGATAAGTCTCCAAGAAATGCATGTCAGTCAATGTAATGTCCCCTGAAGTGATGCATACATGGTGTGTGTGTGTGTGTGGTGTGTGTGTGTGTGTGTGTGTGTGTGTGTGTGTGTGTGTGTGTGTGTGTGTGTGTTGTGTGTGTGTGGTGTGTGTGTGTGTGTGTGTGTGTGTGTGTGTGTGTGTGTGTGTGTGTGTGTGTGTGTGTGTGTGTGTGGTGTGTGTGTGTGTGTGTGTGTGTGTGTGTGTGTGATATATATCTTATTTAAAACCAATGTGTAGACTGATGCTTTCCGACCATTATTAAAGCCACTAGTTTTTAAACATCTATTAGGGGAGGGAGACAAGAGAACGTATCTAGTTCTGTGTGAGTTTGAATGTATGTAGTTCTGTGTGACCTCTGACCTCAGGGGCCAGGTACTCTGGGGTCCCACAGAAGGTCTTCATGGTGGCAGTGTCGGTGATGCCTTCTTTGCACAGGCCGAAGTCTGTGATCTTGATGTGGCCGTCTTTGTCCAACATGAGGTTCTCCAGCTGGCGAGGAGGACACAGACATTAAAAACATGACCCTCGATGTTATCGACCAATCTGGACTTGTTTCTCAATGAATGTTAAACTCAGAGCCGTAAACCCAAGTGTTGATTATGATTCATTTCAAATTGTAATAGTGAAGCAGAAACCAAAACAGAACGAAACCTAAATCACATAGAAAAGGTAAAAGCTACTAATGGTATAAATGCGGTCCATCGAGCGGCCTACAACCCCAGAACATCAACTTCTTGTATTTGTAGAACCCGGTGATAAACGTTAGATTCCTCTCAGGTGGCGTCTACCTTCAGATCCCGATAGACGATCTTTGCAGAATGAAGGTAATCGAGAGCAGAGACGATCTCAGCGCCGTAGAAACGGGTGCGGTCCTCCGAGAAAACTCTTTCTCTTGACAAATGGAAGAACAGCTGCAAACAAACACAAGAAATGTTGTTTTTAAATATATTCATTAGGTAGAAGACGAGTTATTAACATGCAGTGAAGCTCAGAATGGGGTCGTGACAGAACGTAGCTACTATTTTAATAATTAATTAATTATTAAGGCAATCGAGCAAAACTGTAAGATATGTAACTATTTATTCCTGTAACTTTTCTTACTGAAGTGCAACTGTCTAACCAACGCAGCTACAGCTCCCTCCATGCTTTCTGATGTTCCAGATTATTCTTTCTATGCATGGGTTTGCTTCATTCGCCCCACGACCATCCAGGTTGCAACAAATATTTTCAGCGAAACCATTTCTAATAAATGAAACAATCATTTGACCAAACGAGACGAATACATAAGAAGTGAATAATCTCTCTGTGTTAAAGTGATTTCCTTAAAGGTGGGGTCGGGTAAGAACGGAGAAACCGGCTCGAGTGCGCTAGAATTAGAAAATACACAACCGGACAATATCTGCCCCTTCCTTCAGAGCCCCTCCTCCAACACACACGAACGCGCACATGACCAATGAGGGCACGAGATAAGTCTGTGCCCCGATGGAAGGCTGACAGGCAGGTAGGCCGTCCAGTTACTTTAGCCGGGCCGGCTCAGATGATTGGTCGAGCTTTCTACAGCACCACGGCTTCCACAGATGACATTTTTGTATGTATTTATTGTCAAAGCACTTAATATATTCATTGCTATCGGACGTTAAGAGCATTCCATGGAATATAACACACGTGTTTCTGAAGTGAATTACCTACCCCCCCCCCCCCCCCTACCTTTAAGCACCATCATTAAAAACCCAGGACAGTGCAGCCACGCCCCCACAGCGAGAGGAGCGAGAGCTTTCTGTTGAAGCTCTCCTCACCGTTCTTCAATAAATCTTGAAATAACTTCCATGTGAAAATAAGACGGAACATCAGCCGGCATCAAACATTTATTTTTTTAAAGCGACTCTTTGAAGTCTCACCTCTCCTCCGTTGACGTACTCCATTACAAAGCACAGCCGATCCTTCGTCTGGAACGAGTACTTCAGAGACTGCAAACACACACACAGGCACGCACACACACACACAACACACACACACACACACACGCACGCACACGCACACACACACACTTAAAACTCTGCTCAGCCATTTGTTTCAAACACATTTCTATTTTTAAAGACGCTTCGTGGTCTGCGCCTCCTCCTTTCTGTGCACGACATCTATCGAGAGCTCTTTGATGTGTCCCTGCTTCTCTCTATTTATATCTATTCACATGTGTTACAGCAGCACAGGTGTGTCTTCGTGTAATGTGCTCATCGACATGCTGATACTCACAGTTAGGAATGGATGCCGAGTGTTTTTTAATACCCTACTTTCCGTGAGTGTGTGAGCAACTTCGTCCTGCGATGGGAGACAAGACGGGAGATTAGTCAGGAGACACTTTCTCGTTGTAGTCACAAGGAGGACGATGTAATTGTTAGGGAGGTGTGTGAACATCGGGACCCTGCCATTTCAAACCAATCTGTTACTGAGATCTCTAAATATACATCTCTCGACTAACACGGAAGGTGATGCATTTTCACTTTTGCTGTTTTCACACTTTAATTCATTTGCTTTCAAATCTGAAATTTCTACCCGGTGACCATTCACATGCTTTCCAGGGAAGGACCGTATGTTAATCATCTTATTTTCATATATCGATTTCTCTCAATTTATTTTATTATTTATTTCCAATTGTTTGCATTTCTACCGTGTTCCCTCTCTTTGTATTGAGACACAGCAAAATGAAAAAAACAGTTGAAAGTCTGAAAGTGAAATAAGGTAAATACTAAAAGGACCTTTGCTATGATGGACTTCCTTCTTGAGGATCTCATGGCGTAGTAGATGCCGCTCGCCTTCTCCCTCACCAGAATGACTTTCCCAAAAGTGCCTTTGCCCAGAAGCTTCAGATAGTCAAAGTCATTCATCGTCTGCGAACAAACAAGAGAGGAGCACGTGAGGAAAGGGCTTGCTTTTCAAAGAAGGGACACTGGATGTGAGACGGGGTGAACGTGTTGGCATCTCCTCTTGATTAAAGAAAGTCTTTGTCTGGAGCGACATCTTGTTTGAGACGATGGTCACCTTCCGCTTGTAGTGTCCGATGGAGGTGTCCATCTCCTCCTCGTTGACGTTCTCGATGGCGGAGGAGGGGCCTGCAGAGGATGCCCTCCTCCTCCTGCTTGGCCAGAGACTCTGCGACCGTCTGGATGGGCCTCGGCCCACTCGTCCCTGCAGCACACAGCAAGCGTTAGACTCACCCTCTGACTCACCCTCTGACTCACCCTCTGAGCTTCTGACTCACCCTCTGACTCACCCTCTGACTCACCCTCTGAGCTTTAGACTCACCCCTGCTGAGCTCTAGACCCTACTCTGAGCTCTAGACTCACCCTCTGACTCACCCTCTGAGCTCTAGACTCACCCTCTGACTCACCCTCTGAGCTCTAGACTCACCTCTGACTCACCCTCTGAGCTCTAGACTCACCCTCTGACTCACCCTCTGAGCTCTAGACTCACCCTCTGACTCACCCTCTGAGCTTTAGACTCACCCTCTGACTCACCCTCTGAGCTTTAGACTCACCCTTGACTCCACCTCTGGGCTCTAGACTCACCCTCTGACTCACCCTCTGGGCTCTAGACTCACCCTCTGAGCTCTAGACTCACCCTCTGACTCACCCTCTGACTCACCCTCTGACTCACCCTCTGACTCACCCTCTGACTCACCTCTGAGCTCTAGGACTCACCCTCTGACTCAACCTCTGACTTACCCTCTGAGCTTTAGACTCACCCTCTGACTCACCCTCTGAGCTCTAGACCTCACCCTCGGACTCACCCTCTGAGCTTAGACTCACCCTCTACTCACCCTCTGACTCACCCTCTGAGCTCTAGGACTCACCCTCTGACTCACCCTCTGAGCTTTAGGACTCACCCTCTGACTCACCCTCTGACTCACCCTCTGACTCCCCTTCTGAGCTCTAGACTCACCCTCTGACTCACATTCTGAGCTCTAGACTCACCCTCTGACTCCACCCTCTGAGCTTTAGACTCACCCTCTGACTCACCCTCTGAGCTCTAGACTCACCCTCTGACTCACCCTCTGGGCTCTAGACTCAACCCTCTGAGCTCTAGACTCACCCTCTGACTCACCCTCTGGGCTCTAGACTCACCTCTGACTCACCCTCTGAGCTCTAGACTCACCCTCTGACTCACCCCTCTGGGGCTTTAGACTCACCCTCTGAGCTCTAGACTCACCCTCTGAGCTCTAGACTCACCCCTCTGAGCTCTAGACTCACCCTCTGACTCACCCTCTGGGCTTTAGACTCAACCCTCTGAGCTCTAGACTCACCCTCTGAGCTCTAGACTCCCCCTCTGGGCTTTAGACTCCCCCTCTGAGCTCTAGACTCACCCTCTGACTCACCCTCTGAGCTCTAGACTCCCCCTCTGAGCTCTAGACTCACCCTCTGACTCACCCTCTGAGCTCTAGACTCACCCTCTGACTCCCCTCTGAGCTCTAGACTCACCCTCTGACTCAACCTCTGACTCACCCTCTGACTCACCCTCTGAGCTTTAGACTCACCCTCTGACTCACCCTCTGAGCTCTAGACTCACCCTCTGACTCCCTCTCTGAGCTCTAGACTCACCCTCTGAGCTCTAGACTACCCTCTGACTCCCTCTCTGAGCTCTAGACTCACCCTCTGACTCACCCTCTGAGCTCTAGACTCACCCTCTGAGCTCTACACTCACCCTCTGAGCTCTAGACTCACCCTCTGAGCTCTAGACTCACCCTCTGAGCTCTAGACTCACCCTCTGAGCTCTACACTCACCCTCTGAGCTCTAGACTCACCCTCTGAGCTCTAGACTCACCCTCTGAGCTCTAGACTCACCCTCTGACTCACCCTCTGAGCTCTAGACTCACCCTCTGAGCTCTAGACTCACCCTGTTGCACAGAACGCTACGCTTATAACACCAATGACTATGTATTATATTATATATGTGCGCACCTCTTGGCAGACCATTTTATTTCATGAATTATTTTTCTTTAATAATAAACACATGTATAGATATTAAGAGATAAACATTTATTTATCTATTCCACATATGGCAGTTATTTTAAAGCATAACATGTAGGCCTACACTGATACCGCTTTTATTTATCTTTTATTATAGCGCCCGTTGGAAAGGAGCAGGGGCTCATTCATACTCATGGTTGTTCTTAGTTATTGCGTTTCTGAAGGTTTTGTGTTCAGTTTGAGATTTATTTACTCGGAGTAACTTTTTCTTTGTATCTTTAAAAACCACTGGCATTACTTTTTATTTGTTGCAAGACTCTCGCCTCACCCGGCCGGCCGAGGGGAGACGGAAACGTCATCGGACCCCCAGAGGAACACAGTAAAGACTTGTCTTGATGTTTCTCTGACTCACTAGCTTCTATTTAATAGAAACGTGAACCAGTTACTTCCAGTGCTTCTATAACACTTAGGAAAAGGTTCAGAACGACATTGAACTTGTTGGTTTCCTTTCACATGTTGTGCCATGTGAGGCAATGAAGGTCCAACGAACACAATCACATATTCACTGCTTTAAAAACCTACACGGTGCCTCATGTGAGCGGCTAGAGGATGTTGTGAGCAGAGTCCAGTGACAGGTCATCAGTCATGATATGTACATTATATCGGGTTTCTGAACGAGAACCGTGTAAAACTTGGAGTGGAAGCCGCGGCCCCCCCCCCCCCCCCCTGTTTCCTGTCTTTCTTCTCACTGCTGAGACAAACACTCGTTCAGGACTGAGAACCACACATTTGATTGTCCCTAAAGCCACGCCTTTTAAAATGTGTAACATGCGAGGCAGGTTTCCTTTCCAAAGCGGAAAGGGTTCAGGTCGCAGCTCCTCCACACAATCAGTGTTTCTGGTCGATGTCAACTCTGTGCAAATATTCAATATTCCAATCCACTTTATTTCTATAGCACATTTAAAAACAACAGGGTTGAACAAAGTGCCGTGCATCAACAACTGTATAAAACATAGCATAAATACATAAAAACAGACGGGACATGAAACACATGTAGAGGCAATGAAACCAGATCAGAAGCCACAGACTGAGAAACTCCTACATGACCGTAAAAACACTAGTAAGGTAAAAACCCAAATGTAAAAGCAAGTGTCACCTGCTCTGTAAATGCAGGGAGAAGAGTGGGTTTTTAAAGGAGATTTTAAAAACAGGCAAGAGTTGGGGCAAGTCTAACCTGGAGGGGCAAAGTCTAACCTGGAGGGGCAAGTCGTTCCATACCTTTGGAGCTGCAGCAGCAAAGGCCTGGCCGTTTCTCAATGTGGAGTAGAGCTGCTGCAGAGCCACTATTTCAAGTATACTACGCCATCGAGTGGCGCCGAAGGACTGTTTAAATGCCCAGCATTCGGCACCACTCGATGACGTATTATACTTGAAATAGTGGCTTTGCAGCAGGTATACTCGAATTGAGAAACGGCCTCTGTCTCCTCGCTGCTTCAACCTTTAGGGACTACCAGAAGTAATCCGTCAGCCGACCTAAAAGATCTGCCAGGTAGGGGGGGCCAAACAGTAACTGTTCAACTGTATTCTAAACTGACTGTAGCCAGTGTAAAGAGGCGAGCAAGATGTTCACGCCTGCCTGTCCTTGTAAGGAGGCGTGCAGTGTTCTCCATACTGGGAACACTGGTCAATATATCGCACATTCCTGCACAAACCTTTCAACCATTATGGAAACGGCTTTTCTACCATTTTGATTTTAGGATTCTTACTTGCTTTTATCTTCCTCTAATTACTGTCCAAAAAACGAGACGTATTTCCTGTTGTGTGTAAATGTTTATGGCAATAAACCTATTTCTTATTGTAATTGGTTTTAATTGTGAAACTTTAATATAATTTTGGCTGAGAATTGACCTCATGATCCCAATATAACAAATGCAACTTTATATATATTAATTATTATTATATTGGCAATCCTTCACATTCAGTGGTCTCCATGTATGTTCAGTGCTAGGTATTTACTGTTGATAGTTTACCCTTTTTCTCCCTGGGTACAATTAGGCCAGATAGATATAAGAAGGAGGAGGAGGAGAGGCGGAGGAGGAGAGGAGGAGGAGGAGAGAGGAGGAGGAGGAGGAGGAGGATGAGGATCAGGATGAGGATGAAGAGGAGGACGCTCACCTCTCATCAGGAGTGTCCACGTGGAAGGTCCTCTCGATGACGGTGGTCCACTGCAGGCAGCGGATGATGAAGGTGTTCGGCTTGGGCCGCTCCGTCTTCATCAGCTGACATTCTGCAAGAACCACAGAGAGAGGGGATGAGGGCACTTAGAGACGTGGGGTCCTTTCTCCAGGGCGGGAAACATGTTGCCTGTTGAGTCGGACTGTCTTACTTGCTACAGAGAAGTTGTTGAGGGGTACGCCAGGTCCGAGTCCTGCGGTTTGTCCTTGTAGCCGATGAAGGATCCGTCTGACTTCAGCAGGAAGAGTAACCCGCTGGTCGCCAGTTCTTTATGTACTCACCTGAAGGAGGAGAATAAAAAAGGGACACCAACCGGTTACATATGCACTTCTATTGTATTCGGGATTGTGGGAAACGGTATTTCCATCGCTCCGTCTGTAAACACAAACGGAAAGATGGACAATAAAGTTGACTTTGACTAATATGAGTGTGGATTGTATGGCAAGTATCTTCTTCTTTCACCCTCTGTCTAAAACCAGATGCTCTGATTGGTTAGCTGGCCGGCTCTGCTGTGATTGGTCAAAGCCTCTTAGGATGTCCCGCCCCTTAGCCTATCACGTACAATGTGTTGGAGCGCGAAGCCAATCTCTTTTTTATTGATGTGGAGAAGCCCGTCTCTCTAATGTCGGCATTAGCCTGATAATGAAGCTGAGCCGTCACCTCACTGCATATTCAGTCCGACTTCATTCACCTCTTTTCTGTGTTCTGGGGAGGGGTGTTATAACTAACTAACTAAATTGCAGTTTGACAAACAGTCCAATAATTAATTGTTTGATTAACAAGAACAATATTAGTATTGATTCATCATTTTAGTATTTATTTGACCAAACAGTTAAAAAAAAAAAAAGGTTTGCTTTCAGACAATTAAATACGAGAATACCTGACCTCCTTTTTATTATATCATATCAATGTGAATTCATTCAGTCAGCAGGCGGTAGGAAGGTGCAACTTTCCCCCCAAATGTAAGGCCCTATTTGACCAGTTTTTATTATCTTGCTTTGGTTCTATTCTCATCATGATGCTGCGATGAGACCTGGATTTCCCACTGGGGATTACCTTACCTTAAAATGTACCTTATCTTATTTCGATTAAAAAAAGAGTACAAATAATATGCTGCCCCTCTTGATGTCCTCTCTGAAACGTGGCCTTTCCCTTTGACTGAATTCCCTTTGTATACAGATTGAATTGGTTCCTCCATATGTGACGTCCTGTCCGATATCCTGCCGAGCAAGAAGCACGTAGCAGTGAAGAAGATCCATTTCAAGTCTCCAAACAACCTTGATTGTTTACAGGTGTGTTCATCAACTCATGACTAACACTGAATACTGTACATACTGTACGACTGAGGCTCCAAATATATCAATAACGTATTTTCTGTGTTTCTCGAAAAGTCAGTTTCTTTCTACACACCACTTTTCCGCAGCGTCCTGAACTGCGTGTGAACTCTTGAGTTCTGCTCTCAAACAGCCCGGCGAGGCAGCTTTTCTCTGAGAGGGCCGTTTGGCCTGAAGTATAAGAGCACACAGAGGTGCAAGAAACAATTGGGGGACTTGTGTGGGACGGAGAGGAAGGAACCGGAGTGTTAGGTCATCCTCTGAAAGCTCATAGTGACACACACACCACACACCACAACACACACACCACACACACACACACACACACACACACACACACACACACACACACACACACACACACACACACACACACACACACACCACACACACACACACACACACACACACACACACACACCACACACACACACACACACACACACACACACACCACACACACACACACACACACACACACACACACACACACACACACACACACACACACACACACACACACACACAACACACACACACACACACACACAACACAACCACAACACACACAGCTCTGCTAAGCCCTGCTCTCCGTCTGGCAGGTAAACAGCCATTGTTTGGAGTGCCGTTCTTCACGCTGGCCACACTGAGCTGACTGTGTGTTTCGCTCCGGGCCCATTGCCGTGAGTTCACCTGAAAACACGGGGCTCATGTCGTAGCATGGACCAGTAAAGCACAGCTTTTCAAAGAAAACAACAGTCACACACTACTTTCTGTCAGCTCTTTGGGATTGCTTACTAAACTTGTTGTTGTTGTTGTTGTTGTCGGCCAAAGCTTATGTCACAACTTCTGGATGAATAACTAAATTGTGTGTTTCCGGAATTACATTGTGCCAATTAAAGTGTCAATAGAACGAGTCGGGAGAGTTACCAAGCTGTTTCTTTCCGTCCCACTTCGAACAAGATAAGAGCAAGAACAGTTTGGTTGTTTATTGACTGAAAGTTGCAGAAGAAGAGATTCAGCCAGTTCTCTGTTGCTTTCATTCCTGTGTAAACAAACGACTCAACAACAGCTACATGTGTGCTCCAATTGCACACCACATAATAATTACATCTTGGTTTTAAAGAAGGTGTTTTGTTTCCCTGTAGCCGTGTGTTCTATCGGTCTGCAAAGCTTAAAATCCCTGTTTCTATTGGCTAGCGCTCCAGCACATTGTACTGATAGGCTAAGGGGCGGGACATCTCTAAGCGGTTGACCAATCACAACAGAGCCGACCAGCTAACCAATCAGAGTAGACTGAGCTCTGGTTTCAGACAGAGGGTGAAAAGAGGTGCTGCAGCACAGGCAGGATGAGAGGAATAAAGTGCTTTTTGAACATTAGAGCATGGAGACATGTAGAGACACTACATACTGATATACACCTGAACATCAGCAGGAGAGGACTCTTTAAAGTAGAGACACTACATACTGATATACACCTGAACATCAGCAGGAGAGGACTCTTTAAAGTAGAGACACTACATACTGATATACACCTGAACATCAGCAGGAGAGGACTCTTTAAAGTAGAGACACTACATACTGATATACACCTGAACATCAGCAGGAGAGAACTCTTTAAAGTAGAGACACTACATACTGATATACACCTGAACATCAGCAGGAGAGGACTCTTTAAAGTAGAGACACTACATACTGATATACACCTGAACATCAGCAGGAGAGAACTCTTTAAAGTAGAGACACTACATACTGATATACACCTGAACATCAGCAGGAGAGGACTCTTTAAAGTAGAGACACTACATACTGATATACACCTGAACATCAGCAGGAGAGGACTCTTTAAAGTAGAGACACTGCATACTGATATACACCTGACATGAGTATAATAGAGCCCTGTTAAGTATGAGTATGTTTATAATGATGAATTTGGAAATTAAGTATTTAAAAAAAATACTATTATAATTATATTTGAATGGTAACGTATGTTTCTGTAGAATCAGCCGTACAAATCATCTGAACACATCCCCTGTAGAGAGAATTAGAAAGTTTCCTGTGTGAAAACTATGTGTTACAACTTGAAAGCGTGTAAATGCAACACTCTGGCTCTTTGGTGTGAGAAGTCAGGTAACATTATAAAAGGGCACAAGAACAGGAAGTCTGTTGAAGAATACCAGAGAGCAGCAGCCTTCTGAGGCAGAACATGTTTAAATTTCCCTACACGACAACAACCCATTAACCACCGCAGACCCACAGATACATACATCCATTCAGACCAACAAGACACACAGACACCCACAAGGAGTCAAGCACATCCGCCATGTTTGCAATAACTCAGCTTCCTCTGTGTGAAAAACTACAGAAAGGAGAAGCGACATCTTAGTGTTGTTGTTCCCGTTCTGTCAGATAATGTCAGCTGTGGCAACACCTTATCTGAGGGGGACGTAAAGAAAACATTTTGGAGCCAGACCGTCAAATCCTGCTCAAAATGACTAAACAATGGCTGCTGGGTGACGGTTTGTGCTTACAGCAAAACCTACTCTGTAAAACATCCTGTAATAGCCTGACTCAATATAAAATACATTTATCTTACAATGGACTATGATGATTTAATAAGATAATGTATAGGCGTAGGGGAGCCTCATCAGATGGGGGGGTGCTGCCTTCCCCTCACATCCCCCATTCCGCGCGTCCATTCGCAGATGTTCTCCTGTCTCGCATACACCACGCAAGCAAGCAGGAATGAACCCCAGCTCACACTGTCCGCTTCCTCGTACAGCGAGCCGAGCCGCGCAACGTCCCCCGCCAACAGGCAACCCAGACCCCACGCAGCATCTCATCCGTTTGTCATTACTGGTGTCATTTTCTGGTTGCTATCAAATGCCATTTGTAAACATATCACTGATGTTCCCGATGTAACGGTGGTGGACTCATCAGAATCGGTTCATCAGTTCCCCCACACTGCTCCCTGGGCGCCGTTCAAATGGCAGCACCCTGCTCCCACACTAGGATGGGTCAAATGCAGAGAAACAATTTCCCCACGGGGATTAATAAAGTATATCAAAATCAAAAAAATCAAAATCAAACGGAGTGGGCGAGCTGACCAATCAGAGCACAGTGGCTCACAGGGAGGGGGGGGGGAGGAGCTCCAACAAGCCGTGTAGGACAGAGAGTGAATACACAGACTATACAGAGATGCTGGATGAGAAACCAATGTGAGTTTGGAACATTGAACAATGTAATGTATTTTAGTAGACCTCAACAATGGAATTATGATCAGTAGAAATGGCCGTGCCACGGGACCTTTAAGTTAAATGAAACCAAAAGCAACAGAGTAATTTATATTACATCCTTAACCGGGGACACTCAACTGGTTTAGCCTTTATAGTGCTGATTATTTGAAGTATTTCAGCTTCTCAAATGTGCTGCTTCATCAGTTTTAATTGTCTGGGCTTTGGTCTGTGTAACTCTGGGAATAAGTGATTGGCATGTATCAACATTTCCTGTAATACAACTAGTGTTGGCTGCAACACTAGTTGTATCAGTCCTGACCAGCACACTTACTAGTCTATGTTTTCCCTGCCTAGTGGACTCTGGGGTGCTCCCATCAGGACAACGTGTTCCTTCAAATCATATTGTAACAAACCAAGCGTCCTAATTTATAATTCATTTTCATGCACAGATGTATGGACAGATATCAGACTTTCACGGGTAGCTTAAAACACTTTACGGGCAAAAGAACTATTTTGTTTCCAATATAATTATTTTAGCTTTTTGCAAAGTTGTAATCAAGACTATCGCAAATTGCATAAATGAAGATGTCGTATTTTTCAGATCCAAGATCGGTGATGTTATCTTTACAGCTCACTCTATTATTATATATTATTTGAACTTGTATTCAAACCCCTTCTGGACTCTCAAAAACTGCTTTGGATATATATCTAAATGTTAGCTTTGTCTTACTGAAACTAATTCAGGAAAGCAAATGAAAGCTGGGATCTTTGACAGGAAACACGAGAGAAACTCTGAAGGCACTTTTTAACCGTGCGTGAATACGACAATGTGCTGTGCCAGGCAGTTCACCCACCACTCCTACGGCATCACTTATTCAATGATTATGGTATGTTTACATCAATATTTAATAAACGAATTCAGAAGAAGCCAAAGGGAAGGAGCCACTTTAGGGAGAAGGGCTATTCTATTTTTTCTGACTGTCAACCAAAAAAATATAACGCCCAAACCACACGATGTGTCGCTCTTATTATTTAAAAAGACTGCCATAGATTAAGATTAAAATATATGTAGTTTATATTTCAAAAAGTCAAATTAATTCCCCTTTAAAAAACTGGCCATTTAGTGTTTGATCCAGCATAACAAAGAGGAAGTGATACATTTGTTTTGGGACTATTTTCAGCATTGGAATAATTCACATGTTGTGATCTAGTGAGAATGTGGTCAATCAGAGTATATTTTAAATTGTGTACTTGTATATATACTCTATTATATACATGTCTTTTTACTGTTGGTATTTATATGTTACATTTTTCCTATTTCCTACTTTCATACTATTTATACCTACTGTAACTAGGGATGCTCCGATCGATCGGCCGCCCATCGATATCGGCCGATACTCACTCTCTGCCGATCGATCGGTGCTCTCTAAACATGCCGATCGCGAGAGCCGATCGCATGACGTAAAATACATGACACTTTTCTCTGTGTGCGGCAAAAAGCTCGCCCTAATGGCTTCACCGGTCTGGCAGATTTTTAAGGTGTCCGAAAAAGACAGTAAAATAGCGGAATGCAACGTGAAGCAGAAATCCTGCAGCTCCGCCCGCTGAGACGGACCGGTGAGCGGAGCCACACACTAAGAGTTAGACCTAACACACTTAGCTATTTGATCTACCTCTGGAACTAAACTAGTTATACATATGTTTATTCTTCACTGTCGGGTCACTCATTACTGGATCAGTGAGCTGCATGAGATACTGACAGGCTGTCGAGAGAGAGAGAGAGAGAGAGAGGAGAGAGGAAAAGAGAGCACTTCCGCGTTATTCCTCCAAGGTTAATGTAAACTTGAATAATGAACTTCATTTGAATGTAATAATTATGTGGTTGTTTGTTTGTGGAAGCTCCAGTGATGAGCATTAACTGAGTTTTCTTTAAATGGAAGATCCCATAGGCCCCGCCCACTCGATCGGATCGGCGATCGGCCCCAAAACTGGCGATCGGAGCATCCTAACTGTAACACAAGCAATTTCCCGATTTTGTATCAATAAAGTAAATCTAATCTAATCAAAAATAAAATGTTAATTATTTGCATTTTCCTATCATTAACTCATATAGAATCAATATCTTTGTATTCGGGATTGTGGAAACGGTATTTCGATCTGTCTGTACTAGGGATGCCAGCGATTATATTCGATTATTCGAATATTCGTTACAGTCTCCATCATCGAAATATTATTTTTATAAAATCGATTTTTTTTTTTTTTTTAAATATTTATGTATTTTTTTTTTTTTTAAAAACCAAAATATATATAAATATATATATGCTAATAATAGTAATAGTATTAATAATAAATGGCCATTGGTCACACCACCAGTTTGTTTTACTGTAAACTTGGAGGAAGCCTGCGTGCAGAGCAGACTGCCTGCTGCAGGCCGCGACGCACGCGACACACCGACCCCCCCCCCCCCCCCCCCTCTCCCTCACACGTGCGAACTAAAGATGAACAAAGCGGCAGGTAAAAAGAATTCCTCCTCGTGGAACTACTTCGAACTTACAAGTCCAAAGGAAGTTAATAATCGAATAATCGATTATTATTCAGTCAGTTAGTTATTCAGTCAGTCAGTTTCTGGCAACCCTAGTCTGTACACACAACGGAAAGATTGACAATAAAGTTGACTTGACTTTTAATATCTGAGGAAACGTTGAATCAGTAAAAACCTAAAAGTCGCCTCTGGATGACAACAGGACTCACCTCTTTCTGGACCCAGCCTTCCTTGATGACGTTCAGGTCGCTCATGGTGGCTTCTCCTCGTCTCCAGTCCTCCCACTTCTCCCAGTGTGCTGACGCTGAAGGGAGGGTTGTGGGGGTGGGGTGGGGGGGGGGGGACAGCTGAAGCTCAGCATTCAGTCTGACCGCCGCTTGTCCGACTCCAATCTACCTGCGTTCACGACCGCGATCTGTTGACTCGTACAATGTCCTTTATTTCCCAAAATCTTCTTTCCAATCTCCGCCGCCAACCCAACTTCCTCTGTTTCTTCTTCTGCTGTTTCTCCCTCCCTCGTAGTATCCCTCAGCTCTCCTTAATAGCTTTTTTTTTCTCCCCTATTTCTCTCCCTCCCTTTTGCTTCTCTTCCTCTGTTTCTCCCTTAAACTTTGTATTTGTCTTCTTCTCCTGTGTTCAGGCGCTCCCGCGGTGAGTCAGCCTGGAAGGAAACGGAGGCAGAGAAAGGAGAGAGGGAAGGAAACAAAACAAACACAGCAGGTTAGTGGATGGTTTCCTTCGCACAGCAGGACGCCACTTATTGTTCCGAGTCTTAAATCACACTTCCTGTCTCCTCACATCCTCGTGTCCCCTTCTTTGCCTCCTCACACTTTCTACCTTAACCAACTTATTTCGGTCCCCTTAATAATTCCTTCTTTCCATCAGTCGTTACTTAACATTTAACCTCCTCTTATCCCTCCTTCTTTCTTAACTCCCGCCCTTCTTCCCTTCCTCTTCATCA
Organism: Chaenocephalus aceratus; assembly: GCA_023974075.1. Lineage (NCBI taxonomy): Eukaryota > Metazoa > Chordata > Actinopteri > Perciformes > Channichthyidae > Chaenocephalus > Chaenocephalus aceratus. Next base: position 149,845 of record JAMFTG010000290.1, read on the forward strand.
TTTCCTTGTCTCCTCCTACCCCCATTACTTTCTTCCCCTTCTCTCCATCAGTCCTTTCTTAACCACTTCTCCCCAACTTTCTATTCTCAGTCCTTCCTGAGATTTTGGAAACCTCCCTTTTACTTGTATTCTCCAACTGCTTCCTTCCCATGCCCCTACTTTCCTTCCCATCATCTTCTCTCCTTTCCCATTTCCTTGCCTCCTTACATCACTCCCCACCTCAAATATCGTCCTGCACTTTTTTGTTTCTCCCTTTCTCCCTTAAACCTTCCAAGGGACCCATTTTCCTTTACTTAGCTCTGTCGTTACTTCCCTTTATGACTATCTACTTTCTCCCCCTCGCCTCCTCTTTCCTCCCTTCCCTCGTCAATCCTTCAATATACACTTGTACCTCAGTCATTGATCAATCTTTCTCCTGCTCTTGTTTCCTCCTCTCTCAAACACTTCTCCCTGACTTTTATACCATCTCCTTCCCTCCCTTCCTTATTTCGACCCTCCTTTACTAGATCCTTCTGTTCTTCCAAATCATCCATCCATCTTTTCCTTGGCTGCCTCTCTCCTTCCTCACACTCTCCTCTTCCCCTCCATTCCTCACTGACTCCTTCCCTCCTAATCCAACTTCTTCTACAAATATATATTACTGTCAATATTTTCTGATCAAGCAAGTATTCAAAATGTAAGTAAAATTAATTACGCAATTTGAAAATTCCCTTAGTCTCTGGGCAGATGTGATAGGTGTGTGTGACTACTCTTTGGCATCAAGACCGAATAATGAACTGAGACATTGAGCAAATATGTTTCTCTCCATCGAGCACTTTTCCAACCATATTTTAATACACATTTTTGGGGTGATTCCCTTCATCTGACCCCCCTTCCTCCTTGTCCCCTTCCTCCTCATCTATTGCCACACCTTCCCTTGTTCCCTCCTCCCTTGCCCTCACTCCTCTTTCATTGGTTCACTCCCAAACCTTCTCTCTCTCTTCACGTCACCCCTCCCAGTGTTCATTTAATTAAGGAAAACTATGACTAATTCTGCCCGCAAACAAAACATGTTTCACGACTAAGACGGGGCGATGACAAGACGGCACCTTGAGAGAAAGAAACAATTATATATTTCCGCTTAATTAGATTGACCCGAATGATCAATGCGACTAAAAGATAGACACATGTTAACACTGAAACTAAAATGAATGGTTTTCTTTGACAAAGAAAGACAAAAATGGCCATTCAACAAAAACATGATAAAGATAAATGTGACAACAACTAACAAGGACATTTGAAAAACTAGGTAGCAAATTAACCCTAAACCCTCCTCCCAAGTTCTTCACCAGTCTCTTTCATTTGACCTTTTTGTTGTCGGCTCTCTAAAATATAACTGAACTAGAAATCTCTCTACTTTTCCAAAAAGCATGACCCAGTTTATTTCAGATAAGCCACAGACCCTTCTGTGAGCAGCTCTGCGTAGGAACTACTTTCCTTCCACTAAACAACACCAGCAGCCGTATCACTGCGCAGAAGCAAGCGTCCCGGAGGAGAGGCTCATGACAGCGTGAGATGTAAACAGTAATGGCGTTCTCCTCGGCTGCGCTGTAACATTATCTAAGCACCTCAGAGCCAAAACAATCTAGGAGACGACTGAAATAGCATCACAAATTAGAGGCATAACATGCATATCTTGATGTTCAGTCCCTTGAGACCTCTGCGAGCACTAACAGATGCATATGCTCAAATATTGTCTTCCTGTTCAGTCTCACTATTACAACAATGACTCATAAATGATCGTCTTGTATTACATCACAGTCCAACTGTAACTGCTGCACATGTCCTACTGTTCACACTGTAGCTATACATGTTTTCATTACTGTCCATACTTCATATATCCAGCATATCCATGTCAGCCCTTTACTGTCTATTATATGTATTATTTATCACACCACTTGGCACATGTCCCGTACTTTTCGGACTATAAGCCGCGACTTTTTCCCCCATTTTTGTTGTTACAGCTAACGGCCACTAGGGAACCTCCTAAATCTATGGATTTTACAGGTAACAGTAAACCACCTTTAACATCTATGGGCTCTAGGACCGGTCCGCGCCCGCCACCTTCTAAGCGGTGGGCTCCAGCAGGGAAAAGCTGGAGGCCGGAAAAGAGTGAGACAGGTAGCGCGCCAAAGTAAAAGTGGAACCGCGAGACAGAACGAGAGCAAGACAGACGGACAATTTAGCTGCTGCGGCTTATATGCAGGTGCGCTTTATAGTCCGAAAAGTCCGGTACATTACTCTGCACTTCTGGTTAGATGCTAAGCTGCATTTTGCCGTCTCAGAACCATGCAATAATAACAACAAATCTGGTCTCATTACAGGAGTGCCCGTAAAGTTACCCATCATGTCATAACCTCTAGGTCCTACTGCCTGCTGCTAGTTTTTTGTAGTACTGAGTTTTTCCCCTCACGGCTATAGCCATTCCTGCACAATTCAGTGCATTGTGGGTAAAGATCACATTCCCGTTAATGACTGTGAATCATAATTTGACATTTCAGCACCAGTCAGAGTATGCTGTGCTAGAGATGTTATATAGGGCAAACTGGCCACATTTGTTTAATTTACTGAGCAGACTTCATCAACGTGGAGATACAAGGCTGAGATAACTCATTCAAGCCCTCCGATGACAACAGAATGGAGTTGTATCTTGTAAAAAAAAGCCTATTACATGTCACCCATAATGCGATAACCTTAACTGGTATTATACAAGGAATTTAAAAATACAATGATGATTTTTCACATTGACTTTTCCACCATAGCATTTCATTATCTCCTCAAAACTAGTATTTCCTGCACACGTCAATCCGTTATAATGATCACATTCCATATAATGACTATAAAACATCATTTGTAATTTCAGCAAGTTAATTTCCTGCAACACGCAGAACACACACCATCAATAGGAAGATAGAACGCTGAAAACAAATGCAAGCCTTCCAACAACAACAACAACAACAACAACAACAATGGCTGACAGGACATGACTGTGCAGTCATCTTATCACATGATGTTACCCATGGTGAAATAAACTTTAGATCCTACTTCTGGTATTTAAAAAAGACATTAAACAATCTCATAGTCTCACTGACCTTTTCTTCCATAATTTCATCATCTTCCCATAACTTGTATTACCGTTATAATTGTACATATTGTGGGTCAGAACCATATTCCATATAATGACTGTGAGTCGAGACGGTCCTTCAACGCACAGCACACACCATCAATGGGAAGTCAGGGGAAGGAAAACAGCTGCGAGCCCTCCGATGACAACAACAACAATGGCTGACAAGAGCATGACTATGTAGTCTTCCTATCACAGGAATGACTATATCATGTTACCCATGAGGAAAAACCTTTAGATATGAATCCTGGCATTTAAAGAAGATATTTAACAATACAATTGTTTTTTCTCAGTCTAACTGACCTTTTTTCAGACTAATCATCTTTACATAACTTGTACTACCTATATAATTGTGGGTAACAATCATATTTAGATATGACTCCTTCAATTCAAAAAGGTAAACATTAAAAAAAAAAATACCACAACAAAATAATGTTATGTCAGAGTCAAATTGACCGAATCCCACCATAGCATTCACGATGTCCACACAACTAGTATTACCATTACAATTTCATTTCCTTTCCTTCACAGTGCACACACCATCCAAAGGAAGATCAAATGAGAGTCCCCAATGACAACAACAAAAATGGCTGACAAAAGCAAAGCGGTCATCTTATTACAAAAATAACTATATCATGTATCCCAATGGTAACATAACCTCTAAGTGGTACTTCAATAGATAGATAGATAGATAGATAGATAGATAGATAGATAGATGACAAACAACAGATAGATAGATTAATAGATAGACAGACAGATAGATCGATATATGGATAGATGAATAGATAGATCGTTTATTATCCTAATTGGAAATTATGTTGTCACAGCAGCAGTGTTGTAACGCATTACACGAGTTTAAATTATTTAAAGATAAAATTGAGATTTAAATATAATACACAATAAAAATGAACATCAGCAGCAAGTTAAATTCAAAATATACATTGCATACATCACTAGAGTCTTAGGTAACAATGATATTCTCCCTACTTGGACCTGTGAATTCATAATTAAGGTAAATTGCCTTGTTCCTTCCAATGCACAGCGACACCCACCATCAATGGGAAGATCGAGGCTGGGAACACAATGAGAGCCCTCCGAAACAACAAAAACAATGGCTGACAGGAGCAGTCCGTTGTATATTTCAGAAGCCGGTTCACAGCTGCGGCCCTCGGTTACACCAAACCAAACCTCCGCCACTAACCCCCTACCCCTGTCTCCAATTTATCCACCAGGATTTGGGTTCCTGCACCGCACCACAAACAACAAATACTGAAACAACAGCTTTTGTTTCAAGGGCGTGTGGTGTCATTATCTCGTACATAACAACATCCGCTTGGCGTGCTCCGTTTTATATCAATGGGCGAATAAATGTCTGGTTGGCTGCGACGTTTAAACCCATGAGTCGCTGCTTTTAAAAAGGGGATAAAATAGTCCCGGTGTGAAACGGAAGGGTTTGTGTGAGACAGGGTGGCCTGTGATGGCTCGGCTGGAAAAGGATGAAACTAGCCAGGGATGCTAGCGGGGAGGAGGAGGAGGTGGTGGAGGAGGGGTGGTGCTAATGCTAATGTTAGCCGGCTGGAACATGGATGTATAAAGAGAAGTGGATACAGCGATGGAGGCGGGACCCCGTTCATTCCTATGAGAGTAGCTCAGTGGCGAATGAAGCACGAAATAGGCTGAGCAAAATTACCCGTATGTGGGGCCCATAGCGCATGCGCAGTTTAGCTTACATTCAGTTTAACTCATTTCGATTCATACTATACTAATTGTATTATTATCTATTTGTATCGTTTTTATGTTTATTCTTATCATCCCATATGTACTATCTGTATTTCTGTCTTATTCTGTTGCTGCTATGACACCCTATGGGGCTCAATAAAGGTCCATCTTATCTATATTATATTATAGCCTATATATATTTCTGCAATAGTAGTACGTTTATCTTTTCTGTTGCTGCAGTATTTCCGTCTTGAATAGAACACTTTAATTTATCCAGAATATAAAAGGGAAACATAACTCTGGATTCAGCTTTTAGAGCATTTTACACACTTTGCATACCCATAATGATTAATTAAGGTTATACATGTATTTATACTGGGTAGTTGATTTCGTTAAAAAATATATACGCCGAGTCCTACATTTTATGGTATTTTATTTGAAGGTTTTATGGTATATTTACTTTTTTGTATTTTGTTCTCGTTTTACTTTTATTCAAATCAATTTTCTTGTATTTTTTACATATTGTTGAAGTTTTTGGTCGGGATTTTCTTTGCTATATCTAAACTGTAGCTACTGTGCATATGAAAATAAAGCCTTTGAATCTTCTAATGTAAGTCAATGGGGGAAAAGTCATTTTGGGCCCAATAATGCCACTGACTGACAACGGAAGTTCTAGTACCACAATTTGACCACTAGCTAAAATGAGCTTTCCACCGGTCCGGCTCACTTCCTGGGGGTTTGGTGGGCTGGAAGGCTCGTTAGCTTGTTAGCATGTCTGCTACTGACAGCCGTTGGTATAAACCGTTGGTGGATCTGTGTATTATGTTCATGTGTTTCAGATGGAAAAACCCTTGAGACGCTGTGTTTTTAAGGAGATGGGAGACCGGGGAGGAGGGGGATGCAAGGGGGATAAACGGGGAGGTTGGGGTGTCGTTCATCACGGAGATGGGCCGAGGCCAGACGGTACCGTTATACCCTCCCCTCCCCTCCTGCAGCAGCAGCATCCCGGCGCCGCATCCCTCCTCACACTGGCGGGATGACGAAGCTAACATCAGCTAGCCTAGCATGCTAACCTCCGCTCCGGGCTCGACACAAACCCCATTCACCCCGGTGCAAACCCCCCAAACCCCAACACACCCCCCCCCCCTCCCCCACCACGTTATATCACCTTATAAGAATAATAATCTCACCTGGTAGTCGAAGAATGAGATGCCCCCCCTCCTCCGCCTCTTCCTCCCCCCCTCCTCCTCCTCTATGGGCACTGGAGCATCCAACAGCGGGGAGAACAGGAGGAGGACAGCGATGCATCCATAGCCGCTGACACCGTGGAAAGACGATGAAATAGGAGGTTTATTTGTGTTAGTGTGTGTGTGCCCCACAGCAGACAGACGAGAGAGAGTGCGGTGGCAGGCAGACAGACACACGGACAGACAGACAGCAGACCCGCTCCTGCTCCTCCGCAGCTCCGCCAGGAAACCTCGCTGCTCTCCGGCACGTCACGTTCAGCCAGATCTGACTGGGAGGAACTCCTGCTGCCTTCAGGGGCGCGTCGGAAATATGGATGTCGAGGTGGCAAATGACTCAACCCATCTGGAAAAAAATGTGTTTTGGGTTTATAAAATTCAAAGGTGTAATCAAGGGCGGAGGGTTAGAGCCACGTGAGGAAAATGTTTTGGGATGTTACACAAAGTTTTTTTTTTTTTAGCTCTGATCAAACCTCAGAATTAAAAAAAAATATATATCAGAATTCCGAGATTTTCAAGAACAAAAAATCATTTGAAAAATAATTATATTTACTTCAGAAAACCGAAAGAATAATACAGACTCTTTTTCAGAGATGTGATGTTTTTTCTCAGAATTTTTCCTCAATTTTGACTTTTTCACAGAATTCAAATGTTGTTTTACTATTGGTCACATCCCAAATCTCTCTCTAGCCCTATTCCTCTTCCGTATCAGAGGTAGAAAAAATAAGCAAATGTCTTACTTGATTAAAAGTAATAATACCACAGTGTAGAAAAACACACATTTACAGTAAAACTCCTGCATTCAAAACATGACTCAAGTAAGAGTAGAGTATCTACATCAAAATAAGTAAACAAATTGAAAGTACTCATTCTGCAGATTCGGCAATTTTCATTGCTGGATTATAAATTATATGTGAAAATAATTTAGATTTTGCAGCTGGTATAGGTGGAGATAACTTGATTGATTTTTTTATACTGCAAGGCATCTTAATCCATTATAAAAAGCTTTAACCATTCATTTCATTTTCGTATTAATTATATGAACTCGCAAAGTAACCACTAACTAATCTTGTGAAATAAATGTAGTGGATTAAAATGTTCAGTATTTTCTTCCAAGATGTAATGCGTTAGCAAGTTTGAAGTAGCATACAATTGAAACACTCAAGTAGTTCAAGAACAAATACCTAACTCTTGAAGAATTAAATCCAGATTGAGTCGTGTTTTCAAAATCATACTAAATACATAAATCAAGAGGTTGAAGTCTGTGTATGAAAAATGTCCCTAAAAGTCAGTGATTTTACGATTTAGGATTAATATTGCTGCTGCATTAATGTTTATGTTGCATTAGGACGTTTTAAAATCATCAATTTTTTATGTGATATTTTATTCCTTTCTATATTTTTTCTCCATCATTCACATTTACATGTTGTCTTATGTCATGCAACAATAAAACAAAAACGCAATGATTTAATGTACTTTTCTGTAATAGGACTCTGATTTTACTGCTACACAGTTATCATGCTCGTAGTTTAATCTACAGCAAGGCATCATATTAATAAGAAATTAGATAATATATTTGTGTCGCTGACCTGTGAGAACCACATATCTCTAAAATAAATATACACTGTGTGTGCGCGTGCATGCATTCATGGACATGCATATAGCAAAAAAGAAAATACAGTTATTTAATTTTAAATACTATTGTATTATTCATACATAAAGCTATAAGATGTCAGAAAATTGTAAAATAATGTCTCAATATCCACCGTCAAAGAGGATTTTTTGAAACAACAATTCAATTAGACCAACACTTAAAAGCTCAAATATAATTAAAGTAAAATTACATAAAAGAGAGGAGAGAAAAAAACCGACAAAGCTGCACATGTATGAACCCAAACGATCAGTCAGTGATCAGAATGATTATAAATTAGATTACATATCGATTAAATAATAAATGAATGGACAAGTTATGTGTTGATTCTCTCCATGTCACTCACCATGTTTGAGTCTGTACACATGGTCTGTACAGTATGTTCCTTCACACTGGGAAGCAGGAGTTTACAGGGTGTACCTGAACGCAGCATCTCTCTCCTCATGGCATCCAGGGCTTTTGTTGGTCCCCGGCTTTTGTTGTCCTCTCTCCCTCCCTCTCTCTCTCTGCTGGATATATGTTCACATTCAGTTCATTTTGAATTCACCTCCCTCTGATCCACATTAGAAATCATGCATTATCATCCATCCTCAGAGTAACACTCACACACACTCATATGATTTTGCATGTTGACAGTCATTTCCCCCCAGACTTTGACACTGTTATTGATTTATTTAGGCCTACCTAAATGTATAGCACCCCTCCCTCCCTCCTCCTCCTCCTTCCTCCCCCCCCCCCCCCCCCCCCCCCCAGCGCTCCTGTGAATGGATGCTTTGTTTGAGGATCCTGGTCCCAGTCTGACTGCTGCTGCTGCTGCTTTGCATTAATCAAGTACAGTCTGAGAAAGAAATAAACAATTCAAATCCCACCAACCAGGTCTGGGTCAGATGTGTGGAAACCATTCAGGGCGTGTCAACACATGACAAATAATGTCCCCACCCAAAGAATCACAAAAGAAAAGACTACATTAATTAATTCAGCAATATCAGACAGGAATACAATACATTTCATGTGAAAACAAATCGGACTTAATGCAAATAAATCACTCTCATTCCCCCAATTCACAATATCTTTTTACAAAATGGGAATATTCAATATAAACCTTCACAAATATACTATAAACATGGCTTATCTTTGACCTGCTAATATCTATTATTGCTTAGTATTTGTAATGTTTCTCTTGTATAATAATGACATTGTTAAAGCTTTACATAATTGGTGAAGACATATTCATTTTTTTCCTGTTTTATATATTTTAATCAAGTTAATTCTCTTTGTTGTGTGTATTCTTCAAGACTCTTAAAGCCTTATGATAGCCATTTGGCAGTTCTTTTTTTACATTTTAATGAGTATAATGCTGACGTTTTTGAGGTGGCATTGAACTCAATTATCTTCTCCAATTTATTAGTTATAAATCCTCATTTCCTGTGGGTTCATACCTGACACTGATGTCCTATATGTTTAAGAAATAACTGATAGAAACTCTGAAAACGGTCAACTGTAAAACCAGTATCTAAAGCCTCTCTAGCATCCTCTAGAGGAAATCTTAACACACACACACACACACCACACACACACACACACACACACACACACACACACACACACACACACACACACACACACACACACACACACACACACACACACACCACACACACACACACACACACACACACCACACACACACACACAAATTATACGTTTTTGAGGTGGCATTGAACTCAATTATCTTCTCCTTTATTAGTTATAAATCCTCATTCCTGTGGGTTCATACCTGACATCGTTTTTATAATATATTAATTCACAGTGACGAAGTTACCTTCGTCACTGTGAATTGACGGCTTCGGGCCTGGTAACTCAGCACTTTAGTGAACAGTTTTAGCGTGATTGCACAGTACCGTTTGGCATGGCATATTTGCACATTTTATATAGGTTAATTTATACTAATTATTGAGATAGTATTTATTAAAGGATTAAACCGTATTAATTGAAATGTCGTCTGGCAGGTGTTGGTCGGGTCCTCGGCTCCGCCTGACAAAATAGGGGAGTTAGCGAGAGCGCCGAAAGTGCTTATGCCGGTGTAGAATGACAGCGGCTAAAATTAATCCGGGTGCAAATAATATGTGGGGGTGTAGACATCATAGCGTTAAGTGGCAGTAATTGTTCATGTGCTGACTGCGTTTAGTTGGGTTTGTATGTGTGTACTTCTGTTCAGTTATATGTTTGTGTTTGAAAAGTGTTTCCCTTCCCTTTATGTCTGTTGCTGGATTGTGTGCACCTGGTGCCCTGTGTTGTCTCCTTCCCCCTCACCTGTGTCTAATTGCTGAGTAGTGTGTGTGGGTATTTAGGCTCTGTTTCCATGTCTGTTAGGAGGCAGGGAGTCTGGGCGAGATCCTGGTGGCTGCAGGCTGGGCTCACGTGAGCGGCGGCGGCGGCGGCGGCGGCGGCAGCAGCAGCAGCGGCAGCGGCGGCAGCAGGATTGAGGCTGTGTGTGTAATGTGTTCATGTTTTAATAAATGCCCACACCGGGTTGTATTTTTGGGACGTTCTGCCTCTTTGCTTGGTCGGGCCGCTCAGTTGTCAGCTTCACATACTCATACAGCTTTTGTTGTAGTGATGCTAACGATAACGTAAAACTCATAGGCTATTTTTGTCTTCATATATAATGTATTTACAGTAACCCTATGTGTTTCGGTACATATATAAATGAATTGGGTGTGTTAATCTTTCGGTATCTGACTATTTGATTAAAAAACGATGCTCATTGATCTACTGCCTGTGTGCACCTAATAATGTGAGGTAACAAATGATGAGATAAAAGCAGAGTGAAGTGTGCGAGGACGTTTTACATTAAAAAGGTCGGCTATATCATCTGATTGCAATCATGGTGACTCACAAAGGCAAACCCATGGCAAAAGGAAATCTTTATTCATGCTACACAAAAATAAACACACACTTTTAAGTAAAGCTTTTGAGTGTTTCTCATTTCAGTGATTTACTGTGATTTATTTCTTGTTACCTTAAATTGTTACAGTTAGGCTAGCTGAATTATGTATTTCTCACATCAAATCGTGTCATAGATCAGCCACACACACACACACACACACAGTGAAGAAAACAGTAAAGTTTCCACTCAGTCCTACGGAAACCTTAGTAGTGAGTGTGTGTGTGTGTGTGTGTGTGTGTGTGTGTGTGTGGTGTCAGTTTCTTCTGTTGTCAGTGTTCAGTGTTGGGTGTCTCTGTCCTGGACGTCTTGCAGAGATACTATCTGAAGAGGAGAGATAAAATAAGATACACTAATATAAACACATGAGGACACTTGTTTAGATGAATCTGAGCCATAAAGTCTCTCAGGTTACCTTCTCTTAAAAACAGACTCTGAATCAGCGAACTGACGGTGACTCAGCATTTAGGCGACGTCTCTCTCATCTACAGGTACGGGTGGACGTCCTTCTAATAACAGCTTTTTGTTCTACATTGTCTCTGTTGTAATATCAGTTTGTAAAGTGACTTTCAGTACCTACAAAAGCGATATATATTATTCAATTGCATCATTATTGTTATTTTTTAGATATTTTAGAGCAAAAATGGCAAATGACTTGATAAAAAAGGAAGAACTTACTATTCCTTCATGTCTTTTAATAGAAACAGGTGTGTTGTGGCCTTGGGTAATTAAGTAGAAACTTAAAGGGGACCTATCATGCAAAATGCACTTTTTGATGTCTTGTATACATCAACATGTGTCCCCGGTGTGTCGGGGAACTCACGCAGCGTCAGAAAAATAAAACCCTCTCTCTTTTCCTCCGTACCCAAATCTCTAAAAACGGGGAACAACGGAGCTGATCCAGATTTGCGTCCGATACGACGTAATCTGAAATGTGGACCCACGGGCCAATCAGAAAGTTGCTATCAGAAACAATGCCCGACTGTTTTGGACGTAATATGGTCGGTGTTCACATTAGCATCGCTAACACTCAGAGCTAACCTGTGCTGGAGAGCATGTGTGTGAAGAAGCAGGAAGTAAAGGAACTCACCTTGTGGTGTAACCGGCAAGAGAGAAAGCCTTTGAGCTCCAGACTGTTTCAGATCCTTGATAATCCATGACATGGCGTTTCATCACGGCAGCATTTAGTTTAGACGGTAGCTGCCGGGTCCCGCATGAGCTCAGACCCCTCCTTTTTATTTTTAAAAAGCTTTATACCCCAAACCAGCACTTTTGAAACAGGAAGTGAAATGGAGGGATATGTGAGGCATGGCTAGAATGGGTGATCTGCTTGGTATTTTGAGCAAAACACTTCATAGACATGTTTTTTATATATCTGAGACCTATGCTATTGCCTAGAAATAGCATGATAGATGACATGTAAGTAGAAGTATTGTTTATGGACTCAGGTTTAATTCTTAACAATTTAGTGCAAAGTATAAGAGTTCCTAATATTGTGTGTGTATTGCCCTCTACTGGTTGAAACCATCTATTGCATTTGAATGTTGCTATTGACTGATCTGGAGTCAGCTTTCCAATCAGTAAAAGTACATTTCCTCTCATACTTTTACTCAAGTATAGTCACATTGACAATGCAGGACTTACCTGTTACAGAGTACTTTTTACAGTGTGGTATAAGTACTTTAACTTTAGAAAAGACCCTGAGGTACCTACAGTTGTATGTATTGATCAGACACACATATTACAGGTTTGGTACAAAGCAATCTTTAGACCCGATGAGCAAAAGTCAACAAAGAAATCCTTTTAAAAGTAATCTTTTTAGTGCCCAGTTTGAATCTTATTAAACATCCCAGTGATCATGAATCCACTTCTTCATAGAAAACAACCAAGGAAACAACCAGGAAAGTAATATATGCTTTAATGTAACAGAAAACACGATAACTGTTAATGCATTGAAGAGACTTTTTAGTTGGGTTGGCAGCAAAAGTGATCAAATGTGAAAGTGCAGGAGTGTCACGGAGGAACTGAGCTATATTCTGCAAATGGGAGATTGATACTTGAGTTAAAATATGTGAGCATAATCCGGAAGATTGCTTTTTTATGATTGTGATATAAACTGCCTCCAGATCAGCCAAGATAGATATGGTGTCAACCATAAGAGGGCCTTAGCCTTGCATTCAAAACAACTACATTCTAATAAAAACAGTATACTGTAATTTGATTAACTTCTGCACCTCTTGCAGAATCTATACTCTACTTAGTAAGTAGAGTATACACACATGCATTTACAAACATTTGGACTACCTATGTTGTAAATGTATTATCTTTTCGATTTACACACGGCATCTATTGCACGTCTGTCCGTCCTGGGAGAGGGATCCCTCCTCTGTTGCTCTCCCTGAAACCCTGTCTCCTAAAGACGACGTTCCCACAGAACTATTCTCAATTACGTTTAGCTAGAAACGTATTTTCTCCCACGTTACGTTTGTTATGAACGTATATCAAATACGTTTATTTTCTACATATCTTTGCCATTTATTGTCTTGCTTATAATAATGATAATAGTCATTTATAAATATCATTTTAGAGCACACCTTTGAAATCAGTAGGCGAGGCTGTAATTTCGCCAGCTGTTACTCTCATGAGCGAGGCAGAAAATATTAGTTTTAACTTGCCAAAAAGCTGCTGTGTCGTTTATTGCACCTCAATCATTAAAACAAATCCAGAGTTACGTGTTTCTGAACTTCCTCTAAGAAGAAAGGACAGTAACAGAAGATCTCTGTGGCTTCAGGCTTGATCGCCGTTCAGATGACAGCGTTGGTTTCCCCAAAAGTGGGCGGGGCTGTAAAGTGACGTAGATTTTACTGCTCATCTATTATTCAAAACCATTCTATTTATTCTAACGTATTACATGCCAGTGTTTTATCTTTTTATTTATTTGTTTTTATTTTAAATCGTATAATGTCGGACTTTTTTTCCGTCTGTGAGGAAAATAAATGGGGCTCAGAGCCTCAAAATACTGAAATCTGTATTTTTTTTAAATCTTTTCCTTCTAATTTGTTATTCTTTTCTAAATAACACACTGTTATTTACTCAACAATAACACACAATTATCCTTGTTTTTATTTATTCGTTTAATTCTATAATCTTGGGCTTTTTAGCCGTAAATAAAGTCACCGGAAACAGACGGGACATTTCAAGCGATACACACCACAAACCCACCTAAACTGATTACCCAAGAGCCTCAGCTTGAAGCTTGTTGATTGGATGTTTTAGCTGCAATGCATGCTGGGATATGGTGTTAATAAGATATGATATCCGACAACGAAAAATTAAATAATACCTAATTCAGAGTGTTCTTGCTTTTCTCTTTGGAAGTCATCACATAACGGCATTGTAATACACGGTTCGGCTGCATTACATATTACAGATCTGCCGTAGTTCTTTATTTAGAGAGCCCTGATGAGAAGACTTCTGGACAAACAGGAGAACTGCTGCCAAAACTGAATACTTGACGTGGATCATAAATATATCAACAATTAAACAACATCTTCAATTTCTTTTCACAAAATACGTCTCCTTGCAGTATCAACACTAATTCGGTTGACTTTTATATTTGATCCAATTGGTATATAGGCTTATATTTACACCATAACGGCGCACAGCTGATAGAAAAGGAATTGTAGTTTTAAAGATATTACTGATTTTCTTTGAATATCAGAATGTAAATACTGAGTTGAGAGAATAGTCAGGGGTTTTGGGTGATGGGAGACACATCTATGGAATCACAATTTCAATAGCTTACCATTAAATGACGGATATGCCTTTCTGTCTGTGATTTTTTACAAATCAGATATTAATGTGTAGAAGTAAAACAAGAGAAATAGTATAGCAATATCCTGTACAATTATGTAAAAACATGAATAAAACTACACATCTTCAGATGTTATACATACATAAGTGTCTACACTAATAATACAAAGTTATTATTAGTATGCTGTGTGTACCTTGTCTGCACCGCCTAGTGGTTAAAGCAAGCATTTTGTTGAATAATGTTATTTGATTAAAACAATATTAAGAGTACATACTTTCATAGGGGGAAAGTAGAAGGTCAATGATAGAAATATTATATAGAATATAAAAAGTCAAGAAGATACTAAGTGATCTCTACAATAAAACAATTTAGTGCCGGATGTACAAATATATTAATATGAGGATGTGCAAAACAGAAAAACGAATTAACCTTTATTAACATATTAAATAATACTTTAGGTTAAGGTCTTCTTTTAAACAAGAAAAAAGCTTTGGGGGTATCTATCTACAGATGAATATTAAGCCTGACAAAGTACTTAACGTCTAAAATATTGCTTTCCTGGAATGTTAACTATGTTGAAACACTTATTTTAACTGATATTATACACATTAATTATACTCTTATGTATGTAGTAGATAGTATAAGAAATGTGCAGAATATGACAGTTTAACGGTGGAGGTAGAAGAACCTGCGACACAAGTTGTGTATAAGATCAATACACCTTAGAAAATCTTGAAATCTTGAAAGGGATGTGCAAAATAGCCATTATACAGTTTTTTAATTAACTATTAGTAGAGAATAACGAGTAATGAATATTCTTTATAAAGATCTGCAGATAAATGTTTAGTCTTCTCAAGCACCAACTATCAAATATCTCTCCTGATTGTTGGCACTTTACAATCACCTTCCCTGAATTTTACTCAGGTGTAACTAAAGTCTGCTTTAAGGGTTGTTTATATTCCACATCATTAATCAGAATCTGCAAAGTAACTAAACTAAATATAGTGAAGTAAAAATACCAGGTTAACCTCTGAATTGTAGTGGAGTAGAATTACAAAGTAACAATGAGCTGTCGTGTGGGTATATATTAATGCTGCCCATTATGGATACAAGCGATTTTCACCCATTTAGTAATTACATGTTTTAAATGTGTACACACCAATGTGTTTCCTATCGCCTAAACCTCCAGGGCTGTACACAGTTTAATACTGTCAACCAGTGGCGGCGCCAGAGATTTTCTCTAGGGGGTGCTGTGGGGTAGCTTGACGTTTCATAGAGGGTGCTCAAACATTAAGGGTTTCCCATTAATGCACCAGCGCTACAGTTGAATTTTCTACTGCAACACTCTATATACACACACACACACACACACACACACACACACACACACACACACACACACACACACACACACACACACACACACACACACACACACACACACACACACACACACACACACACACACACACACACACACACACACACACACACACACACACACACACACACACCTGTTATATGAAGGCTCGATAATAAGCTCACGGCATATGTGTAAGCAGGGGTAAAGTGCTATTTTTACAGGTGGGGGGTGGACCTCACCTCCTCTAGGAGGGACCTCACCTCCTCTAGTGGGGTCTGAGGGCAAGATTTTTTAAATATTGAAGTTAAAGCATCAATCTGGTGCACTTTGAGAGCAACATTAAGAGATCTATGGATAC
The DNA here is from genome assembly GCA_023974075.1 of Chaenocephalus aceratus. Classification (NCBI taxonomy): domain Eukaryota; kingdom Metazoa; phylum Chordata; class Actinopteri; order Perciformes; family Channichthyidae; genus Chaenocephalus; species Chaenocephalus aceratus. Next base: position 166,104 of record JAMFTG010000290.1, read on the forward strand.
ATCTCTCAACAACACCCATATGAAACAGAACTGTAAACAGATTTTCTATTTCTTTATAGATATTTTACAAATCACTCCCCTTTTAAAACAAACCGTTTGAGACCCATGAGATAACTAGACTAAAGTTAACTATCTAAACACTGAGAGTCCTTTACTTCACCTGAGCTGAGGTTATCTGAGACTCTCCGTCTGACAGGAGAGAGTTCTCCCTCCGCCTTGTTGTTGAAAAAGCTCCTTATACCCGTTAGCTTGGCTAGCTAGCACCAGATGCTAACCACAACGATCTCCAGTCGATACCCACCGGTGTGCACGCACACAAAATGGCTCGTGCCACACACACACAGAGCAGAGCTTGAATGAAACACAGAGACCCAAAAGTAAGCTACTTGTACTCAAGAGGCTATGCTATTATGTGCATCCCTCTCGCTTTCAGGTGGTTTTGATTGAGTGTCCACACGTGGACGTTTAAGGACTAAAAAACGATCAATTTTTCACTTTGCTGTTAGCAAATAATTTGGCGCTCTAGCTAACAGGAAGTCAATCAAGTGTCACAAAGTAATTTAGCCTATGGGTAGGTCAAACATCGAATGGGTGCTGGCCATTGGCCTAATCATATCACCTGTGTTGGCTTTATGTTTTTGGTCAAAAATGTGTTTGTTTCACATTTGCATTGATGTAATCAATAATTTTTCTAATTTAATTTAATAAAAATAATAATAATAATTTTCGACAAAAAAAAACACATATTTCTTGGGGGTGCTTAGGGGGAGCTAGGGGCCATTATTATTTTCCAAAAAATTATTATTATTATTATTTTCAAAAAAATGTTTTAAGTGAAACATCCGGGGCTTTTCAGAAAACATCCGGGGCTTGAGCCCAAGTAGCCACTCCCTAGCGCCACCACTGGCTGTAAGAAAGCTGATCTTTACATAAACCATGGCATTGGGCTAAAAAGTAGAAGATAAAACTCTTCCATTTCAGGAGCAGTTGATCATTTGGGTAATAAGGTTAAACAAAATGGAAAATTAAGGCCTCGCCCAACAAAGAATTGGCGCTTAGCGGAATTTCTTTTTTTATAATGCCTTAAAATTATACAAAGTTCCGATTTCCTATACTTTTAGTTAAAACTAGTATTATAACAAAACAAAAAAAATCTGTCCTCAGGCCATGCTCAGAGAGGACGGAGATCGTAATCAATGGGACTGTGGGATACACCAGCTACAGTATGATGCTAATAATGCTAATGTCAATCATCAAAGTAAATGTTTTAATGTTAAAAGTCCATGTAGTAGCTGTAGATGCTGCATTCAAATATAAACCACTGACAAGCCAAGGAAATACCAGTTGTAGTGTTAGCATGCTGCCTGACACTGACACACTAACAATGTCCTCTACTCAAATAATTTATTTTTATGAAAACCTGCCGTTCATTAAGCATATTCAAGCAGTACACCAACAAAGAAACACATGAGCACATACATTTAAAAAAACGAATTCAAATGTTGCAGCATGTATACTTACCATTGTGTATGAATACTACTCTGACAAAAGGTAATACTGGGTGTCTGTTTTCTTTGACAGCTACCTAATCAAATACTGGCATTTCATCGTGGCAGTAAACATCCTGGAGGACCCGGAGAAGATGAGTGAGGCTTTTGATAAGATAATTGATCTTATCAAAAGCCTCACCCAACTTCTCCGGGTAGGTAGCTGTCAAAGAAAACAGACTGAATGTCTTCACAGCAATGCATTGTAATTTCACATCCATGATATTACAATGCATTGCTGTAAAGGTAAAACTGTATACTGTAACTTCACAGCTTCAATGACTAAGGAATTACTGTGATATTACAGTATGTTACTGGGGAATTACATCATTTTTGTTGTACATGCATTACAACAAGGGCCTGTACTTACATTTCTATTGTGAAAGCAATGCAGGAGTTGCCAGTAATTGACTGTGAATGTACAATGTGTACTGTGAAAGTAATGCAGATGAGTTGCCAGCAATTTACTGTCAATTTACAATGCCTGCATGACATCAAGACATGGATGTCATCAAACTATCTGAAGCTGAACAGCGGTAAAACAGAGCTCATGGTTGTGGCACCCAAGGCACTGCTCCAGAAGGTTGGTGACTTCGTCCTTGAGGTCGACGGCTGCTCCATCTCCCCATCTCCTGAAGCCCGCAACCTGGGTGTGATCCTCGACTCCACCCTTTCCTTCCATTCCCACGTCAAGTCTGTGACCAAATCGGCTTTCTACCACCTGCGGAACATTTCCAGACTCCGACCGTCACTCTCGGAGTCGGTTGCCGAGACCCTGGTGCATGCATTTGTCACCACCCGCTTGGACTACTGCAATGGTGTCCTGTTCGGGGTTCCCAACAAAACCCTGGACAGGCTCCAGTATGTCCAAAACTGTGCAGCTCGGGTCCTCACACACACAAAGCCCTGGCAGCACATCACTCCCACCCTCATCCACCTCCACTGGTTGCCGGTCAAGTTCCGCATAACTTACAAAGTCCTCCTCCTGACCTACAAGTCCCTCCATGCCCTTGCCCCCCAGTACCTATCGGACATCCTTCACCCGCATGCCCCACCCTGGAACCTGCGGTCTTCAGACTCTGGCCTGCTCACCACCCCCCGCACCAAACTGAGAACCTTCGGGGACAGAGCCTTCAGTGCGGCAGCCCCCACCCTCTGGAACGCTCTCCCTGCGGAGATTCGCAACATCCCCACACTGGACGCCTTCAAAAGGGCCCTCAAGTCCCATCTGTTCATCAAGGCTTTCGGCCCTTAAATCTATCTGTTGTTTTGTCTGTCTGACCTTTGTTTTGTTTGTTTTGTTTGTGCTTGCCCTATTCCTGTAAAGCGACCTTGGGTCCCTTGAAAGGCGCTATAGAAATCCCAGTTATTATTATTATTATTATAGACGTGCATAAATGTAGTCCCCAGCTCCGGTACTTCCTGGAGGAAGCTCATACAATGGTTTCCTGTCAAATACTATTGGATGACGTGACTAATCACGTCTCTATTGAGGCAGAGGCTCTTAGTTTCTCGGGAGTTTGTTCCAAAGCCTTGGGGCCACCGCCTCAAAGGCACGGTCCCCCTTAGTCTGTAGCCTGGTTCGGGGCACCCTTAGGAGGCCTTGCTTGGAGGACCTCAGGGCCCGGGTTGTGCTGTGAGGGTGGATCAGGTCATTGATGTAGTCTGGGGCTTGGCCATGCACAGCTCTATATGTGAAGACCAATAAGTACTTACTAGTATCATCTCAAAAAGTAACAAATACTGGAAAAAGAGTCTGTCTGCAAACATAGAGGCAAAAGCACAATGCAAGAAACTCAAATACTTTGCACTGAACTGACAAGATTTCAACCTCAATCCATAAACTATTACCCATCCATGTCAATAGTGTTTACTCTGTCTGCTCTATCCATATCCCTCTTTACATTGATTCTTCTCCTCAGTGATGTCCGGTTCTGGAGCTGCTGTGAGGCTGCACGAGTTCAGAGACGATGCACCCACGATAACACCAAAGTGAGTGAACACAAATATATAAAATGTAAGAAATAACCGTGAAATGCATAAATCAGGTTCATATTTTTGAGTGAAATGTTTTTGATGAAAAATGGGGAGAATGGATACAGAACACATTTCGAATGATCCTCCACTTGAATGTGACAATGAATGTATGCTTTTTAATCATGCATCTCTTATTGGTTGACTATATCATACAAAATATTGTAGAATTGTATTTAGTTTTCTTTTATTTAACTTGGGGATTCTTATTTAGTTGTCTTTCTTTTGTCTTTTATGCACTTTAGTTTAAACTCTATCCCATGTTGTTATGTATGTACGGAAGAGGATGAGTGCCACAGGGGAATTTTTGTTTTAGATCTGACCAAAAGTGTTCTTTTGTTTGAGTTGAAGTTTTGAAGAACTTAAAAAAGAAAATAATTACTTTTATCACAATTATCCTCTTTTCGCATATATTTCTTAAAATGCAAATAAAAAATCAACTTAGGTGGAAAGCAGCAGCCCTCCAGAATGGTGTTTAATCCTTTGAAAAGGTACTGATACGTCTTTTTTTTCTACCTCTTTTCTGTACATTTAACTGTTTATTTCATGTCTGTTTCAGGTCGTCTCGTGTCGGGAGAGATGTGCAGGGATTATATCCAGGACAGCTGGGTCGAGTCCACATTGCCCCTTCAAAGGATTCTGGGTAAGGCTCTGCCGGTTAAAATGAGAATACAAATCATAAATCCTTTAAATATACTGCGTTACATCTGCAGAAAGAGGCAAAAGTGAAATACGTAGACTAATGTGTTAAAAAAGAAAGACAGGAACATGTATCATAAAATCAAATGTGTACAAAACCATGTCAGATCAAATATACTGCTATATTTATGTATATTTGATCATTACGATGTTTTTTATGATCTAAAAGCTTTCGAAGAGAAAGCCAATACTTTTATTAAAGATCACCTATTATGCAAAATCCACTTCTTCATGTCTTTTCTACATCAACATGTGTCCCCTCTTCTTCATGTCTCTTCTACATCAACATGTGTCCCCTCTTCTCCATGTCTCTTCTACATCAACATGTGTCCCCTCTTCTTCACGTCTCTTCTACATCAACATGTGTCCCCTCTTCTTCATGTCTCTTCTACATCAACATGTGTCCCCTCTTCTTCATGTCTGTAACGACTGAATGAACACAAGTGGAGGACTCAATAGCACGACATCGGAGACAGAGGATTAGAATGCAAAAGGGTCTTTATAACCAAGGTTCGGTACACGGGAGATCAGTCAATAAGGCTAACAAAACAGACGAGGAGTAGACAGGAACCGGGTCAGGACACGAAGCTGGGTCAGGTACACGTGGAATCAGATACTAAGAAAAACACTGCTGGAACGCTAGGAATAACTAAGACGAACTGGCACTGAAGGGACTGTGGATGCAGACTAAATAGACAGAGGGAGAGATGATAATGGGGCACAGGGGAGGCTAATTAGGGAAGGGAAGCAGGTGGAGTTCAATCAAGGGCAGGAAAGCTGAGACTGAAATGAGAGAAACAACAATGAAAACAGGAACAATAACAAAAACATCAGCATGCTGGCTAAACCCTTACAGTACCCCCCCCTCTAGGGACGGCACCTGACGTCCCAGGTTGTTCAGGATGTTGACGTTGAAAGTCTTGGATGAGGTCCTTACTGACATTACTGGTGGAGACCCATGACCTCTCCTCAGGACCGTAGCCCTCCCAGTCAACCAGGTACTGACGTCCCCGGCCTCTAGGTCGAACTGCCAAGAGGCGTTTCACAGTATATACAGGTCCACCATCAATAAACCGGGGGGGTGGAGGGGGTCTGGAGGTGGGGACCAGTGGACTCACTTTAACTGGTTTGATGCGTGACACATGGAATGTAGGATAGGCCCTCAAGGATCGAGGTAGTCGAAGCCGTACTGCCACAGGATTGATGACCTTGGATCCTGGGAAGGGACCCACAAAACGAGGAGCCAGTTTGCGAGACTCCACTCGAAGGGGCAGGTCTCGAGTGGAGAGCCACACACTTTGTCCAGGTTGGTAGGCAGGAGCAGAGATACGTCGGCGATCGGCCATCCTTTTATAACGGGCTGAACTCCGTAGTAGCACCTGGCGGGCCCGGCTCCAAGTGCGATGACATCGGCGGATGAGGGCATGTGCAGATGGAACACTGACCTCCTTCTCCAGGTCGGGGAACAATGGTGGTTGGTATCCATTGGCACACTGAAAAGGTGAGAGACCAGTAGCAGAACTAGGCAAAGTGTTGTGTGCGTACTCCACCCAAATCAGATGCGTGCTCCACGTGGCAGGGTTCTGAGACACCAGGCAGCGTAGACAGGTCTCAAGCTCCTGATTCAGCCGCTCCGTCTGGCCGTTAGACTGCGGATGATGTCCAGAAGAGAGGCTGACTGTGGCACCGATGAGTGAGCAGAAAGCCTTCCAAAACTGTGATGCAAACTGTGGGCCCCGGTCTGACACAACATCCCTAGGGAAACCATGGAGACGGAAAACATGGAACAACACTGCCTCTGCTGTCTCTCTGGCAGATGGCAACTTAGGCAGCGGGACAAAGTGGACCATCTTCGAAAATCTATCCACAATTGTCAAAATAGTGGTGTTACCTTGAGACGGCGGCAACCCTGTGACGAAATCCAACGAGATGTCAGACCAGGGGCGATGTGGCACTGGGAGCGGGCGCAGAAGACCAGAAGGGGGCTGACGGGAAGTCTTGTTCCGGGCACAAACTGAACAGGCTGCCACGTACTCCTTGACCGACCTCTCCATGGAGGGCCACCAGAACCGCTGCCTAATGAAGAACATGGTGCGGCGAACACCAGGATGGCAGGAGAGGAGGGAAGTATGTGCCCAGTGGATGACCTGTGAGAGAAGAGGGTCAGGAACAAACAACCGGTTCTGTGGGGAACCGTCGGGAACCAAAACATTAGCACTCGCCTGCCTGACCCTCTCCTCAATGTCCCATGTGACTGCCCCCACTACACAAGAGGGGGGAATGATTAGTGAGGGATTGCGAGGAGCTGGATCGGAATCAAACAGGCGGGATAGAGCATCAGCTTTAGCGTTCTTAGAACCGGGACGGTATGACAGGGTGAAGTTGAATCGGGTAAAGAATAGGGCCCACCTGGCTTGTCTGGAGTTGAGGCGTCTTGCAGATCTGATGTACTGAAGGTTCTTATGATCGGTCCAGACTAGGAAAGGGTGCTCAGTTCCCTCCAGCCAGTGGCGCCACTCCTCCAAAGCCACCTTAATTGCCAACAGCTCCCTGTTACCCACATCATAGTTTCTCTCGGCTGGGGAGAGTTTCCGAGACAGGAAAGCACAGGGGTGGAGCTTGTTGTCCTTCTTTGACCTTTGAGAGATGACTGCCCCAACGCCCACATCTGAAGCGTCCACTTCGACCACAAACTGCTGAAGTGGATCAGGAAGCGTGAGAATAGGGGCTGAAGTGAAGCTCCTCTTAAGCCTCTGAAAAGCCTGTTCTGCTCGGGGGGACCACTGGAACTTCACCTTGGGGGAGGTTAAAGCATGCAGTGGGGCAGCCACAGAACTATAGTCTCTGATGAAACGTCTGTAGAAATTTGCAAAGCCCAAAAATCGTTGCATGAGTTTCTGATTGGAAGGTGTAGGCCACTCAGTGACTGCACTGACCTTTGCTGGGTCCATCTGAATGCTGTTCTCCGAAATGACAAATCCCAGGAAAGCGACGGTGGAGACGTGGAACTCGCACTTCTCTGCCTTCACAAAGAGTAGATTATCCAAGAGACGCTGCAACACCTGGCGGACATGTTGGATGTGGGTCGTCTCATCCGGAGAAAAGATGAGAATGTCGTCGAGGTAGACAAAAACAAACTGGTTGAGCATGTCACGGAGAACATCATTAACCAGAGCCTGGAAACAGCTGGAGCATTGGTTAACCCAAATGGCATTACGAGGTATTCGTAATGGCCACAAGGGGTGTTGAAAGCAGTCTTCCATTCATCCCCCTCCCTTATCCTTACCAAATGATAAGCATTTCGAAGATCAAGTTTAGTAAAAATCTTTGCATCCTGTAATAGTTCAAATGCTGAAGAGATAAGAGGAAGGGGGTACCTGTTCTTTATGGTAATGTCATTTAGCCCTCTGTAGTCGACACATGGACGAAGAGTCTTATCCATCTTGTCGACGAAGAAGAAGCCTGCTCCAGCCGGAGAGGAGGAAGGCCGAATTATCCCGGCAGCAAGGGAGGAGTCAATGTATTTCTTCATTGTTTCCCTTTCGGGGCCAGACAAGGAGTAGAGATGTCCCTTAGAGGGAGAGGTCCCAGGGAACAAGTCAATGGAGCAGTCATAGGGTCGATGGGGAGGCAGGGTGGAAGCACGAGTCTTATTGAAAACCTCCTTCAGGTCCCGGTAACAGGTGGGCACCCTGCTAAGATCCGGAAAATCAGAGTCTGCTGCAGCTTAGAGAGGGGTAGAGACAGCAGTAGTCAGGGCAACAGTCACATGGGTGGAGGGCAGAGGTCTCTCTGGAGCAGGAGCAGAAGTGAAACATGTGGCCGAACAATCCTTATGCCAACCCAAAACTCTCCCGGTGGACCAGTCCATGTGGGGATTGTGTTTTACCAGCCCAAAATAAGAGGGTGTGAAGGAGAGTTAAAAAGATGAAAACTCAGGGATTCAGTGTGGCCGTTAGCGATGATTAGTTGAAGGGGCCGAGTACGGTGAGTGACTCGGCACAATAAACGTCCATCCAGAGCCTTTGCTACAAGAGGCCTCAACAGGGGAACAAAATTAAGTCCAAGTCTCTTGGCTAATCTCCAATCAATGAAACTCTCATCTGCTCCGGAGTCAATTAGAGCAGCATGCGACAAAGTCTGAGTAGGAGTAATTAGCTGAGCAGAGGTGAGAGTACGAGAGGGACACAAAGAAACAGTTCGGCTCACCAGGACCCTCCTACTTACTGATGAGCCTGGTCCTTTACTGGGCATCTGGCTACAAAGTGACCCCTCTGTGAGCAGTAAATGCACCTCCCCTCCCGTAGGCGGCGCTGGCGCTCCTCAGGAGTCAGCTTTGCTCTTCCCAACTGCATGGGTTCCTCCTGGGCAGTAGGCGGCGCTGGAGAGTCGGTCGTCTGGAAACGCTGCTTGGGGAAAAAAGGACTGGCCTGAGACTGCCCTCTCTGGCGTGGCGGAGAAAACACAGCTCTCGACTTCTCCCTTTCTCTCTCTACGAGGCGAGTGTCAATTCTTATTGCCATAGCAATGAAACTATCCAGGTCAGAGGGAAGCTCTAGAGGAGCCAACTGGTCCTTGATGGGGCCAGACAGTCCATGGCGAAAAGCGTCGAAGAGGGATGAATCATTCCAGCCGCTGTCTGCAGACAAAGTGCGGAACTCCACGGCGTAGTCGGAGACACGTCTCCCTCTCTGGTGTAAATCCTTTAGAGCTCTCGCTGCTTCCCTGCCTGGAGTTGTGTGATCAAATACTTTGCTTAAAGTCTCTGTAAAACCTCTCAGGGAATTACAGACTGGGGAATCTCGAGCCCACTCCGCCGTAGCCCACGCCTCCGCTCTGCCGGTGAGGTGGGAAACGATGTAGGCTACCTTAGCCCGTTCAGACTGGAAGGAAGATGCTTGCAGCTCGAAGTGCAACCCACACTGGACCGGGAACGCACGACAGTTATCCGAGTCTCCGGAAAAACGCTCTGGTCTGGAGAGGTGAGGAACCGAAGGCAGCGGTGTCGGCACGGTGGCAGGAACAGGACCGGGAGCTGTAGCCGGATCCGACGCTGGAAGCGGAGTAGCAGAGCGTTGTGGATTGAGATGTGCCACCAGCTGCTGGATCTGATCTGCCAGCTGGAGAACCTGGCTGCCGATGGAGGACTGGAAACCCTCCTGCCGATCCGACAATTTTCTTACTCCCTGGCAGACAGCGGTAAGTTGTTCATCTTGTAGGTTAAGACGAGCCCCCTGGGATCGAATAGCAGACCGCAAATTCTCAGAGTCGGCTGAGTCCATGGTTCTGGCCAGTTTCGTACTGTAACGACTGAATGAACACAAGTGGAGGACTCAATAGCATGTGTCATGTGTCTTCTACATCAACACGTGTCCCCTCTTCTTCATGTCTCTTCTACATCAACATGTGTCCCCTCTTCTTCATGTCTCTTCTACATCAACATGTGTCCCCTCTTCTCCATGTCTCTTCTACATCAACATGTGTCCCCTCTTCTTCATGTCTCTTCTACATCAACATGTGTCCCCTCTTCTTCATGTGTCTTCTACATCAACATGTGTCCCCTCTTCTTCATGTGTCTTCTACATCAACATGTGTCCCCTCTTCTTCATGTCTCTTCTACATCAACATGTGTCCCCTCTTCTGCATGTCTCTTCTACATCAACATGTGTCCCCTCTTCTTCATGTCTCTTCTACATCAACATGTGTCCCCTCTTCTTCTACATCAACATGTGTCCCCTCTTCTTCATGTCTCTTCTACATCAACATGTGTCCCCTCTTCTGCATGTCTCTTCTACATCAACATGTGTCCCCCTCTTCTTCATGTCTCTTCTACATCAACATGTGTCCCCTCTTCTTCTACATCAACATGTGTCCCCTCTTCTTCATGTCTCTTCTACATCAACATGTGTCCCCTCTTCTTCATGTCTCTTCTACATCAACATGTGTCCCCTCTTCTTCATGTGTCTTCTACATCAACATGTGTCCCCTCTTCTTCACGTCTCTTCTACATCAACATGTGTCCCCTCTTCTGCATGTCTCTTCTACATCAACATGTGTCCCCTCTTCTTCATGTCTCTTCTACATCAACATGTGTCCCCTCTTCTTCATGTCTCTTCTACATCAACATGTGTCCCCTCTTCTTCATGTATCTTCTACATCAACATGTGTCCCCTCTTCTTCATGTCTCTTCTACATCAACATGTGTCCCCTCTTCTTCCACATCAACATGGTCCCCTCTTCTTCATGTCTCTTCTACATCAACATGTGTCTCCTCTTCTTCGTGTCTCTTCTACATCAACATATGTCCCCTCTTCTTCATGTCTCTTCTACATCAACATGTGTCCCCTCTTCTTCATGTCTCTTCTACATCAACATATGTCCCCTCTTCTTCATGTCTCTTCTACATCAACATGTGTCCCCTCTTCTTCATGTCTCTTCTACATCAACATGTGTCCCCTCTTCTTCATGTCTCTTCTACATCAACATGTGTCCCTCTTCTTCGTGTCTCTTCTACATCAACATGTGTCCCCTGTTCTTCTACATCAACATGTGTCCCCTCTTCTTCATGTCTCTTCCACATCAACATGGTCCCCTCTTCTTCGTGTCTCTTCTACATCAACATGTGTCCCCTCTTCTTCATGTCTCTTCTACATCAACATGTGTCCCCTCTTCTTCATGTCTCTTCTACATCAACATGTGTCCCCTCTTCTTCATGTCTCTTCTACATCAACATGTGTCCCCTCTTCTTCATGTCTCTTCTACATCAACATGGTCCCCTCTTCTTCGTGTCTCTTCTACATCAACATGGTCCCCTCTTCTTCGTGTCTCTTCTACATCAACATGTGTCCCCTCTTCTTCATGTCTCTTCTACATCAACATGTGTCCCCTCTTCTCCATGTCTCTTCTACATCAACATGTGTCCCCTCTTCTTCATGTCTCTTCCACATCAACATGGTCCCCTCTTCTTCGTGTCTCTTCTACATCAACATGTGTCCCCTCTTCTTCATGTCTCTCCTACATCAACATGTGTCCCCTCTTCTCCATGTCTCTTCTACATCAACATGTGTCCCCTCTTCTTCATGTCTCTTCTACATCAACATGTGTCCCCTCTGTGGAAAGAGACTCTGAAAGTTTCAGGAACAAAGATTCTCTCTCTTTTTTCCCAACATCCCCACACTGGACGCCTTCAAAAGGCCCTCAAGTCCCATCTGTTCATCAAGGCTTTCGGCCCTTAAATCTATCTGTTGTTTTGTCTGTCTGACCTTTGTTTTGTTTTGTTTTGTTTGTGCTTACCCTATTCCTGTAAAGCGACCTTGGGTCCCTTGAAAGGCGCTATAGAAATCCCAGTTATTATTATTATTATTATATTTTGATCCATTTCTATAAAAACCTGTCTGAAAATGAGCCGATCAGATTTTGGCCACTTTATGATGTCATAACGATGTGTTGTCTTGTGTAACCATTAGCCAATCAGCAACCAAGGTACCCCCCCCCCCTTATCACCTGAATCTCCTCTTAGAGCACCAATAGCCGCGTTCACACTGCGGTACTTTTCCCACAAAGGTTCATGTGAACTTAGTTCATGATCGCGTTCACACCAAAAGAGCCGGTGCTAAAAGTAGTTCATGCGAACCTTTTTACCCCCTCGAAAGTCCCTGCTAGAGAGCAGGGACTTTCGAGCGGCTCTTTTTTGAGAAAAGAGCTATATTCCTGATTGGCTGGGCGGATTGCAAACCACGCCCCGTAAAACTCCCACAAAGTTTTGTGAAGCCGCCATTTTATTATCCTCGCATTAGCATTATTAGCATTAGCATTAGCCCAGCGCAGAAACGCAGAGAGACTAACTTATGGCAACACAAAATAAAACATGGGAGCGGTGGAGATGAGGAGGTGTCGGCGTTCTGGCGATTTACTCGGAAGGCTTCAGTAGAAGCTGCTGGGAGTCCCAGCAGCTTCTACTGAAGCCTTCCCCAACTCCGGGGACTTCCGGCCGGGGACTTTGGGCGGCAGTATACGCCGTGAAGTGGGTTGCGGCCTGCCAGTAAACCCAAAGCAGAAGAAGAAGAAGTGACGTCAGCGGCTTCATTTGCCTAATCCACCCTCAGGGACTTTTTCTGGTGTGAACGCGATCTGTACTTAGTTCATGAGAACTAAAGAGTTCGCATGAACTAAGTTCGCATGAACCTTTGTGGGAAAAGTACCGCAGTGTGAACGCGGCTATTGAGTTCTTTGTAACCAAATGTCTCTCAGAGGGGCGTGGGGAGGGGCTCCTTATTTTCATCTAAAGTAACAGACAGAGAATCAGCACTTTGGAAACAGGGCTGAAACAGAGGGGATTATGGGTAATGCTGCAATGATCTGTTTGGTGTTTCAGCCAATCAGAGACAGGTTCTGTATATATCTGAGACCTGGGATATCTTTATGAAAAACAGTATAATTGGGGACCTTTAAGACATTTGCAAATCTGAAGAAGATAAAGGACTTTGATTGATTTTATAAAAATAGTTTAGGGGGACATCTTATCCACCTTTATCAACCATATGACTGCATCCTCAAGGAATGCCAGGTTTGTACTTGTAATTAAGTATTTTAATTGTGTAGTATTGCTAAAGTCATATTTATTGCGTCACTGTTGGCCTAAATAATGAGGTTTAGTAACAGAGGTTACATCTGTTTTGTGTGAAAGGTCACGTAATTTTCAAAATGTGAGAAATTCCTGGTTAATGACCTCTGTCGTTAAAAATATATCGTGTCAACAAAGTCAAATATTTGCAATAGCCATAAAAGATTATAATGGGAAAGGTGAGTCGTTCTTTAATGTTGTTATTTTCTTTTTGAACAGATAGAGATAAAGAACAGAAGACTAATATTTATCACAAGAGGCTAAGACAAGTGTTGTACATTCAAAACAAGGATAATCAAGATTTTATAATATTTGATATTATTTAAAAAAAAAAATAGTTTTGCTAATCCTTCTAGACTTTTGGAATTTTGGAAAATAAAAGGACAATTTTGAATGCAGAACTTCTATTCTTATTTAGTTATATTTGTAATTATTTTATTGTATTTATTGGACATTTTAATGAAACTTGTTATGTTTATAACAATTTTTTTATTTGATCTTTTGATTCCACATTCAAATATATACATATTTGTTTTCTGTTTAGTTTCATTTAATAATTTATTGGACATTTTAATTTTGGTGATTGTGTTTATTTTAATTCCTTTATTTGATATTTTTAATCCTCAATCTTCTTTATTTTATTATATTTATATACATATTTTATTCTATTTTATATAGATTTTATTTCTTAATATGTACACATTTTATTGTACATTTTACTTTATTTCGACATGTTTGTAAACATCTTTATTTTTATCGCACATTCTTACTTTAACTTCTTATGGTTACATATTTCCTTTTTTTTCTTCATTTTAACCTATGTTTTATTTTAATCTAAAATGTAGCATCTCACAAAATCCCATTTCCCCCGGTATTCTGATTCTGAAACATAAATAAGTGTCTCTCGTCTCTCTTGTGGACATGTTGCAGCTTCAGTCCTCTCAGTGGAGCGTCTCCGTCCCTCCACGAGTCTCCAGATCCTCCGTATGGAAACGTCCAGCAGAGCTTTGACCTCCGAACCCTGAGAGCACTGTCTGTCCTCCGTCCTGCTGTCCGTCCTCAGACATCGTATCAGGAGCACTTCGGTCTCCTCTCTTTCCTCAGTAATCCACAATAACACACTCCTGTCTGATAGCGCTGATGGAGTGCAACAGCGAACACCCTGTGTGTGTGTGTGTGTGTCCTAGCATTACTATCCTTGTGGGGACCTAAATCTGTTTACACAGTCACGTGTGGGGACTCGCCTCCGTTATGGGGACATAAGGAAGGTCCCCATGAGGGGAATCATTAATTTTAGGGTGAAGACTTGGTTAGCGTTAGGCATGTGTTGGTTATGGTTAAGGTTAGGATAAGTCTCCAGGAAATGCATGTAAGTCAATGTAATGTCCCCTGAAGTGATGTAAACATTGTGTGTGTGCGTGTGCATGTGCGTGTGTGTGTGTTTGTATGTCTGGGAGGGAGGGTTGGTTTTATTTTTGTTTGTCTGTATTATTGTTAATATTTGTAGCTTACATATATATTCTGTATTCTGCATTTTGTATATTTTGTAAGTAATTGCTATTGTCTATTTTTGTTGTGTTTTAAAAAATGTTGTGCTTGTGGTTGCACATGTTTGTGTTTTAATCTCAATACAAATGTGAACACAAACAAAAAAGTAATCCACAATAATGTTATCAAAAACCTTTCAGGATGTGTGAATTATAATTATTCCAGTGAGTACTATACCCAACTTAAAATCCAAAGTACGTGTAGTTTAAGTGTTTTTTTTATGTAACTTCAACTCCCTTACATATTAAAACTACATGTTGTGTTCATTTACCATGTGTTATTCCAATCTTTATTTCAGACTCAAGGTCCATATCACGAAAAGACAAAACACACATCAATAAATAAGATAAAAAGCTAAACACAAAACAGATAAAACATAAAGTCAGTCCAATCACAGCGAGCCACACGTGCTCACCGTCTGTGGAGGCTGCTGCGCCAATGTCTCCAAATCATGGAAGAGAACCGGGTAGAACTCTTCAGAGGGTTAATTAAAATCGAGATAACATGATTGTCCGAGTCTTCCAGGCGACACATGCATTTGTACATTAACTTTCTTAAAAGGGCTTGACAGGTAGGTACCCCCAAGCTAACAAACAGCTGGCTGGCACTGTGCCATCTCGGTACCCTCAGCAGCAACCGTAAAGCATCATACATGCAACTTTTAGTTTGTGTATGCTTCTAGCCGTGTAGTTACTCCGCAGGTGAGCCGTGTAGTTACTCCACAGGTGAGCCTTAGTTACTCCGCAGGTGAGCCTTGTAGTTACTCCGCAGGTGAGCCTTGTAGTTACTCCGCATGTGAGCCTTGTAGTTACTCCGCAGGTGAGCCTTGTAGTTACTCCGCAGGTGAGCCTTGTAGTTACTCCACAGGTGAGCCGTGTAGTTACTCCACGGTGAGCCTTGTAGTTACTCCACCAGGTGAGAGCCGTGTAGTACTACTCCACAGGTGAGCCTTGTAGTTACTCCACCAGGTGAGCCGTGTAGTTACTCCACAGGTGAGCCTTGTAGTTTTACTCCACAGGTGAGCCGCGTAGTTACTCCACAGTGAGCCGCTTAGTTACTCCACAGGTGAAGCCGCGTAGTTTACTCCACAGGTGAGCGTGTAGTTACTCCACAGGTGAGCCTTGTAGTTACTCCACAGGTGAGCCGTGTAGTTTTACTCCACAGGTGAGCCTTGTAGTTACTCCACAGGTGAGCCGCGTAGTTACTCCCAGGTGAGCGCGTAGTTACTCCACAGGTGAGCCGCGTAGTTACTCCACAGGTGAGCCGCGTAGTTACTCCACAGGTGAGCCGCGTAGTTACTCCAAGGTGAGCCGCGTAGTTACTCCACAGGTGAGCCGCGTAGTTACTCCACAGGTGAGCCGTTGAAGTTACTTCCACAGGTGAGCCTTGTAGTTACTCCACAGGTGAGCCTTGTAGTTACTCCACAGGTGAGCCGCGTAGTTACTCACAGGTGAGCCTTGTAGTTACTCACAGGTGAGCCGCGTAGTTACTTCCACAGGTGAGGCCTTGTAGTTACTCCACAGGTGAGCCGCGTAGTTACTCCACAGGTGAGCCTCGTAGTTACTCCACAGGTGAGCCGTGTAGTTACTCCACAGGTGAGCCTCGTAGTTACTCCACAGGTGAGCCTCGTAGTTACTCACAGGTGAGCCTCGTAGTTACTCCACAGGTGAGCCGTGTAGTTACTCCACAGGTGAGCCTTGTAGTTACTCCGCAGGTGAGCCTTGTAGTTACTCCGCAGGTGAGCCGTGTAGTTACTCCACAGGTGAGCCTTGTAGTTACTCCGCAGGTGAGCCGTGTAGTTACTCCACAGGTGAGCCTTGTAGTTACTCCGCAGGTGAGCCGTGTAGTTACTCCCGCAGGTGAGCCGTGTAGTTACTCCACAGGTGAGCCTCGTAGTCTACTACTCCACAGGTGAGCCTCGTAGTTACTCCACAGGTGAGCCTCGTAGTTTAACTCCACAGGTGAGCCTCGTAGTTACTCCACAGGTGAGCCTCGTAGTTACTCCACAGGTGAGCCGTGTAGTTACTCCACAGGTGAGCCTTGTAGTTACTCCACAGGTGAGCCGCGTAGTTTACTCCACAGGTGAGCCGCGTAGTTTACTCCACAGGTGAGCCGCGTAGTTACTCCACAGGTGAGCCGCGTAGTTACTCCACAGGTGAGCCGCGTAGTTACTTCCACAGGTGAGCCGCGTAGTTACTCCACAGGTGAGCCGTGTAGTTACTCCACAGGTGAGCCTTGTAGTTACTCCACAGGTGAGCCTTGTAGTTACTCCACAGGTGAGCCGCGTAGTTACTCCACAGGTGAGCCTTGTAGTTACTCCACAGGTGAGCCGCATAGTTACTCCACAGGTGAGCCTTGTAGTTACTCCACAGGTGAGCCGCGTAGTTACTCCGCAGGTGAGCCGTGTAGTTACTCCGCAGGTGAGCCGTGTAGTTACTCCGCAGGTGAGCCTTGTAGTTACTCCACAGGTGAGCCGCGTAGTTACTCCACAGGTGAGCCTCGTAGTTACTCCACAGGTGAGCCGTGTAGTTACTCCACAGGTGAGCCTCGTAGTTACTCCACAGGTGAGCCTCGTAGTTACTCCACAGGTGAGCCTCGTAGTTACTCCACAGGTGAGCCGTGTAGTTACTCCACAGGTGAGCCTTGTAGTTACTCCGCAGGTGAGCCGTGTAGTTACTCCACAGGTGAGCCTTGTAGTTACTCCGCAGGTGAGCCGTGTAGTTACTCCACAGGTGAGCCGTGTAGTTACTCCACAGGTGAGCCTTAGTTACTCCACAGGTGAGCCTCGTAGTTACTCCACAGGTGAGCCTCGTAGTTACTCCACAGGTGAGCCTCGTAGTTACTCCACAGGTGAGCCTCGTAGTTACTCCACAGGTGAGCCTCGTAGTTACTCCACAGGTGAGCCTCGTAGTTACTCCACAGGTGAGCCGTGTAGTTACTCCACAGGTGAGCCTTGTAGTTACTCCGCAGGTGAGCCTTGTAGTTACTCCGCAGGTGAGCCGTGTAGTTACTCCACAGGTGAGCCTTGTAGTTACTCCGCAGGTGAGCCGTGTAGTTACTCCACAGGTGAGCCGTGTAGTTACTCCACAGGTGAGCCTCGTAGTTACTCCACAGGTGAGCCTCGTAGTTACTCCACAGGTGAGCCTCGTAGTTACTCCACAGGTGAGCCTCGTAGTTACTCCACAGGTGAGCCTCGTAGTTACTCCACAGGTGAGCCTCGTAGTTAGCTGTAGTTACTCCACAGGTGAGCCGTGTAGTTACTCCACAGGTGAGCCTGTGTACCAATGGCTTTGTACAGAAAGCTTAAAAAGTGATACCTTGACATCTACAGAGCACTTGTGAAACTTACGCATTAATTGTTTGCCTGGGCTTACAGTTTGCAGCGCTGTCTATGGATGTCTTTGTCATCTGTAGATCATCAGAGATATAATGACCAAGGGTTACTTGATCTCACTGCACACAAGAAGAATTACTGAGCATACATTAGGAAATACAGCCTTTTTATCCTCTTTACTTCGCACAATCCTGATGCTCACTCTTCTTGGCGTTATACTTAATATTAAAATCAATGCCATACTGAGAACAAGTCCTCAGAAGCTGTTGTAAGCCAGCACTGCATTAAAATCATCTGCGTACATACGGTGGCTGACAACAGTAGCTCCGATGACACAGCCAGTTTTAAACAGTCAGTTTCCTCGACGGGTCATCCAGGTACAGATTAAACAACAAAGGAGATCAAAGCCACCTTGCTTGACCCCATTACCAACATAACAATGTTCAGACACAGTATTGCCCCACTTCCCCTGCATAGTCTGATGTGCATACCAGAAGGATAAGATCCTTATGTACTGGGTTCCCCTCTCTGCACATTTGGTCAAATAATTTGTAATGATTCAGTCGATCAAATGCC